>CM052138.1:7649953-7962556 GCA_028454255.1 Halictus ligatus
TACAGGAAGGGCGGAATAGCACAATTCACCGTGGACGAAGAATACTAGCAGTCTTTTTAAATGGACCTGAACTAGATCTAGGAAAGGTATCGAGTAGCAATGAGGATCGTTGCATTGAGACAACCTGTATGAATATCCAAATCAAAAGTCCTACAGAAATGAGGGACTAGCACAATTCACTGTGGACGAAGAACACTAGCAGTCTTTCCAAATGGACCTGGACTAGATGTAGCAATGAAGACCATTGTATTGGGACACCCTGTATGAAAATGCAAATCAAAAGTTCTACAGAAAGGAGGGAATAGCACAGTTGATCATTGACGAAGAACACTAGCAGACTTTTTAAATGGACCTGGACTAGATCTAGGAAATGTATCGAGTAGCAATGAAGATCAATGCATTGGGACACCCTGTATGAATATCCAAAACAAAAGTCCTACAAAAAGGAGGTAATATCACAGTTTACTATTGACAAAGAACACTAGCAATCTTTCCAAATGGACCTTGACTAGATCCAGCAAAGATATCGACTAGCAATGAAGACCGATGCATTGGGACACCCTGTATGAAATCCAAATTAAAACTCCTACAGAGAGGAGGGAATAATACAATTCACCATTGACGAAGAACGATAGCAGTTTTTGCAAATGGACCTGGACTAGATGTAGCAATGAGGATCCTTCTATTGAGACACCTTGTATAAAAATCCAAATCAAAAGTCCTGCAGAAAGGAGGAATTAGCACAATTCGCCATTGACAAAGAACACTAGCCATCTTTCCAAATGGACCTTGACTAGATCCAACAAAGATATCGACTGGCAATGCGTTGCATTGGGACACCCTCTATGAAAATCCAAGCCGAAAGGCGTACAGAGAGGACGGTCAGAGCTGCAGGGGCAAGAAGGAGAGACCCGGCAGGTGAGGTGTCACGAGGCGCGCGAGTAATATATCGTTGCTCAGCCCATCGTAGGTGGGTGTGCTCGTCCCGTACCCGTTCCGTACCCGTCCGTATTCTCGCAGGATGGCTGGGTCCGGGCTCGGGTATCTCACCCGAGCCCCTGGCGCTAAGAGAAAGAAGGGTAATGCCGGTATAAACGCGCCCGATCACCTTCTTTTCTCTCTCTCTCTCTCTCTCTCTCTCTCTCTCTCTCTCTCTCTCTCTCTCTCTTTCTCTTTCTCTTTGCGCGGGAGGAGAACAAAGTCTCGCTCGGCCCTCCCTGGGCTCCCCTCTCTTTCCTTCTTTCAGGGTCTCCCCTTCTTCGAGATTGCCATTAGCAAATGCCAACGTGAAACGCGCACGCCCGCGCTCACCTGCCTGCCACCACACCTCGTGGACGTTCCTCTTCTGCCTCGTGCTGTCTCTCTTCTTCTTCTTCTTCTTCTGCAGTTTCTCTTTCGACCTCTCCCGACTGTTTTTGTTGTCTTACTGCATGCGTGTCTTCTACGCGAGTATTCACCGAGAGACGTGTCTTTGCTGATCTAGCGGGAGTTAGGTCTGGGTGTGTTCGTTCTGATCGGGTATAGCAAGCGGAAGCTGGTGTGTATAGAGAACCGGAGGTCCTCTTCAAAGGTTCTTGTTGTTACAATGTACAGAGTGGATGATCGAAGTGGTAGAGAGACCTGAGCGAATTTTGCAACGATACAGTCGATTGTTGAAGGGAAAGCCACGATTGAATTCTTCTATCCCAATCGTGTTGCGTGAAAGAAAAATTGTTCCAGTGTCAACAGTGTTGACTGTTAGCTTGTGTTCAATTGTTTGCTCCATCTTAGACGAAATAAAATATTTGCAATTTTAAGAGTGCTATCAATTGACTGCGAGCTTAACTTTTGCTCGTTTACCGACCCCACCCTAGACAAAAGAAAATATTAGCAGTACTACTATTAAATTGTTCCAGTGTCAACAGTGTTGACTGTTAGCTTGTGTTCAATTGTTTGCTCCATCTTAGACGAAATAAAATATTTGCAATTTTAAGAGTGCTATCAATTGACTGCGAGCTTAACTTTTGCTCGTTCACCGACCTCACCCTAGACAAAATAAAATATTAGCAGTGCTACTATTAATTGATTATCGGTAAATAAAATCCAGTCTATCTAAACCTACCGGGGACCTAAAGCGAGTAGCACGAATTGCGTTATAAAAATAAAATTATTTAGATTTTCCTCGATTCTCAGAATACCTGCGCGTGTGAACAATTTTAATGAATTGTTTCCACCGAAAGGATCTCCTTAATTTCAATAACTGTGAGCTGGAAAAATCAAAAATCGCGGTAGGTCCAGTGTTAATTAATCAACGAGCTGTACGATTACAAAACGTAAAAGAACATGGGAGGAATATTACCGAGGGCAGGCCGTTTCACGGCCCTAAAACGAGACGAATCGATTCCGTGAAGGATTTCAGGGTTCCGTATCCTCGCAGACTCTATTAATATGTATGATTGGCCGGGAGTCCTTTAGGGCATCTCGCAGGATACGGTGCAGCAGGGGCAGATGTTGCTTGGCCCCGTGTCACAGCATAAATCGCGAAACTGGCCGCCAATTAACCGGACGCAGAAATTACACGACGTGGAATTAGAAACCGGCCCCGCCTTTCCGGGAACGGTCTCGTCGTCTATCGATCTCTCGCCGACGATAACTAAAAATACACCCCCGTTGTTCGCGTAAATCGCACGATTAAATGGCTATCGGGCTGGTCGATCCACTTCGGCGTATTTAATTCAACGCGCTCCGCCATTCTTGTTAGCTCGGGGACTCCGTCCCTTCCGGCGACGATTAATTAGGAGTTTGATGGAAAATAAAAATTGTCTGCTTTGATTGCCAGATACGAGAAGCGGAGTTTGCGAAAATACGAGCACGCGTAAATTTCTGCTTCCGCTTGCAACATTGTCGCACTGGCGTTTCAGAGTTTTTCGACTCGAACTCGAAATCGCAATGCAAACCAGAACGAAACAACCGAGCTTGAAAAGTAGATCCTTCGCGCAGGACCTCGGATCTCGCGAAAGGATATCGAGCTCGATGTTCCGGTCTGTTCGCGCGATAAGGATACTCGAACGACGCGTACGAACATAAGTGCACGACTTCTCGAACAGGGAAACACGGGCGCGGCCTTTAACACGCTCGCGAAAGTGCCGCAGGACTCTCACTTTTCAGGGAGGCGTAAATCACTCGGCCAAATGGATCCTCCGATCGGCAACATTTTTTCTTACTTGGATCATTGATCATTGATTAAATTGGTTCTCTCTCAGTTTCGCATGTTTTCTCGCGCGAATGCCGCAATTTGAAGCGTCTATAAAAACATTGGACAAATTTTTTTCTTGAACGAATTTTCCGTTGATTTGAAGATTAAAGCTTCCCCTTTACAACGACACATCAAAACTTGATTTACGATTTTTTTTCGTAGATTTATTGAAATTTGAATGACAGATGTGCTGCCAAACTTACAATAGTATAAGGTACTTGATCCTCGTGTTTGGTCCATAAAACAGTGAAAAAAATCGTACATCATGTTTTGACGTCTCGTTGTAAAGGGAAGGCTTCAGTCTTCACGTCTGTGGTAGATTTATTCACTGAAAAATTTTTTTATCGTTTTTACAGAGGTTATGATTTGTAGAATTTTTTAGGAAAAATGGGTCATCAATTTCTCATGTGCCACATTCTGTAAGAATATCTTACAGGAAAATGAATAACGGCTTGCGAAAATAAAGGCTCCAACCTTTAAAATGAGTTCAAGTTTATTGCTTTACGATTGTTTTTTATGAAATAACAACAGGTTAAATATCGTCAATTTCTCAGACATTGTTCAGTTTCAATTACATTGATTTCTCTATATATGTCGCCAAGGCCTGGATGATAAACGTCGCGGAATTATCTCCACTACCGCAGGATGTACCCCATGAAGGGCCTCGGACACCGAGGAGGTAAACATAACATGGCTCGGGTATGTTTCCTGAACGATACACGACGCTGGCAAGACCCGTGTTGTTGACATATATCGAGAATTCACTGTACTTTATTTACACGGTCTGCTGAGGGATATATCTGCCGTATAAAAACAAAAAGAGTTTGATGCAACTGGATCTATCGAATCTATCGAATCTGTCACAGCGCACCTTAACTTCCCGCATCGCATCGCATCGCATCGCATCGCAAAAATAATTAGCGATCCCACGGGGTGCATCGACGGGGAACGGCATTCATATCCTCTACTCGCCGCCCCACTAAAAAACGAACCCGAAGATCGTTCCATTTCATCGGTAAAAGTAGCTTTCTAGCGTTTCTTCGATCTCGTTGCTCCCCATTGACCCCGTCATAGATTTGCATAAATCGACCGAGTGGATTTCCCGCGGCTGGCATAAACAGGGGGAAAAAACCGAGGCAATAGCACTGCCTCCGAAGTCGGACACACCGCGTGCATGCATGTTCGCCTGCCTTGGTCTCGGTCTCTCTTCTAGTCCCGGTTCCGCTTCCTCGAGCGGTGCGATTCGTTCCGCACGCGCGTCGCGATTTTGCACCGGCTTCTGACCGAAGATCATGCTTTTGCACGTGTGCGCCAACACTTCCACTGCCGCGTGTGAACCTCTAAAGGATCCCACAAGACCGAAATAATCGATCGCAATCGCAATTTATCCCCATTAGGGGTCATCCAATGACAAAACTTTTTTGCCTTCCATTTTTCTGGTGATATCGACACCGAACACGATACAGTTTCCATCGTATTCACCTATTTGAAACACGATACAGCAGAACCTCGATTATTCGAACCGATGACATCTGAAATCGTCATGAAGACGGACATCAGTTCGGACACTTAAGAGGATCCAGGTACAGGGTTCGTATTGGATATTATTTCAGTAATATCTCGTCAACTATTAGCTTTAGAACACATGAAGGTCAATACATATTTACGCAGAATTTGATACTCCATCGATTCGCGATACAAAAGGTGGGTCATTTTATTTATAGAAATCAAGGTGACCTTGAAGTTTCCGAGATGCCTTCATCCATATTAAAAATGTTTGCATCAGAATATTTGACGTATATCATTTAACGTATATTATTTTAGTAAAAGTTTGGCGTATATCATTCGATGTGTGTCACCAACACGTATCTTGACAGTGTCGTGTTATTGTTTACACTCCTCGGCGTCCGAGATCTCTCGAGCTTCGTGGCCCCTCACGTGGTATACCCGGCGGTATTGGGGATAATTCCGCGACGTTTATCATCCAGGACTTGGCGACATATATAGAGAAATCGCTGTGTCTTCAATAAAAGAGTCTGTATAATACGAACAATTTTAAAATGGCAAATCCGAGTCGGGTGATACTCGCAGCCCTGGTAGATTCTCTGTTAAAATCAGTTAGGCGACTTCCTTGGAGTCCGAGGCCGCCGCCGTCTTCGGCAGGCAGGTGAGGTCACCGGACCCGGCGCGCGTCGACTTTCTCCTGGGTCCTGGCGAGCGTGCCTCGATCGATAATAATCGGCCGGATGCTTAATTGTCCGCGCCGGATCAGCTCGGGAGACCGATCCGAGCGATCCAGCGATCTCGCGAGATCGCGAGCGTTACGCCTCGCGGAGAGAGAGTTCCTCGCCGACTCCCAGCTCCGTTCAATTTATGGAAAGGCCGGGAAAACGACTGCCCGCTACCCGCTTTCACCCGCTCGCCGATTTTTCTCGAGCGTCCCGCTGGCCAACTGTGACCGAAAAGCCCGATCGAGGCCCGCCGCAGGTGTTAATTAGCCGCAAACCTAGACCGAAACCCGCGATCCCGTAATTGCCGGCCTCCTGTCGTGACCGTTTTCAGAGACCCGTGGTTTGACGTGTTTTCGAGAGATCCTGCAGTTTTTACCTCCAATCTATCATTATTTATTTTTTAACGCAGGGCGGGGTGGGGGTTGCTAGAATGGGACACCTGGTAGGTGTCCTTCGGAACCTATGTAACTCGAATTTTACGGTTATTCATGGAAATTGAAATTAATAATATAAATAAAAACAGTTTGATGATGGAAAAACTTAATCATAATTTTTAAGCGAACGGTCGAGTTTTGACCGAGGGTTGCTTTTGCATTTTTTATCCTTGTGATGAGTAGAATAAGACACAATGAAGAAAAGTGTTGACCTTTTTGACCTTGAAATTAATTTTGCTTCCTTACATCAATTTCCACCAAACTGGGGGTGCAGAATCACGCTATGATAGTCGCGACTTATGTTTTTACACCCTGTAGATGCATATTTGCTATAAAACTAGGTTGAACTTGTATCGAGTGCACTAATTAAAAACGAAACAAACTTTTAGGACAACCAAGAGGCTTTTGTGGAAACGTCACTGAATTTTTCGACCCGGAGCACACCACCCGATTGAATTATGGTTGGGGCGACTCTGCGCTCGTGTTCCACGTCCCTACAGAAATCGCGCAGCCCGCGATAAATCCGCGAAGATCCATCTGGCCACACCCAGCCAGAAGATCGAGCTTCCCCGCGTTCGCCAGACGGAGATGAAAAGTTATTTTCGTTATTAACGTGAGTTAGTCACGCGCGCGAAGGGTCAATTCGTAAGGAAATTTCATCGATCAATCACCGGTAGCGGACCATCTATGCACTGGGTGCCAACGAAGTAGTGTTTGTTAATGTTGGTAACTACGTTGACTGCTGTGCCCACATCCTAAAAAGACTGAATGTCTAAATCAAAATTTATCATATTGACCGCTCATTCTCTTAACACTTAAACATACTACGACGGTCAAATCACCGGTTTCAGATTTTTTATTCTGGAATTACTGAAGTTATAAAAATGCGTTTGCAGTACAATTATTCGTATTATAATGTAGTACATAAGAGTTAGATATGTGTAGATTTAATATAAAAAAATATAAATTATAATATTATTCGATTCGTTCTAATGGAATAAACTTGCTTTAATTACATAACAATTGCTTCCATTACACGTTATTGATTTTCTGCATTCAGCACAAAAATGTGTAGTCCCAATTTGAAATAGTGGACACATTGAAACAATATTAATGTATCAGGGTCGGCTCATTAAAATCATTAAGAGAGGAAAGGAAGTTCTCAGCCAGCCTTCTACGCAAACAATTTTCCATAAAAATTCACCGTCTACATATTACTCGCCGACCGCTGGTGAAATTTAAAAACCAAATTTCAAAGTTTCGTGGGTCACCAAGGCGAAAATCGCTGAAGACCGCGCACCGTTATTACTGGATCCCTGGATCCTTGTTCAAAAATCGAGCAATCGATGGCGGAAAGAAAAAAAGCTTCGGGCCCATTGTACCCGGAGGATGGAGGGCCCGTGATCGGTGCACGCGCGACCGGTTCGAATAATCGAGATTCCATCGTGATTAATTCGATCCGGAAGACACGCGTTCCATTGAGGATCGAGCAAGAAGAACCGTTGTGGGGCTCCTCGGACGTCTTCATCTGCGAGAGCGTACAGCCGATGCTCGCTGTGACCCGGCAGAAAGAGAGAAAGGATCGAAGAGAGTGTACGAGAAGACAGAAATCGAGAGAGGGAGAGAGAGAGAGAGAGAGAAAGAGAGAGACAGCGAACAGCTGATACCCACAGAGAAAAAGGGAGAGGGATAGAGGATACCGGGGTCGGAATTAGAAGTCTCTACGCGCGTCCACGGTTCTTGTTAACATATTTTTCGTCCCCGGCGAGCCGAGAGAGGAACAACTCACTCGGAGAGACGGTGCACGCGAGTCCCGGTCACGCACGGTCACGCACGGTCACGCACTCGCCCGATATGTAGCCCATACATCAGCCGACGAATATGTGCGAATCGCTGCTGTGAGCCTGTATCTATACACAGGGTGTTCCAAAACTTGTTTCTCTCGATATATTGCATATTCCCACAAAAAAATAAGAAGATATCGACATTTTACTTCACTACCTGCGACGCACTTCATAAATGAAGTCAGAGGAAATCGAGAACGTTGCTTTCGATAATCTCTCACTACTAAATTTTGATAACTGCTATCACTGAAACTTCTGCAAGAGATATACTTTTTTCCTGGATTTCTGGGGACTTTCACATTTCTTAAGCGTGTTTTCCTCGTTCGAAAAATCTGAGAGAACTACATCTTAAGAGCCAAGGGTAGCCACGCGACTTTTGCAGAGTCAGCAGGTCGGTAACTGCTGTATAATTTCCGTTCACAGCCTTCAGACACAGACGTAAGATCCGTCTTGGTCTTGGTCCGACGGGTCCTAAGTCTGTGACTAAACTTGTCACAGTTTTTGCTCTGTATTATCGATATCATGCTTCAAGCTTTTGGCTTTATTTCGTAGAGAATCGAGACAAAATATAGCTCAATTTGTAAAAGTGCGCGCTACTCTCGATTTCATCCAGAAAACTCATCCAATGGCATGAAAATGCTTGGATTCCGCGGCATGCACATCGCCAATTTTTTGCCTACTTCTAACGCTTATATTACCAAATATCCGCATAATCTCGTCAGCTCATGACCAGCGCGCGGTAGATTGAACCTCCCTCTTTCTAATGAGCCCTTTCCCAGCAAAAAATATTCTCATATAAGGACGAAAAGTTGAGGCACGTAAAACCATTTTTCACCTATTTTTGTAGGTAACGTGGTAACTCTACCTTATCGCGAATCTACGGAGTCTTCGGATAAGACGCAACTATCGTAATAATAATAACGTATGAAAGGATTAACGTGGTGATTATTAAGTTATTGTACCTGTGACATCATTCTCCGACTAGGTTTACAAAATACTTTTGTCGATACAGATGTTGTGCGCAGAATGCGCTGAACATATAATTTGCATGATCTCCTCGATCCACTTCTCGCGCAACGCTTAATGCATCCTCAATAAAAATGATTAGCAGCAGATTAGATCATGGGATTTAGAAAGATCGTCGGGAAACACCGCTTCGGCTGTACAATATTTCCGCGGCCGTAGCGTAATTCGCGGATGGACATAGAGCCTCGATTGGAACTTTAATTAAAATTGCGCGCAGGGACATTAGAATCCTGGATCGGAGGATCGACCAATTACCGCTCGGCAGCGTAACCTTTCGTAGCATAAACTCTCTATCAACGTCGTCGTGCCGCGCATACCGCAGACTTTGTATCGCGGGCACACGGATTATACGATTCCCCTAAAAATCCGAAGTAAGTTAGTGGCCGGTTACGGCCCGACAGGACTTTCGATTAGTGGCGACTGTAATTAGTACCGTTCGGTAACAATCGTACGATCGATAATCCACGTTCTATCCTTTCGAAACGGCGAGGCTGCGTTTCGCTCTGACGGATCTTAGGACTTCGCAACGACGCCGATTCGATGTATCCTTTCAGCAGTGCATTTTTATGATCGCGCTCGAACATGGGGCAACACCGCCACGACGATCGACGTTATGGTTGTCCGTTGCGAATCTAATGCGATTGGTACACTTTGCGCGTTTATGATAGCAACAAGTAGGTACAGTACACTATAACGCGATCGAAAAAACACATTTTTTTTTAACTTTATATATGCATCTTTCCTGGTAGTGTACAGTCTTTTTAAATGACTTTTTAATGATTGTATTACATACATTTACTGCCGGATAAAATATTATACATTTTCAGAGGCAACAGATAGTCTCCAATATTTTCCACCATTTTATCCGAAAACTGTTCAGTGTACGACAAATAGTGACAGAATATAAATAATAGGTAATATCTAGATCTACAAGTTTTGTCTAACAGGTTTTTGGATACAATCAATAATCCACGAGATAACCGCAAAACCATGCACTTGATAAAATCGTTCACATCAAGTCAAGAGTAAGAGTCTGTAACTAGTAAATTAGATGTGATAGTATTCGAATATTAATCGTGTGTAAAAAAAATGGATTCTTTTTCCTTCTCTTTTTTTTTATGAATACGTTGGTACAATTTTTCTCCCCACTGTAATCATAGCAATTTTCACAGCGTAGACCAGGCAGCCGGAGAAACTCGGCAGTCCGCCATTTTAGCGAATTTTTCCTCCCGCGACGTGCGACAGTGTGTCGCAGTGCGATATCGTCTAGGCGGGCGCGACTCGTGAAAGTATTTCGTGAGATCGGCTTGCGAAAACCGTGGCCGCACGGAACCGTGAAATTCCGTTCGATCTGTTGTGACTAACGCCCGGCCGATTAATATAAATCGCCTCATGTTACGAGTGTCTAATTGCGCCGAGAGGATCGACGGCTGGCCTGGAACCTGCTCGCGTTCCCGTTTCTCGATCCTCTGAGTCACCGTGCCACGCCGATCTCTGCCTCCGATACGGACGATAAGTCCGCGCGAGAGCTCTTATCGCCCGTGTTGCTCGCGTTTTCATCCTTTTTCCCTCCCCTGGTTGCATAAGCGAGTCGCGTCCTGCTCCTACAGCGCGTCTACAGTGTAAGGATTCGTTCACTCTTCGCGGTCGAGTTACTTTTACAGGGTCATTGCAAAATGATACGTTTCTAACAGACGTGATTCCTGTAACAGCGAGATGGTACAACCAAAAATGTACTTCCTTGAAGCGACTGATTCCTGAGGCGTTTCGACGTAACTTTTCCTTTTGCGAAAGTGTTCTACGCGGCATCGTCAAGGAGTTATCGATGAAAACCACGGACCAATCAGAGCGCGGTTACAGCTGAGCGGGGGATAGGTATTGGTCTAGCCGGAATCCGTCTGCTGTAGCCTCGCTCCGATTGGTCCGTGTTTTTCGTCACCTAAGCGGCCTCGAGCGGACAACTTTAAAAGCAGAAGAGAGGAAAGAGATTTTCTTATTCTGGAATTACTGAATTCGCAGTACAATTATTCGTATTATAATTTAAAATATAATAAAAAGATATAGTAGATATATGTAGAGTTAGTATAAAAAATATAAATTATACATAGTACAATATTATCCAATCTTTTCTAATAGATAAACTTGCTTTGATTACATAACAAATGCTCTCATTACACGTCATTGATTTTCCGTATTCAGCACAAAAATGTGTAGTTCCAATTTGAAGCAGTAGGCAGATTAAAACAATATTAACACGTTGACTGCCATGTCGAGCGGATAACTTTCGTTACGGAGAAAAGGTGATCTTGTATCGAGCGAAAACTAGTCACATAAGTATTACCGGACCATCTTTTGATAAAGGTCTACAGCCATTTACGTGAGAATAATATTAACGGAAATCATCGTGATTTGAACTTACACGGCTTCTCAGCCCGCCATTTTGTCAACCAGCTGCAGACAACCGACAAAATCGGGGGAACGCGTTTTGCGCGTTATTTTTCCGCATGCAGGAGGAAAGCGCGAACCGGAAACGGTTCTAAATCGGTACGGAACTCTCTGAAAGGCTTCGGAGAGGCGCGCACGGTCCCACTTATCCCGTAAACCGGTAATTTGTCCGGGACAACGCGATGCGAGGAACGGAGGGAACGCATCCAGCTGTTCGTTTTGATCGGCGAGCGACGCCGACGGTTCGCACGGGCATTTCAACTGGAAAACCGACGATTAACGTTCGACCGGTGTTAGGCAGGCTGGCAGGCCAGGCGAGTTTCACTCGGTCGTGCAAATATTTACGATTCATAAAGCGTCTGTACGCCGTCTAATTTACGGAGTGATATATCGTCGAGGAGTTCGACAGCGTGCTGGACAAGCCGCGCGAGCGTGGCCTCGCGAATACGCGCGGATATCTGTGCTGTTAATTAACGAGAACGTGGGTCCGTCGATGGCCGAACATTTTCGAAAATAATACTTCCCACCCGCTATTTAGGAAGTTTGAACAAAATTAACGATTGCGAAAGGAAATAGCGAATAACTTTACTCGTAGATAACTCAGCGTGGAAACAGCCACGCTAATTGAAAAGTAGAATATAGCTGAACTGATTTAATTTTGCAACAAAGATACATTACTAGATTTGATGCTTTTATAATAAATATACGAAACATTTTTACTGGCGTCGATGAGTTCTCGATATTTGCAATATTTTTCGAGAAACGATGAATAGTTGGTACACGAGGCATCAAGCTTTAAGTCGAGGTTTGGTGTTCACGTCTCTATTAGTCAGTGTTTATATTCTTAATAAGAAATACTAGACAAAAATGAAAGACGAAAATATGTTATTGCTTTTCATAACTGATATACTGGCGGAGATCAATTTTTGATATTTGCAATATTTTTCAAGAAACGCGGACTTTTGGTGTTACATGAAAGCGAGTATCAAGACAGAACCATCCTTCACTACTTTTTGAATTTGACGCCTTTTACGTAGCAATAATATTGTAGTACAATACTCTAACTTTTGTTAAAAATACTTTTTGGCCAAATTATCCAAAATGGCTTTTAAAGGCTCTTAATCCGGCGCTACGAAAGAGGGAAGCTTAATATGTGATGCGCAACCATTCTTAAAAGTATCAATACAGTGGATTCTCAATATATGTCAACAACACGGGTCATGTATTGTCCAGGAGACATACCCTAGTCGTGTAATGTGTACACTCCTCGACGTCCGAGGCCTCTCGACATTCGTGACCTCTCACGGAGTATACCCCGAGGTAGTGAGGATAATTTCGCGACGTTTATTATCGAGGCCTTGGCGACATATATAGAAAAAACACTGTATTGGCGAAAACTTTGCTATCTCATATCCCTCTCCTCTATTGTTTAAAAGTGTGAAGAGAGACAGTTTTCGTCAGCACGGAAACTCGATTTCCGGTTGTCGGAGGCCGACAAGGGCGAGCATTCTCGCGATTTAAGCCGGTTACAGTGTTCCCCGCGCGTATTGCCGGTGGTACGTCTCCCGGGGACAGTTTACGGGTTTTACGGGCGGTGTGCACGCGAAATAAGAAGATAACGCGCGGCGCAGGATGTAACCGGTGTCCGCAGTCCGCGCGCATAAGAAATCGCGGCGACTCGGGACCTTTCTCGGCTTGCGCTGTCCGTTCGCTCGCTCGCTCGGCTCGGCTCGGCTCGGCTCGAGCGTGAGAAAGGTAACGATGACCATTCGTATGCGCCGGGACGATTAACGGCGCGAATTTTTCGCGATCGACCGCTATTAACGCTCCTGCAAGTCATCCGTCCGTGGTGCTGCCGCTCTGCCTCGCAGCCCGCGACCCCACTTTTAACGCGCGCGGGCACGTTGGAGGATTGCGAGCTCGTTTCTGCTCGCCGCGGGACGCATTTCCTCGATTTTGTCGGCCTGAAGCCCGTTGACAAATGTCGCAAAAGTATGCTCGAACTCGTTCCGCGCTATGGGAAACGCGTTGATCCGCACGGTGACTCTTCTCGGAGCATCCACCTGTAACTGTTCGTGAAATAATACAGTGATTTCTCTATATATGTCTCCAAGGCCTGGCTGATATATGTCGTGGAATTATCCCCACTACCGCTTGTTGTCATATATCGAGAATTCACTGTATCTGTTACGATTGACTAAGGGGAAATTGGTTTTGTTAGATTCCATACCTCGCAATTGGTACAGAAAATTGTTATTCCATTTTTTGACTCAAATCAGTTAATAGTTTGACTCAATTTTCCAGCTTTCCAAGAAGAATCCAAGAGGATCCGGAGATTGAGAATCGTGGCAAGAGATTCAGTTCAAATTGATATTAAAGGAAAATCGCTGGAGGACGGAAGTTCGATTGCTATCCTGACACAAATAAGTTCGAAGATTGCGGAATACCAGAAGGCAATCGTACCGTGACCAAACCTCCTGTAGATCAAGCTTAAAGGCACTAAAATCGAGTTAAGGAAAATCAATTACAATATTCAGTGAGACGGAACTAATTCGCGGCCTGTCCTTCGGACAACGATATATCCTTCCGTTGATTGTCCTAGTCCGTGAACAGAAGCTAGCATTAAAACTGGATTAAATTCATGCGTAGATAAATCGGACGAAATCGTGGCGCAAATTGTATGCAGTCCAAGGTGCCGTTCTCTCTACGGTATATTTCAGTTTTAACTAAAAATGAACCTTTCCAAGTCTTTCTTCTCTTCATAATATGTTTTAATGAATATGTATTAACAAACTGCAGATCATTCTGCAAGACAAAAATTTTCTGCATCTGTTGCAAGCACCAGGTCTTGCGAAATTCTTTCTTTCTTTAATCAGTTTAGTCAGTGAAAAGTAATCTATCGACGCTGTTCAATATTCTAAATATTTTCATTGTCTCAGCTATTGATTTTTATTACAAACACATGAAATTCGCAATCTATTTATGACAATTGACGTATGTTTATGCAATTTCCAATTTTTATAGACAAATTTTACGAAGGTAAAACGAAATAAAATCCTCTTTTAATGGGAACAGCCTTTGTAGGTCCGAAACGAATAAAAATCGTACCAAATTCTCTCGAATTTTATATTACAGAATTTTCTGCAAATTTCCATAAGCCATAAACGCGTACAGATCCGCAGTCTATTAAATGTAAAAAATCCTCAGTCTACTCAAACGCGCAACTTAATTTAACCAGTTAGCTGTTTTTGACAAATATACTCGTCATGAAGAAATGACAATATTTGGTTTTATGACGATTATACTTGTCGAAACAGCTATACGGTTCATTTTTTAGACTAAATTTAGGTGCAGATTTTTCAAAGTGGTCGAAACAGTTAACTGGTTTCAAAAACGATAGAAATAGTGAAACCAGAAGAATATGCAACTAGTAATTCGAAGAAGTTCACGGTAATTGTAGAGTCCGCCTCGGCCGCCCACGCGTCGAGTTTCAATTTCTATAATGACACTCGTAAAACAATCGATCGTACGATCCGCAAACAAAGTCGAAGGTGTGGAAGATCAGAGCTTGTACCACCGTACACAGAGAGACGGGAGATAGTCTTTCGATCAGCGATCACGTCCGTGACGCGAGAAAGAGCGGAAAGCTCGGGTGTCGATTACTCTCGGACACACACCGGCCAAGAAAATGGCTAGGCAGTTAGAAGGGGCCGATAAAACAACCGGCGAAATCGTTTCCGCGGCGTGGTGGCGCGTACAAATGCGCCGTGGAACATGATATCTATTTCATAACACCCACAAAGCGTCTCCCGTGCGAACGCAATCGGCGTTTGCGTAATCCGTCCTTAAAGACACATTCGCGAGAGTCGGGAGAAACAGATCCTCGGTCGCGTAACCGACCGTTCTAATTTTCCCCCGTCGATAGATCACCAACCAACAGAGCAGAGAGTCAACAGGACACTCAGCAGGATCGCCAGGACTCGCTCCTGGCCAAAGGAGACAATCCGCCAGGTGATGTATGCCGACGATTCTTCGTCGCGATCTTGAAAAATCGACGGCCGACGTGGTCCCGTTTCACCTGACGAGCTATTCAACGGCATAATGAGCTAGATGATGCCAACGCGGGCAACACGGTTGCGAAACTCCGGAACCGGTGTTCGTCGCACCTGGATGATGATCTGCTTGTTCACAGAAATTTTGTTAACGGCTTTGACGCAAATTCATTAACGTTAAATGTGCAGCAGCGGATTGTTGAATTTTCTTCCAATGTACTAACAACGCGATCTTTATTTTGTCATATAGGATAATTATTGTGGACCTTTAGCGATCCCTTAGATTAATTTTATTGATTTCCTTGAGGTCGTCTATTTGTGACACAATTTTTGGTCTGAAAAGAAGCAATTGCATTTGATTTCAAGTAGTATCGGACAATATATAATCAGACGCTCTTGCGGCAGTCGTCAAACAATCACTCAATCATTTCAAACAATGCGAACGAACGAATTTCATTTGAACCAATCTAATAACAATCGACTCATGGTGTTTGATCAGACATAGTTATGGAAGGATCACTTCAAACGCGTTCAAACAAATTCCAATGTGTCTGAACAATCCTCCAAGATCTTTCATGTTAACTCCAGCTGCCCACACCATTTTAAAAAGTCCCCGATCTAAAAGATATCTAACAGGTTTGTACAAACAATTACGCCAACAAATGAATTTGTTTGCACAAACCTATCAGATTTCGATGGAACGAATAACCGAAGGTCTTGGAGATTAATGAGACATGTTCGCAGACCTTAATGCTAAAAGTCTGAAAGCGTAGTACCCAATCGAACGCAGAGGGACACTAAGATCCCGAGGAAGGGGTTCGATCGCGAGCAAGAGGGTCCGGGTAATCGTGTTCGAGGTGGACGCAGTAAAGGGGTCCACTTCGCGAGCATAAATTCGACGGTTCGTTTGAGGCCGGCGGCTCGGTAACTCAATATTGGTGCGCCTTAACTAGCCGGGGCCCGGAGTTTTCTGCCCGGTTGTAATTCCCCGCGATGTATAAAGCAGCCCCGGGGCGAGTTAGTGTACGGAACGCCGGGCGTTTTCTGGCGCGGAGCCACGCGCGTGTGTAT
Organism: Halictus ligatus; assembly: GCA_028454255.1. Classification (NCBI taxonomy): domain Eukaryota; kingdom Metazoa; phylum Arthropoda; class Insecta; order Hymenoptera; family Halictidae; genus Halictus; species Halictus ligatus. Next base: position 7,666,292 of record CM052138.1, read on the forward strand.
CTCCGCGTCTCTCGGGCTACCTTTAATGAGGCCGGCTCCCGGCGTGGGTGAACGTCTGCCCCGACGATTAATAGTTCGCCGATCGACGATATAGAGAGGAGAAGCCGAGCGACGATACCCTAGAGAAATAACGCGGCTCGATACCGATCGCCGATACGCCTCGGCCATCGCCGCACCGCATCGCACGCTCCGCGAGCAAGCACAATGCGTCACAGATCTCTCGCGATTTTTCCTCACGAACGTCCAACCACTGTCGCATACCGATTACCGGATGCCATCGCAAGACACAGCTCTGCTAGCCGCTCTTCGTGGTTGTTCGACAGGGTTCCAATTTGTTTGAGAGCGTTTGAAGAGAGCTGTCCGCTATTGTGTTTCATGAAGTGGACATGGATGACAAGATTGATGCACTTTTAGGTCTGAAAGTCGGTATCAAGCTTATCAAAGATTGTCCGACAGAGTTTGAATTTGTTTGAGAGTGTTTGAAAAGAGTCGTCCGCTACCGTGTTTCATCAACTGGATATGGACAACAAGATTAATGCACGTATAGCTCCGAAAGTCAGTATGCAGCCTGTCAGAGATTGTCCAATAGAGTTTGAATTTGTTTGAGAGCGTTTGAAGATAGTCATCCACTACTGTGTTCAAAGGAGTGGACATGAACGGCAAGATTGATACACGTTTAGGCCAGAAAGTCAGTATGAAGCTTGTCAGAAATTATTCGGCAGAGTTTGAATTTCTTGAAGCTTTTGAAGAGAGCTGTGTTGGTTGGAATTTTGTTGTCCTTCTTTACAGTGAGCATCTTGCGGAAATGGAGCTTGTGCCCCTTGTTTGTAAAGGTTTGACGAAGAATGATTCTCTTAAATTATTTCTATTTCGGAAAGTAGAAATCATGAATATTTAAAAAAAGGAAGAAGTGAACAGCGTCCTGCAAGCTGTAGCTATGTCACTATACGGCAGCTGTAACGAATTCAGCGCCGATTTCCTCGGATTCCTTCCGGTTTCTATTAGGGGACGCGATTTCCCGGTTCAGGTACAAATAATCGTCGTCGGACGTCCGCGGCGCGAAATCCGTGTGCGACTTTGCAGGCCGGCTGACAGAACAGTGGCGAACGCAGCGCAACGTTGGCTGCATCCAATTGCATCAGGCCGTGTGTACGCGCGGTGCCGTAAGGACGAGAGCCGAGATGCGATCGCAGAGCCCGCAAATGGTAGCAGACGGTGCAGCCACGGCGACAAAAGGATCCGGGCTCGATGAGTTTTCAAGGAGTAGCCTAACGCCGCGAGATATCTCCCTCGGTTTTCGATCGTTATCCCATTTAGGGGAGTCGGATCTAAGCGCAGCTGCGACGATTTATCGATCCTGCTGTGCCCTGCACCTCCGCCAACCGATCTGCGTCCGATTTCTGTGGGATCGATCGATCTTCGATTTTCGGTAGAGACAACTCGTTTGGGAGCAGTTTTCTGAAAGTATTTCAGATAATGGTCAATTTGTTACTTTTAAAACCTGCAAAATAGGAGATAATGTTGACGACAATACCTTATTATTAAATCAATTCCCCGAATAGTCCACCTTAAACTTCAATACAAAACTTGCTTTTTTCGTGTTTCTCGTTTTTTGCCACGCGAGTTTCCGACTGAAAAATCGGAAAAAATTGTCGAACGTGTGGTCCAGTATGTTGAATATGTCAGATTTTTTTTAGAATTTTCAGATGCGATTAAATTTGGAAAATGGGGGAAAACTGGTTTTTCGTTCGTTCCCTGTAACTACTGTTACAGACGATGTATGGGGATAAAACTTTGCAGAAAGGGTTCTTTCTTGGTAAGCTATGTAACGAGCCATTTCCATGTTAAGGTCTGACGAGGGGTGATTTTGAGTTCCTTAACCCTCTGAGTGCCATATCGGTCACGTATGATGACACAATTATTATACAAAACTTGAAAATCAATTTTTAGTACAATCTATTAAGTAATCCTATTAGAATGTATTAGGTGTGAGAATGTAGCAGAAATTGTTACGATGAACGCTGTTTTCTCTAATTGTTAAACAAGTGGCGTTAACTGGCGAATTAAAATTAGTCACGACGAAATATTATTTCAGTCCGTTGAAACTCTACAAAGTCTAGCAGGCTGAAATTGTTTTTTTCGGTGCGCAGGATGGAGAAAAGGACACCGGAGCGAGAGGGTCCGAAGGATCTCGGCCGGGGCCGCAAAGAAAACGCATCGCGACGGAAGAGCAACGGGAAGGTTGGTCGAGCAACTTGTCCCGGAGGTATAAAGCTCGGCGTGTGCACGTGTCTCTCGCTGGCAAAGAGGATATCAACGCGGAAGCGGCGGCCCTCGTGTCGCCGCGACGAGAATCACGGCTCGTCCCCGCAGTTTCTCTTCAGGGTACCGAGACACCGCGTCCCCGATGCACACGCAGCGCACCGCGCGGTGCAAACGCGCGCAGCGTTCGCTTCTGCGACCTGTTACGTGCCGTGATGGTTTTGTTTCGAAGAGCCCGGACACGCTTGCCACCGCTCTTACCGAGACATTGATTCATCCTGCTCTTCCATGTCTCCACCGTTACTCGCCGGTGTGCAATTGTGCACGTTGCATGCCCAGGATGCAACGCTCGCTCGATGCGTGTACCGCGCGGTGCAGACTCTGCGACCACGATCAAACCCATTTCGAAGCGTTCTCCTTTTCTTTTAGTATTTTTCCTCTTTCACTTGATTTCAGGTTGTAGTGGGACGAGATTGACAGAAACGCATGAATTATGCGAAAGCCAATGGCTCCAACAGATTGCGAATTATACTGTTATGTTGTGCTCGAATTAGTAAAATTATGAAATTCGTGGTCCGTGTGCGCCGGTGATTATAGAAGTCATAATACCAAGCAAACTTTTCAGTTATCAGGTCGATTCATTTTGTTAGTAAGTATATAATGAAGTGAGAAAATGATATATTAGACGAAATACAGTAATTTCTTTATATATGTCGCCAAGACCTGGAAGATAAAGGTCGCGGAATTATTCCCACTACCGCGGGGTATACCCCATGAGGGGCTGTGAACCGAGGTCTCTAGAGTCCCTTTCTTAAGGAATAGTATCACCTGCCCGATATATGTCCCTGGTTAGACCCGTGTTTTGGACATATATCGAGTAAACACTGCATTTCGAAGGCGGACGAGAGTTACTTCACTCTAATAATCACCGGCATGGGGAATTGATATTTTTGTTAATTGGTACACCTAATATTTTATCCATTATCGGCCCTTGTAATAAAAATTTGATACGAACTATAACAGTTAATCAACTTTTACATTTCACCGACGATCGCTTCCGAAAATTCGGTTTCTCCGGCATCTGCATATCGCGATTGTTGCGCCGCGGAACGAAAATTACCGAAGTCGAGCGATCCGCCGATTACCTCGCAATCACGCGCCCAGAAAATCGTTATAATTCCGTCCCGGGCAACTGTGTACCAAATTTCAATGCGGCTCGAGCGACATACTTCCGTGCGTTGCACCTGTTAATTTCTCGGCGCGCAGGTTAGCGGCTCGAGCGGAGGACTTTTTTTCGGGCAGAGTGTTGTACAGAGGGATCCGTGCTCGGGGTGGTCCAATTAATGGGGAAGCCCCCTCGGGGGCCCGAGGTATCGATTATACGGCTCGTTTTTCTGATTCCGCGTCGGTAATCTTCGAAATTTCGCTTCCTGCGGATAGCACTCGCCGTGTCGTCTTTTAATGAGACACATATACACCGGTTTTCGGTGTGTCCGAGCCGCTATTATCGAGCAGATCGGCTGGGCGTGACTGGACCCATCGAAAAGTAATTGCCGGTTTACCCTTAGAACAACTGCAACGAGGAGCCGTCGATACCGATCTCTCAACGATCCGCCAATCGTTCTCGCACGGCTGCCGAAGAGTTCTCAAATCGGTATTGCCGATCCTGCGCGCGTCGAAATCAGCACGCTGTCCTCCAATTATTGACACATTGCGCTCACATCAAGCAATATTGTATACAGGTTTATCATATACCATATTAGTCACAAAACAGATTTTAAAAGCCTCTCCTTCAATTTTCCTTTGGATATTTAATTCGACGTTTAAGTAAAGTTCGTTGCAATCACTGTGATTGCATTCTTTTTGTAAATGTAGAAAAAGAAAGACATCGATGGTATGCGATGTGTGGTCAAAATTTGGTGGTAAACGAACACAGTATTGATAATAGAACAAAACTCAAAAATCAAGGGGACTCTGTAAATGTCGTGAACGATTAATAAATTGAATTTCTCCCATAATACTATCAAGAAACCAAGGTAGGTTTCATTTTATACTTTTCTTTTTTAGACTTTTCGCATTTACGACAAAATTGGATAGACGAAATCGAAAATATTCTGTAGATTAACGGAACCGTTTTCAACGTATTAAAATTATTAGCACTAGAACGACCGAAGCAGTCAAAATGACTGGTTTCTAATTTTTTCATTTACAAATTCCTGAAATTTTAATTATGTTTTCATTGGAAATTTTTTAACGAACCCCTTCATTGAAGCTTATATTACAATAGAAGTTGTACGAAATCTGAATGGGCATAGTCTTGTCACTGTTACAAAGCAATATACGTCATTCGCATTTATTACTCGGTCGTTCCAGTGTTAAAGAAAGGCAGGACTTTCTGTTTAAAAGAAAATTTTCTGATAAAAGAAAATGTTGCGTGAAAATCCGCAGTCTAATTCGCGACGAATGTTCAGCGGTCCCGAAGACAAAAGTGTTCTCACGTCCCGAAAAACAGTAACACACTCTGAAATCCTCGTGGCGGCAATATTTCGCAAGAAATAATCCCGTGGATTGTTAGAGACAAAGGAAACCGGCACGCCGCGGCACGCAGGCGGCCGTAGGGCGGGAAACGGTTCGAAAATTGAATGTTCGGGGTTCATCAATCTTGAAGACGCTGTTTCAAAATCCAGCCGGTCCAGGGAAATCGTTCGGTCGATCAATCACCGTGCGGTGTCGCAACGCTTCTGGAACAGCCTGTACAATCTACCTGGCTCTCCGACTCTGTCTTTGGCTCGCATAGGTGTAGATAGTTAGCCGGTACGTATCGTCTGCGCTCCGGGCACGACCGATGATTATCTCTCTTTCTCTCTGTGCCTCGGTTACAACCACAAAGCACCGAGCACCGAGCACCGAGGAACAGCAGTCCCACGCACGCCTTGTCGAGTTATTAATCGCCACATAATTCTACAATTACAAAGGTTAATCCGGCGTTTTCACGCTCCGAGCGTCGTGGGTGCTGCGCGACAGGCCACGGGAGCAAAAGAGAGCGGTCCCGTTGTCAGGCCAATCGGTGTCACTTTACTTTCGATCCTCACCTTTGCCTCTCTCCTTTCTCTCTTTCTCTTTCCCTCTTTCCCCCTCTCCCTCTCTCTCTCTTTCTCTCTTTCTCTTTCAGTCGGGTTACTCGGGAATTTCGCGTTCCGCTTGGATAACCTCGCGTGATATACCATCGGCGAACGAGTGTCAACGCGAAACCGCTCTCGGATGCTAAATTGATGAAGTATTGTTGGACGAGCATTAGTCGCCCAGGCACTTGGGAAAGGTGAGTTTAGTTGAGGATTGAGAATGAAACGAGGATTAAGCGCTCCGGCTGACTTGGGAGATTGAGTGTTGGCGTTGTGTGGAGAGCGATATGGAAAAATCCGATGGTTGCATCGATGATCGGCTATCCGGAGATCTAAGAGTAGCTTCGCTGTTTATCTTCGTTAGATCGGTGTACTCTTTTGTGTACTCCATAATGACGTCTTTTTCTGCGGTTAGATTTGATTTGATCGCAGACCGAAAGATCCGAGCTGTCTTTGCTGTTCATCTTCGCGACGGCTCTTATACAGCCCGATAGTCGTGTGTAGACTGCACAATCATCTGCAAAGCAATTGATTTCTATCTTGAATAATTTGGATAAGTCGAAGACAATGTGCTGACAGTTCTTCAACTCTATTTACTTTTTCGCTGTTCTAACCTTTGGATAGTTATACTCACACAATTCTCCTCGAGACTATTCACTCCCAATCCAACAAAAACGAATTTTTAATCTCCGACACATGACAAATACTTTTGTAATGTTCGCTTGTAATTTCGATCTTTATGGAAATTACAATTACCACGTTCCGTGCCGGAGCAATTTCCGATTACTTTTCGTTCAAGCCGCGTGGGTCGCAAATGAATTGTGTTTCACTTGTGACATATGCATACATGTGATTCGTTAACAATAATAATTATCAAGGAGAAGGTGTAGGGTTAAAGATAGCGGAACAAAGCTAAAATTCACATCTCAATAAATAGACGTGGTAACACAGTTTAACAGGTTCTCTGTCCCCTAACTTCAAAAATTCCTTACGGCCTCGCCAGAAAGTTTAGCGAGCATGCGCGCCACACGGTACGTGTTAAGTGAAGAGTAATAATTTCTATAAAGGAGTGCTCCTCGTTTGTTCCCCGCCGGCCCAAAATCTCTCGAGAGCGGTATCGCCGAGGGATTTCGTAACCGATCGAGGAACGATCACGTGGAAGCCGAACAATCGTCTATCACCGGCGAAAAGTCGCCAGCGAATGATTAATCGAGCGTGCTCACCGGGAATCCAGGTATATCGTTGTTTTATCTCGAACTTCCTCGGCAACGCTTGCCATTTGAACGCGCCGCCGGCTAATAACGAGAGGTGGTAAAAGGGTAGGATAGTTCCGCGCATTGTTCCCCGTAATAAACGATAGGAATTCCACGGTTTGCGTTTGTCCCGGTTGCCCCTTTCCCGGTCCGGGGAACAGAATTCCATCGAAAAGTCAAGATGCGTGAGAACCCGCGGATTTTTGTTTGCGACCCTTCGCGAATTCCACGGACGCCACCTCCTGTGCCCTTATTACCACCTCACGGGAGCCATTCGTGTGTCGGATAGTGACTGCAAACGATCAGAAGATTTATTTCGCTGTGCAGATATCGATCGGTAAATTCACTGTCCGCTGCAAGTGGGAAATGTAGTCGGGCGCGCAGTTATTGATTGGACGTGTGCCGACTGTAACCAGCGGTTAGGAAATCTGTTTGAATTCTGTAGACAATGACTGTATAGAAACAAGAAAGTTATTCGACTCTTGTGACACGAAAGTATGCAAAGCTAGTTGAACTCAACAGATGCTGACTATAAAGCAATCGATTCGATTCTTGCGATACCGAACTGTACATATCTATTTGAACTGTACTGACTGCAAGTTTGATGACTGGAAGTGAGTAGGCAATTTATTAGATTGCACGGACACGTGTTCAGACTGTAAACAATTCGACTGGTGTTTAACCAAGTATTATTCGACTGTACAGCCACTGGCTATAGATGATGTTCATGCGAATATAGGAAATAGAGAATAATGTCGAAAAATGTGTTCCGTTTAAAGCAGATAAAATAAGCCTGTAAGATGTGTAATTTATTTTATGGAATATTTTCAGTTATTTATATATCAAATGGATCTATCAACATGTTAAAGTTAAAAAGTGCCTGCTATGGTAATATTATTTGAAATAGAAATTGATTAATTACAATTTAAATAATAAAAATATAAATTTTTATTTGTTTATTACAGAAATCTATTTTCCCCAGGTCTGGTAGTCTCTAGCCGTTCGAAGGAATAAAGTATGTACAATTAAGGATAATTGTGGAAGGAGGGAGTTATTTTCTGGTGGAAACGAGTATAGCAAGGCAATTTATACCACCCACTTACCGTCCGATTAGAGGCGCGATCAAAAGGTAGCAAGCGTGGTCCGATTGAATGCAGCAAAAAGTCTGAAGTAGCCGAGATTACGGGCCACGGGAATGGTCCACCGTGGGCGATATTCCGTGTTTCCTCGGGAACGGTCCCTTTGTATCCTCTGTGCCACGGGCGAACTGCCACGTAACAAATGGGACCGCTTTCAGCCGAGCATTACGCATTGGTCGCGCTGAATTACGCACGGAAGTAGCGAGTTACGATGTCACCGGGCCCCCGAATAGGTGTACGCTTCTTGGGAGGCGAGTCGCCGCGATAATTGATTAGACTCGCTTCTTATCGGGCCCCGCTAATATCCTCGATTGCCTAGTAACGGCTCCTCGTTCCGTCCTGATCGCCTTGTGAGTCGCTTCAGTAATAGTCGTTCAAAACGATCGATAAATTCGATTTACACATGCGATAATCCTGTCAAACTTTTATGTTTACAATGATTCCTTTATGAAACTTTTGCAAACATATTCTTGACGTTTCTCTGCTTAAAACGACTCCAAACATGGTATTATTTCGTTTGCCTCTTTAGAACCTCGATTATCCGAATCGATATCCCAGCAGATTAGCACGTTACTACACATTTCAATTTTTGTGTAGTTCATGGTTCGCAAAGACAGTTCTAGCGAGCAACTATGCTGACATTCTTTGAAAAATGAGACTTGCGAGTTTGAATTTTGGCACAGCCTTACACTCGATTTTTCATCCAATTTTCGAGCAATTTTCTCGAAGATTCGATCGTTCGGGTCCGAATTGCGGCAGCTTTGAAGCAGTTTTTAATAAGTCGCTGACACCGGCGATTCGCGCGAGGTAATTTGTCCGGAATGACGACAGATTATATTGAAAAAAAGAACCGGTTATTAATTGAGGCAGTCTTGTTAAGGTGCCGATGGGAGACGCGGGAGCATTGAATCAACCTTATCCAATATCAAGTGCATCCCGACACCGTTAAAGCGAATATAATGAAATTGAGATCGTAAACAGGAAAAACGTATTATAATGTAACCGATCTTGTCCGAGACGCGACGCTCGCGTGGGTATAATTAACACCGCGGACCGTCGTAAGATAATTACGTCCAGTACAATTATCGTAGATTATCCGCGCGTCCGGCTTCTTACGCAGTCCCACAGCCCGGCGAGATAAACTTCATGATAATCGGACAAAGGATTAATTGTTTCGCATCGTTTTTAGTTCGAGCGCGACTGACTCGCGTTTATTTTCCACGGGGAGATCTTCTCTGCGGAATCTAGTGATTCTGGATAGAGGGATTAGTTGTTTGTTACTGTGCTGCACCAAGCATCGAAATCGTTCGCTATACTCTTGCTTCTTTATACGATAATGTATACAAATAATTAAAATGTACAGGACGTAAAGAAATTATATCTCGCGACTATCATAACATGCTTCTATATCCTCGGTTTGGTGGAAATTGATATGAGAATTATTAAGATGTAAGAACAATTCATTTCAAGGTCTAAAAGGTTAACACTTTTTTTATTGCATCTTATCCTGCTCATCGCAAGGATAAAAAGTTCAAAATAAACCATGCGTCGAAAGTCAACCGTTCTTTTAAAAAATTATGATGAAGCTTTTTAAATTCTGAAACTTATTTTATATTGGAAAATTCTTAACTGTCGATATTTTAAAAATAGTATTACGTGTCAAGTGAGGGTAGAGAACCTATTCGAACCAGTAGCTGAATAATAATTACAGTAATCATTAAACTCATCGATTTTTCATGTCAGCCGACCAGCGAACGTGCAACGCGCAACGCGCGTCTCCTCGACACGCAATAAAGGACGTAGAATGTCAAAGGATCGAAGGATCCAACGGAGACGATACAAGACCGAGCTCGTCTCGGTTTTCCCTCGGTTCTCAGCCAAGCTTATCGCGATAGAATATGGAAATGTCCCAACGTGGGTGCGCTGGAACGAGGATTAACGTCGAAGATAATTTTCCAGCGTCGCCTAGGCCGTTACGTAAAACGCGGACGGTATCGCGTTCCCTGTTAGCATTTCCGTCAACCATTTTCGCGGGATATTCAAGGCGGTGACTCCGCGTTAATCCAAAATACACTCGCGTCCAAAATTAAGGGATCGCTAAATTTTCCTTCGAAAATTGCCCGTATACAAAGCATCGTAACTTCGTGAAAAAACGGCATTGAATATTCGTTCTGATCTCATTTCAAAACTTGATTGTCCTACTTTCGAAATACATTGTTCGTTTTTTTTTTCAGAAATTTTTTTACACTATGAGAGAAAGTGAACATACTTCTTTGTTTCGGAAATTTTGCGAACTCAAACGTTAGACGTTAAACATTTTTTGAAACTAAACCAATGTGGCCATGAAGATCGAAGTCTCAGCTTTAGAATGACCAATTGCAATAATGATCCTGAAAATTTTTAAGAAAACAGTGATCCTTTAATTTTTACAGTGTAGTGTCTTAAGCAATGGCGTGATTAATGAAAAAAGGACCTACGCACTTGTTACGAAAAGCGATTTTTGGAGCTCCTGAAGAAGCAAGACAGAAAAAGGGAGTTCGGAATTATTTATTGTACATATCGAGATCGGTCGATTTCTCGCATAGTGATTTAATGGAGCAAGATAAGGCCGTGATCCGAGTATGCACAATTCATTTATCGGCTCAACCTGCTGTTCCTTCGGAGATCAGAGAGATGTAGAGAGAAAGAGAGACAGAATGGCCGTGACCGCTGTTAACGATTCCGCGATTAAGCCGAGGATGATCGGCTCGCATTTAGCATGCTCATGCATGCGTAAGTTCGAGGGCAGGATACGGTTATACCGATCGGGTGTGTCATCGAGGCTTGATGATCCTGCACCGAGCTGCAGAGTCATCGAAACTGCTCGAGGGTTGCTCTCTTACAATTAGATATAAATAAACTAAATAGACTAATTCGCTGAACGTACCACTGTTGGGCAAACGACCGGATTCGAATTGTTTGCTTAACTATTAGCGAAATTACTATGCGACGATGTTCGAGGTGATCAATTTAGGCGCCTCACCCTGTATACCCGAAGAAATTAAGTTGAATAATTCCTCAGGGATGTATCTTGCAATCTCAATAATTGTAAATAATAAAAAATATTAGAACGCGTGTTATTTTAAAGAAAATTTTTTAAATGTTAAAGAAAATTTTCCTCATAGGAAATTAAAGGTGACCTCCACGTTTGGAAGGTCAAACACGCTATACGCAATATCGTGTCGGTCACGCCGTTTTACTCTGCCATTAGTCCCTTATTTATCACGATCTTCCAGAAAAAGCTCGACAATAACAACGCGAACGTTTTGTGGTTTATATGAAAAACACAAGTGAACGGTCCCTATAAGAAACGTCCTCGGGATCCCACAAACCGTTCAGCGTCGTTCGCAAGAAGGGTCCGGGCGACTTTCACCGAAAACTGTCGAATTCAATGATTTCAATTCAGAATCCGTGCTTTCTTTTCTCGACACTCGGCTCTCCAGAAGTCCAGCGTAACTTTCAACCGATATCGCGGATACTCATTAATCACCGTTCCGCACGTCGACACGTAGCGTTTATTAAGTACCACACCGCGTTGCGGCGAACTGTTAATCAGTGAGAACTGCCAGTTTAATTTCCCTCACGACATGCGTGCCCGTAATAAGCTTCGACTTTGTTCTATTATAACGGTATACCCCCTTTAGCCGGCCAGACACCTGCCATTTTCATTAGACGTAAATATCCCGAACGAAAGTTTCTGCGTTTTTCCGACGCGGATATCGCACGCTCCGGCAAACGTGAAAGCATAATTAACCGGACGAGCGCTGATTGGCGTTTCAGCATCCGTGGCTGAGACGACGGTCAGTTTCTTATCTTCGGATCCGTGTCCATTTCGTATGATTTTGTCATACTCGTCGACTGTAATCTCGGTCATATATGGCCGACACAACTTTTCCACTTTTGAAAATCAATTTTTATTAGAATCTAGCAAGTAAACCAAATTTGATTAGCACCTACGAGGTGTGAGAATGTTACAAAAATTATTGTTATGATTAACCTTGTCTTTTCTATTGCTGGGTTATTGATCAAGTTCTTTCGACTTTGTGTGACTTTTGTGGGCATTGGCGTGGCTCTCACGTGTTAAAAGATTTTTATGATTACACTTCGTTCCTTTTGATAAAGATCTATATTGCAAAATTTTCGGCTCAAGATCGCGTCAAGGTCATGGTGACCATATTATTCCGAACTACATCATGTTGGTACTCATTGTAATCAGAAAAACGTCACGAACGATAACCTAGACATTTTTATGCATTTGAAGGAAAAATGGTAAAATTTAAAACAGTGATGAGATGTCAAAAATTTAGGGATGTTATATTATTGTCCACTATGTACAAGTTTCAAAAGATAAAAGACATTTATAATAATCTTAAAAATATAAATAAAATACAAAAGAAATATTCCAGAATATTCTGCGAAAAATCAACCAAGTAATCATTTTCCAGCCCGTTTCTGTTCAACAAAAAACCTAGTAGGAAAATCTCGGAAGAATCGCAAGCTTGTGGGAAAGAAAACGCAAGGGGATCGTCGATTTCCATCGAAGCGTTTCTAACAGCGGGCAATTACTATGGCGGACAGATCGGCCGATAGTGATTCGGCGTGGTACGTTAACTGGTCTTTAATTCCGCTGTGGGGGGCTAACGACAACGAAATTCCTCGACGGCTGGTTCGCGCCTCTCACGCGAATGTCGCCTGGCTTAATTGTCCGGGGATAATTGGACCGGTAGTGGTGATCGGTGACGATCGTTGCCGATGTCACTCGAATGCTTTCTCGTCGCTTCGGTTCGCGGAAGGAATTTGTATTGGCTCGATATTCAAATGAGAAATCACTCTCTCCCTCTCTCTCTCTCCCTCTTTCTCTCTCTCTCTCTCTCGCCAGGCAAACGTGATTTTATCGATCCGGCCGATACCGAGGGATTAATTAACCCGTGGAACGAGGAAGCTGGACACGCTCGGGCTCCGATCGATATTTTTACTACCGATTCGGCGAGCTTCCGAGACAAATCGCTGAAAAGGATTCTCCGAATGTCGACCGTCGTGCAATTTATCGAGCCCATGCCGATTTTTCAGAATCGGTCAAAGAAGTGATTAGAAACTATAAACAGATTGATGTTTCTTCAACGATCATAACAAGTTGAAAATAATACATTGAAATCTTTTAATTATTTTTAATTTCTTCACTTTTTCAAATTGCAGTACCTAGATTTTAGCACTAATTATATACTAGCCAATAGTCCGCCTTCCTAAAACAAATTGCTCAAAAACAAGCATCTACTAATAAATTATTCAACATTTGAATGGACACAATAATCAGTCTGACTTTCAGTACTTTCAGTATAGGCCACAAAAATATATATATAACTCATCAAATTGTGATTACTTTCACTTGAAAAATTCATGCATGCGCTACAAATACTAACAACTACATGTGAAAAATCACGATGCGAAAGGTGCAACAGATTCCTCGGAAAAAATTCGTAAACACTCGAGCCAAAACTGCCCCGAGAATTAGACATTCACAAAACAGCAAACCATATATGTAACTCATAGAATCTCGATAATTTTTACATGCAAAAAACTCACAGATTTACTTCAAATATCGATAAATACGTGTGTAAAATACCACTGCAAAAGGTTTGATAGTTACCCAGAAAAAAATTCCTAAAAACCGGTGCGAAAATGGTAAAAACCGAAGTACCCACCCTCAGAAGTCTGAATTTATATTTGAATTTACTGCCGCGTATAAAGTACACGTGTATAAAATCTTTAAAGAACTTTTTGGTCGTGTTATACGGGAGTGTGCAATATTTATTTTTACAGAGAGTCGAGGCCACATTGATCAAGCATAAAGCCGCGAGCGACACAAGCATAGTGAGAGCCTTGCGAGCGAGGTTAAGGTCGTCGGCATCGTCCAGGTCGTCGTCGCCCGGCTTCAGAATTCCGTGGCCGTTACGCAATTCCTTGGTTCGAAGTCGAACTCGTTGCCGGTGCACCATAAATTCCCATTCCCCCTGGGTGACCACTTGGTTGCACGCGGAAACCCGACCGGGTATTAATTTTCTAATACGATTCCATGTTTCGCTACGACCCGATCTCCGCGAGCGGTCCAGAAGATCGCGGGTACCTCGATACTACCTGGTCCCACATGGCCGTTGATCTCCCATGGACACAGGGTACAGACACAGAGGTATCGAACGCCACAGACACGGGCGCAGAGGTAAATACGGCGCTATCGTCGTTACCGCTCTGTGTCATAGCGGCGTCGTTAACTTAATCGCCGGTAAATGCGAGGCGAGGTCTCGTTTACAAGGACCCCGTTGCACCTGTGCTTCCCTCCTGATGGCTCTCCTGCTTTGATAACTTTTATCCTTAATAGATACCGCCCGGCGAAATTATTTCTGGTATTTAGTCTGCTCGGAATAGCTCCGTCCACCACGGTCTGCAACAGTCTTCGCGTTCCCGGTTCTTTCGTTATTGCGCTCGTCCTGCTTACTTTGCGGCCGACGATTCAGTGTTGGAAAACAGTGATTATGCGAACGTCGCGAGTCAATGCTTCTTGCGATGGTTGTACGCACAATCCGTGATAGTAGCCTGGTGACAAAAATTAAATTCATCGAATAGTCGTGCAATTTGATCCAGAAGTAGATCGTTGTATACATTGCATGTCATTTTCGGTTATATGTAGACTACATTTATGACAAAATTGGATGAGCGCAATGTAGAACAGTAGAAAGATTGAAAGAATTTGAGAATATCGAGGGTCGCTACCATATATGTGTCGTCCACAATCTCATAATTTATTCAAAGATAGCCTTATTTATTTTACATACTTTATCATTTAAAATCCAAAACACAGCTTAATGTTCGGAGACTTTGTGAACAATGTGGAGGCTGTCTTCTATTAAATTGTTTTCATATTTCATGAAGGAGGTGCAATAGATTCAATAAAATATAAGATTTATTAATAAGACTACAAAAACGAGAAACAGTGGGGATTTGAGGGGTAAATGGTGACGGAAGTGCTATGGTCAGAACCTGAGTGACGTCACGAAGCTATAGTGTAGTCCAACTTATTGTCAGTGACTCACCGCGATTCGTGCCATGAGTGGGGATCCTACCAGGACCCTTCAATATGAATCATGACGTCACAAAGTACCCCACACTGTTGGTGAGTCGGTGGATTATTTCTCAGCGCACGATGTCATGAGTACAGTATAGCATTTGAATATTAGTATAAATATCTGTATATTAAACAGTATATAATTCGCGTTTTTCTTTTGTCTACATTTAAAGAAAAAGTAAACTCGATTGCTTCGGATTTAATTAAACCGTGACCGGCACTTAGAATTTCGTTGCATCGTTGCGTGGCAAAAGAGATTTTCGAGATCAAGATTTGAAAGCGATCACGGTCCAGCGAGATAGCGAAGAAAAGCCACTGGTGAAAATCGAGCGGACCGCCATTGACGATCGCGATCGACGATCTCTCGGCGAGCCAGCTGAGAGAGCGAAGATCGGCGCGGCTCGTTAGCCGCGCACGTCTGCATCAAATCTAGCAATTAAACGCGGAAAAGACGGGCCGGCGATCGCGTTCCAGCCCGAGATAAGTGCCGGTCATTTCGCCGGACGGAACGCGAGAGACTTATGGTTCGGAGGAGAGGATCGCAAACGCAGCAGAAGACGACAGCACCGGCAGATATCCGCAAAGACGAGAAACGGCCGCTCCCCTGCGTTCTCGCCGCTATCGAACGCGCATCTTCCGCTTAGGCTACCTGGTCGACGACCTCTTCGTCTCGTCGACGCGACGGCACGCATTACAGTATTCTGGTTTTCGACAAATCAATTTTTCTTTGTATTTCCTTTCACCCTCCGTCGGAAATTTCACTCTTGAATTTCTTTCTTTTCAATATTCCTTTTTTTCCCATTAATGCTTTGAACAGCTGACGTTCCAACGATTAAGTACTAAAATAGGAACTTCGGTGTGTATTCCAGAACTTTTTAGACTTTTTTTAAAATCTAGAACATTAACAACTAATATATAGATTTTGTGGAACAAAATTCAGTAGCTACAGTTTTAATTGAATTTTGCACACAAATTCGCGTGCTATTTTATAAATATTTTATTTATTATTGCACCTTGTTGTGTATGGATGAATATACACAATTTAATATAAATTGGATTATATATAGGATTTAGACATCCGTTCGGATAGTCGAGGTTCCACTGATTGGTGGATTAAACAACCAAATATGCTTCGAACTATATCCTGTCTGGTCTCATTTTAATCAGAAAATTGCCGCGAATATATCAGTAGAAGTCCGATAAGAAAATAAAAAGTTCCGTCACTGGATTAATATTTTCTCACTGATGTACCAGTGTTGATATTTCGATTACTAAGTGAAATTTCAGTCCCAAAGTTTTCACGTATATTAAGACGTTAATATACCTCTATTTGACAATTTTGCACACGTTATAAATATCTACGGACCGATAGTTGCAGTATTGGAATCTGTCAAGATCGATTTTTCAATGACGTCGACTTTCTGTGTTAAAGCGAATGTTATGTCGCGAATGGCATACGCAAGAAGAATAGTAATTGCTTTGCTGTTAGATTGAGAGTTTCCGAAGCCGGTGGCCGGCAAGAGTAGTCACCGAGGCGAGGGATATCGAATATCCCCCGCGCAAATTGGCGAACACTAGAAGCGATCCCGATTATAACGTCGAGCTGTCAAGGGATTTACGGGAGACGATCGATTCCGGCGGACATCCCCGCGGACCATGTCACCGACATCGCTTGATACGCAAACGTCGATAGTCACTTAGCGGCTCATCAGAAGCCGCTAATCTTAATTCGCTTATCGGATTATTCGCGGGCCCCGCCGATGGAGATGTTTCGCGCTCGAAAGATAATCCGGCCGGTATGGTAATTCAGGAGTGGACCGGGCCCGTCGTCTTGTTTCTGGTCGCGCAACTCTTCTCCTACCAAATCCCGTTTCTCAACATGCTCGTTGCCGAATATCGACCCCCAAACAAAGTCAAAATAGCCTAACACTATATTACAATATTTTTTGAAACTACGATGCACGATTGCTCGATCATGTTTAGGAATTTTTTTCGGGAAAACTGTTGAACCCTTTCGTTTGGGATTTTTTACACATATGTATTGGTATTTGAAGAACATGCTCAATTTTTTTAAAGTAGAAATAATGAAAATTACATGAGTCATATATTTTTTACAGAGTAGACATTCTGGTTTTCGATGTCGATTTTTCGCGAAATTTTTTACAGTATGGTTTTTACAGTATGGTTTGAAAAAAATGGGCCAACGATTGCCGCGATTCCGATCTTTCTACTGATCGGAAACAAAGAAATAGAGCTGTTTATTAGTCAGTATGAATGCGATTATGGTCCGAACAACAAGAAATTGAGAATCTTGATTGATCGATTTTTTAAATATTTTCGACACTTAGAACGATGAAAAATAAGAGAAAATTGACCGATTTAAAAAATTTTGCGTCGTCAAGTTGCTCGCACAAGTCTGTCCTGAGATATCCCGCGAGCCGTGTCGTGAAAAATGCGTTTAATAGAAACAGTTTCCGATAAATTAAAGTACACTCCTGAAAAGCGGATATGTAGCAATAAACATTAAACGATACATTACAGCGTCTGATCCCGGTATCTCGTGTTACGCTTCAACAAACACAATTCGATTTAATGTATCGGCAGGTGAGATAAATGAAACAGCAGAAAAAGAAGAAGAAAAAAAAGAGAGTCGCAATTGACGGAAACACTCGGGCGTGAAAGTTGAATGCAATTTATTGGCGTCGCCGCTAAAATCTACGAAAGGAGGCTGGTGGAGGATCAATCCTCCAGTTGAGTCCTTCGTTGTAAGTGTCAGTCAGTTCCCACGATAATGTACGCATAAACCTTGATACACGAAGCTCTCAACGTTTCAACCATTGTAGAAGCGAGAAGGGCATTCTTCTAGCTTCAAAATGGCTATAATAAATTCTACTGTTGGCCACGGTGAAGCAGGAATATCAATTTAGCATTAGATGACAAATATAATTGATTTCAATATGGAAGCAGCATTTTCATAGGAACGAAAACTTCTATGTGCAGAAAGAGCATTCTTCTAACTTGAAAATGGCTATAATAAATTGTAGTTTGGCCAGAACGAAACAGAAATATTCCAGGATCAGTGTCGAACTTAAAACTTCAGCTGAACACGATACTTACGTTTAGAATAATTAATTTCTACATGGAAGGAGAATTTTTCTATGACTGCAAGATTTGTGTAGATAGCGCCCAGCTTCGGAATTACTATAAAAAAAAACAGTGATTTACTCGACGCAGAACAGAAACATAAACGTCGAAACGGAGCAATGTTCGCAAACCTACTTGAACGGGAATTTTGCAATGCCACAGGTTCGTGCGGCTTTTCCGCGGCGAATACCGCACAGCGCGAAATTCGCATGTGCGGATCCCGTCGCCGGGTTGATTATTGTACCCGGTGGCTCTAAAGTAGGCGCGTTTACGACGTCCCGTGGAAAAACGGGGCCATAAACGTGTGCGTCGCGGATCGGACTTGTCGTAAATTGCTTCGGAGGCCGGTGCTCTCACGTTCCGGGCCATTGAGATCTGGGCCCCGTGGACAGGGAAAGAAAAGGGAGTCAGTCGCACGCCTTCGGAGCAGCTGAAAGGATACTTTCTCCGTCGTCAGTTTGCACGACGAGTGAACAGCGCCAAACGAGACGAGACGAGACGAGAGAAGACGAGAGAAGACGAGAGGAGGCGAGACGTCGATCGGCACGGCGCGATCGGCACCGGGCTCGCGAGCGATAGATCGACACCGGACGGTGATAAAACGACCGTGTTGCAACCGAGGACGACAGCTCCGGGACCGTCCACGATTGATAGCCGACCAGTCGAGATCATCTCCGCTTTAGAAACCAGTCATTTGTTCGGAGAGATTCTTCTTTCTGCTCGATCTTACGCGAGCCTGCTCTAGCGTGCGCCGACTCCCCGCTCGGTTTTCGGAATTTTTTGTACGGATAATTCGAGGAAATCTGGTGTACAAGGATCACTCTAATCGCTCAATTGGACTTTTGAGAATAGTTGCGAATTTTTTTGTAACGAAGATGTTAGCTGCAGGAGTAAATCATTTCGTATTGAAAAAGTAGCACGTATTGAGGTACAGACTTTCATCTTGTATTTTATTATTTTGTCAGAAATTTTGGTAAATTATATTGCAACGTGACCGAGGTGCTCAACTTTTTCTCGGTTGCAGACTAGATTAGCAACATTGCATACTTCCATTTACAACAATATTGTAAGAGAAATATCTTGTATATAAACAAAACTGTTCACTTCAGACGTTTCAAGAATTGAACAATTTTATATAAAATATTTGTCACACTGTAACGGTACTAGTTTACTCTTACTTTGTGGAAAGATTCTGAACAGAGCCTAATAAATGTGTATGTTATTAATAGACTGCGGACGTACATGCAATTTCCATAGACTTTTAAGAAAGTAAAATGAAACAAAATCCTGTTTGTAATGGGGCGTTTGTAGATCCAAAAGGAATAAAGATCATACCAAATTTTCTCGAATTTTATATTACAGCATTTCTGAAAATATCCATAAGCCATAAATGCACAAAGATCCACAGTTTAGTTATTAATTTTCTTTAAACCGAAATAAAATTTCATTTTGGCGTTGTACAGCCATTGAAGAACATATAGGTATACAAAGGATATAAATTTTCTCCTTTCTTTATTTAGGGAATTACGAAGTACAAAAATGTTCTAGTCACTGAAACCATAAAATAAATGCAAGTGGCGTCGAGTCTCGAGGAGTTTCGTCCCGGCAAGAGGGTATCGCGTTCCGGAAGGACATTGGAGGAGCGGAAAACGTATGGAGCTTCCAGCCATAAGAATTATTAAATTGTGCTCGCGGTTCGAAGCTTGTGGATCGGCAGCGACGAGCGCGAGTCACGAGACAGAATTGCTCGCTCGAGCGATTTTCGAGGCGGTAAACGGTCGGCTGGAAGCGACCAGGCCGGATAGAATCGTCTTTTATCGTCCCCGCTCGGGAAAATGAGCGAAGGCAACGCGGCGCTGCGATCGTAGAAGAAGAAACCCGCGGACAATGTGGCTCGCGAGCCTCGAGCACCCGACAATTACCGCTCGAGCGGTGCTACCTTTGCTCGCGGATGAAATTCGCGTGACTGTGCCTCGTACAGCTTTCCTTTAACCGAACTTCGTGGTTCGCCAGGCTTTCCTAAGTACCCTGGCACGTTTCGAGCCAACATGGCCGCCGAACGTGTCTTGGACAGTATCGTTTATTCCTTCGAGTGCCACCGTTTCTTGTTCGCTACGGGCTGCTGATCATACAGTCACGGACTAATGTGCTCGCGATGCCATTAGGTTGATGCATATGAAATTCCCGGGGCTTCAACGGTGTCGTTAAACGACCGCGAGCTGCTTCCGAACGTAACTTATTGATCAAAGAAAGAATCACAAGTTTCTGAATTACAAGTCAATGAATTACAAGTTTCTTGATTGTATTATGATGCAAACTGAATTCTTTGGTCATTCCCGTCCTTCGCCTGCAAGATTGTCATCCCCATTTCGTAATATTTATCTTGGTTTTGTAGAGTAGTTGTTAGTATAGAGACGGTATGCATTTTTAAGGCACATCACTAAGGCTTTCTAAGGCTTTTCCCATTTTACGTAAAATAATTAATTTAAGACAGATGTACGGTATCTCGAGCCAGAAAATAGGCAAATTTTAACCCTGAGGAGCTAAAAGAATCAAAACAAGCGACTTCTCTCTTGAGTGAAATATCTTACAGTATCTTCAAGCAGAAAATGGCTGAATTTTTACCTTGAGGAGCTCGCGAGGGTTGAAAGAAAGTAAGACTCGTCTTAAATGGATCCTTTTTCAGTATCTTAAACCATAAAACGGATAAATTTTAATCGTGAGGAGCTAAAAGGATTAAAAGAAGTGACTTCTCTCTTAAATGAAACATCTTATACTATCTTGATGCAGAAAATTCATAAATTTTTACCTTCAGGAACATATAAGAAAAAAGCTACTTTTGTCTTAAATTTCTTGGATGCACGTATTCATTTCTACCTCGAGGGAAACATAAAGCTTGAAAAACTAAGATTCTTATATGAAACATGCTACAGTATCTTGGACCAGAAATTGTATCAATTTTTACCCTGAAGACCGAATATAAAGATTGAAGGAAGCAATTTAGCAACCGAGCATAGAAAGTGCATAAATTTTCCCTTTGTCTTCCCTTTGCCTTTGTCTAAAATCTTCTCTTTCTAATCCACGGATAGCGGGACAACAGACAAAATGTCGGAATTGTCGTCATTGGTCACGGAGAGAGCTGATGGAGTCACGTGAACGGAAGTACCGGTGCAGCACGTTGCTAACACGACAGAAAGAGACATGCGGCAGGGCAGCGAAGTGGGAGAGGAGAGGAGAGGAGAGGAGAGAGAGAGAGTTTCGTGACAGAATGACATAGTCGCTTTCTACGGTGTGGCAGGGTCATCTCGATGCAGAGAGACACGGTTGCTGCCAATCGTGAGCGGTCACCGCACGATTCTATTGTTCCGCTCCGCTGGGATGCATTGTGGAAGCTGGCTGAAGAAATTAATCGGCGGACTCGGTATTCGAAGTGCGAAGAAACCTAACTAACTTTT
This sequence comes from Halictus ligatus, assembly GCA_028454255.1. NCBI lineage: Eukaryota > Metazoa > Arthropoda > Insecta > Hymenoptera > Halictidae > Halictus > Halictus ligatus. The sequence goes on from CM052138.1 coordinate 7,687,826, forward strand.
TCTCAATTCAACCTGATTGCAGCTCCGAGCTAATTCAATTGCCAGGCAAGAAAATTATAGAGTTGCGTTTAAAACGTAAAACAACGAGTCAGCTTGACGACGAAGATTTAAGGGAAATACGAATGTCGTAATCTTTTAAATCAACGTTAAACTCAATAAATAAATGTAACGTAATGGTTGATGTTTCTGCTTACCAAATTTCTCTGTCTTTTCAGACTGGGTTCTCTCTCTCTCTTTTCCTCTCTCCGCTGTCCCCGTAAAATAGATTCGACCCTGAATTATTCTCCACGGGCGATTCACCCTTGTCTCTTTCCCGCGTGGCTTTATCGCCGAGAGGAATCGACTGCGGTCTCGCCGCTAAATTACCGGGTGGCAGCGGGTACGCGAGCGTGATAGACGCGGCAACACCAAACGCCAGTCACGCGCGAAACGGCCATCCTCTTCTTCTTCGGCTTCGGTACAAAGTGCACCGACGCACGGCGCTCCGCGAGAGCGACATTTCCTGGCCGAAACCCAAGGTTTTGACGGACCCGCGTTTCCAAGAGAATTTACCACAATGTTGCAATGCGGAGACTCGAGTCTCGGAGCTGGTTGTTATTGCACAACTGAAATCTGTTCCTGAAATATGACAGTTGAAAGATCACAGTCAGAAAAAGTCACGTTTCCGACCACAGTGCGGCGGTTTCGGATCACGATCGATTATTCCGAGGGCAGCCCCCCTAACGGATTGATCCGCGGACGTGTTCGATCGTTTCCGTACCCTGACCTGTCCTACTAGCCCCCTAGCGAGTCCTCTTCAAGTTACATTGTTCCCTGGAACCGATCGCGATAACGGGACGGACACTAAACGCTACGCGGTATTAGCTCGCGGGCCGATCTCCCCTTTGTTTGCCACTCGAAATGCTGTTGCTCGGATGATCTATGCTCGTGGAACGATGTCGGATAGATCGGGGATACGCTATGACGAGATCGACCCAGCCATAGTTGCCTTTTCGATGACACAGATCAAGCGGAAGATCCTTATCGGATTTTTCGGATTTCTGTTCGAGCAGAGACAAGTCGCAGTTAATTGCAATTTCAGGATGTTCATGGAGGACAAATTGTTACAGGTTAATTGTCTAACTGTATTATAGAAGAAGAAATTTGATAATTAAGAGAGTTAACACAAATTTCTATGCTCTCATTTTTATTCCTTTTTTTTTTAATCCTTATGTTGATATTTATAGTCAGTAGAGTTCATTATACAAAATTTCCCACCTATATTGTAACAAAAATTCAGTAGAGATTTGCCAACGTCTTCAAATTTTTGTATATATTTACTGTTTCGTATTTAGCAAGTTAAAAAAATCTAAACAGGATTTTAGAAAATCTAAAAGAATTCGCTTTTGTCATTATCGTGGGACGACATACTCTAGGCTACTTTTAGCGGTTGTTTGGCCTGGCGTTGCAAACAATCGCCAAAATGTTTGCAGCGACGTGACACAGTTCTCTCGCGTGTCCGCGTGAGAATGCGGGTTTCCTCGGAACACGTCGTTATCAAACTAGATGGATTACGAGCCGCAGCTTCCGCGCCGTGATCTTTTCCCAAACAACCGTCGGAGTACAAAGCGTGGGAGGAAGTCTTTGTTGCGACCTCGGAATTAGAGAAAACAGCTCGTCATCGCTTCATTCATATGTATGAGCGCAACATTGTCGAGATGAATCGCGATCACAGCTAACGACCGTTCGCATTTGCGAACGCAACGAATACCTCTCGGTCTTGCTCGGGGAACAACTTCCGGTTCGATTTAGGTACTGGGTGGCTCGTATGTTAGTCTGATCGATCCAATCCGTACGAGTACGTGCTTCGCTTTACCAGTTGCTGTGTCATGCGAAAATTATTGTAGTATTCTTGTACGACGCTGTTTATTTTTTTCAAAATTGTGAAGCATTGTTAGCTGCGTATCTGCATTTCTTAAGACACTCTTTACGCCTTTTTGTCTATTTACATAATTTCGTTTTCGTAAAAATAACAAATAATTCATTTTATTCCTTTGACAAGTATACTCGTGCGCAGGCGAGATATCAAATGTCGACAATTTTTCAAGAATTGTACTGTTCGGATCCTTTTTGCATTAATGAGTGTTAACGATGTGGATCTGTCTTCGTAGGGTTGCTACTTGCAGGTGACCTAATAGTCTTTCTGTAGTTAGGATCGAAACGACAAGCGTAGAAACTTGCATAAATACCAACACGGAAACCAGCTTTTAACGCTTAAAACAACATGGCCGCAAACAGTATCACACGTTCCCCAAAAATTCCGTGACTAACACAATCCTACCGACATTTTCGACAAAAATTACTCGCCGCACGGCGACTTTCTGCACCCGGTAATAATTGTTCCTATCAAAACGAGATCTCCAATCGCTGGAATCCTTTCACCCGTCGTGCGGCCATCAAATCATTCCGAGATTTCAACAACGGTACATCTTCCTCCATTCTGGGGACCTTCAAAATCATGTTCCCAGTAGGGTCACCCTGGGTCCCGAGCATATACCCTTCGGGACACGCGTGACACGAGCGAAAGGGACCTCGAAATCGGCGATTCGACTGGCCCGGGGCCGCTCTACACAACTCCCCAGGGCTTCGCTACGCTCGCTCCAGCTCCACACACCTCATACATTTCCAAACAGCTCTACACAACTCCACACAACTTCGTACAACTTGGCTGCGCTCTCTATACAGCTCCACATAGCTCCATATATCTCCACACATCTCGAAACGTCTGCACACATTTCCACACAGCTCCGCTCCGCTTCGTACAACTTCACACAACTTCGCGCAGCTTCACACAGCCCTGGGCCGCACCATTCCGCTCTGTTTCGCGACACGGGTACACAGAGTGTGTTCGCGATTAAATCAGCCGGCCGCGATGTCACCTCTCGCGCGCGGTATGCGGCTCGGGGGATCCTTGACAGGAGGTCGCCGGATCCTGGCGGCCCCCTGCAGCGCATGAATCACATGGCCCCGCCCCGTCGGGGCCCCGGAGCGTCTTGTCGCCCCTCTCGCAAGGTGACAGCTGTCAGACGACTGCTATACTGCGCGTATAGCAGGCCCTTAACGGCATGTAGGAGGCAAAAGCGTCTCTCCGCGTGAAGTCCCCTCTCGCGGGACTATCGCGTCCGCTTTTGCGCTTTCAGGTTTGTACTCCGCGAGAGCTTCCAACCCGCTTTCAGCCCGCTTTGAGTCCGCTTTCGCGCCGGCCACCTGACACATTCCTACTCCTATCGTAAATTGCCATGGCAGTTTGAACCTTTCGGGAAGCGGCTCTTAACCAGAGTGATTAACTCGCTTCGTCGTGTTCCGCGCGACTCCAACCTCGTTGTCCGAGGCACTTTCGACTGATTTTATTGTGAGTTCCGAAAGCAAGGACAACGGTCAACCTGTGTCGCCATTTGTATTGTGGCCGCCGACCGTTTACCGTCGCGCGTTGCCTCGGTGCAGAGCTGGGTAAAATACTGTTTCAAATAGTGGATCAGTCTGTTTTACTCGAAGTCATACGTGCACTTTTGAAAATTAAATATTTTGTTGGAAAAAGTTTTCAGAAAAGTATTTAAAATATTTTATCTGAATTGTAGGTCGACGATTCCTTGCAAGCACGAGGAAGAATGTCGAGGTTTACGGGGTGGAACATCGGGTCGACGGCAGAGGGGTTGAACACACGTGTCGAACGAACTGTTCTCGTCGGAGCACGTCCCGAGCAATAAAGAAAATGGCAGCGAATAGTTCCACGCCGGTGCAGTAACGCAAGTCACCTTCGAAACGTTAACCACGGTCCCGTTCCGGATTTCGTCGGGGTCCAAACGGAAGCGTCTCGGCGAATTATTCCAGAGCAAGAGAGACCAAAAGAGAGAGGGAGAGAGAACGCGACGACACGCGGGCTGTTTGACGAGCCTCGTTGCCGCTCATTACTCTCCGGTGGCCGCGTCATTTGTCTCCGGAGAATAATCGACGAGTCTCCTTCGAGCGCGGCCCAAGAGAAAAAGGGAGAGAGAAAGAACAAGAGAGGGGGGAGAGTAATGGGGGCTGTCGCTGCGCGGAGTCAACGAGAGCCCCGCAATTATGTAATCGCTGTGTCATTGCGTTAAAGTAATTCCATTAGCTAACGAACACACCGGCGGCGGCGGCGGCTGCCAACGAAAAAGCGTCTGACCCCGAGCGCCGGTTTACATTGTACAACGGGGGTCACGTTCTCACCTTCCGCTCGTTCCCCTTTCGCACAACCATCCTCTATCAAAGCCATGGTCTTCGGGGCCCTTCGACGCCGAGAGTCAATCGGATCGAAGACTTTAATGCCCTGTCGGGAACAACGATCTGCACAGTCACCTCGTGCACTCGATTCCCGGAGCGATTCCTATCTTCACTTCGCGCACCAGAAATCAGTTTTTCTAGAGATGCACCGGGGCTCCGCTGTCTTTGTTTCATGATCGATTGAATGTTTACTTGGACGGAGAGAAATTTTGGACTGGTTCTAATATTGTAACATTTCATTTTGAACCACTGTGCGCTTCAAATAAGAATTTTAACTCCTGCTAATAATGTCAAAGACGTCGCATTCTGTCATTGCTGACTGTTTAAATACACTACCGCTCAAAAGTTTCCGGACAATTGCGAAATATATATTAGCATTGCATAGAAGTTATTGTCGATTTTTATTAGTTTCTTATGAAATATCTAACGTGATACTGTCGATACCGCATACTTTTCAGCGGTAATATAAGTAATAACCAGACTCCGGATCTTCATGGAAAATAAAACGTTTGCGCATCGATTGCACGACACAGAGAGCTAAATAGGAATTTATATTTTTCCGTAACAATTTTAATGTAGTGAAAAGAATACGTCAATAGTCTTGAAGTCTTTTAAACTGCGCACTGTTTTGAATTGCACTCATTTTTTAGTCATGAATGCCTAAAATCCGGAGTCTAGTCGGTACTTTCAGCCGCAGCCCTAAGCGTCCGCGAGTTCGCGTCAGTCTGCGATAAAGGGGCGGCAGTTTTAAATCGATACGCGGACCGGGGGCCGTGCAGTTTCTAACCTTGGTGTCTGGCCGTTCCACGGTCCGCGATAACCATCTAACAATCGCCAGAAATAGAAGGAACGAGCTTGTGCTCCGCAACCTTTAAATATAGGATCGACATCGACGTGTCGTGAATCGGCGATCACGGAAACCGGAAGGAAGGAAGGAAGGAAGGAAGAAAGGCGCTCGCCAACTTTCTTGCCATTCCCGAGGCTTAATAAAGCCGCGACGGCTACGGGGGAACATAATAACGAGAACGGTATACTAGACTGGTTCGAGTCTAGCTCCGTTCGACTACCGCGTTCGTTCCTGTATATTCCCAGCTAGACGCCTAAGCTAAGGTAACTTTCTTGGCGCGTTACCGTCGCTCGCGAGCTAACAAAGCTGCTTTCTTGTTCCGCCGCGGAAATGGAAGCGGCGAACGACTAATGGCCCTCGAGGTACCCGCATTTCCGCGGAATTAGCGCGACGACCGATGCGGCAGGTGCCCCGCTGCGGAGAATCGATCATTCCTTTCCTGCGAGTGCAATAAATAGAAGCTCGCGATGTTTGTTGCTGGTCCCTTGATTGGCAGCAAGAAACACCGCGATGGAAATGACCTGCCCGCCGCGGCGCCGCGCCGGCTCTCTTGCACGAAACCGGCCATTGCTCTTTCCGCTTTCTTTCTCGCTTCCGGAGTCCTCCGATGAGATTCATTTTACCCGCACATGCTGGCCTACCTAAAACTATTCGCCTAACTACGTAGCTTCCTCTGACAAGGCTTATTTTATCTGCATTTTTACTTTGTTCGATCCGCTCATTTTTGTCACGAATGCGTAAAATCCGCGGTCTAGTGATTAAATTGTTTTCTGTAGGATTTTTGGGGGATGATTGCTCGGCCCGCCAACGCGTTAATGGTATCTCTGGCATGATTTCCTTGGTCTCCGTTGCGGAAGAAGAAGGGGTCTTGTTGCCGGAGCGCGGAGGCCAAAGAGGAAGGTGAGCGAGAATCGGGTTTCCTTAAGTTACAACCGAGTCACCGGTGGTTCTCGACGTAATAAGGTCGATAAGCCGAAGACAGGGCACGAGTCGTCGCTAGAAAGAAGCCGACGGGACGTGGACGATACGACGCGACGCGTCGAGGGACACTCGTTCCACGAGGGGACAAGGTCCGAGCACACGTATCGTTACACACGGCGACACCAGAAAGCCAGGGGACGTCATTGCCGAGTTATCCTCGCCTTCGCCGACAGGTTGGCGTTAATCACGCCACGTGGATCCACGGCACGGACGTTCCCGAATCGTCGATACATCAATGTCCATTAAATCCCCTTGGACGAGGTGAGCTCTCGCGATTTATATAGGTCGCAACGGTGCCGCGGCGAAAGTTCCTCGCGATCTCTGGATACTTCGACCGTCTTGCCGACCAATGCAAGTGTCTCTTACTTCATTTTGGTTTATTAACCCTTTGCACTCGGAGCCGTCGAACAGGTTACCTATCGGCGCTCGACCTTTCTCGGAAACTCCAGGCAAACAGAAATCACGGCATATTAACCCTTTGCGCTCGGTTGTACCCTCCGTGGCATCGTTAAAAATGACCACACCAGAATTTAAAAGAATATTTATTTTATTAGAAGTTCCAAAGAGCAAAGCGATGCAATGGTGAATTTTTCAAACGATCCAGTGTTCACATGGAAAAGCAATGCATTGTTCGATTGGTGTTGTTTGTTCAAATGACAAAAAAATGGAATGTCCAAATGTTGAAATGTTCAAACTCCCAAGCCTGCAAATGTTGAAATGTTCAAACTCCCAAATCTTCAAATGTTCAAACTCTCAAGTCTTAAACTGTTGAAATGTTCAAATGTTCAAACTTCCAAGACTTCAAATGTTGAAAAGTTGAAGTGTTCAAGCTTCCAAGACTTCAAATGTTGAAAAGTTGAAATGTTCAAACTTCCAAGACTTCAAATGTTGAAAAGTTGGAATGTTGAAATGCCTAATTGTTTGGTATTCGAACGTCTGTAATTTCCAACGTTGACAATTGAACGCTCATATTTATCTCTTGAACACATAAAATCTTCCGTTTATTCAGAAGCATCGCCCGTTTCCGCGTGCAAAAGGGAGGTGAAAAAATCATCGGAGGAAAGAAAGAGCGAAAGAAGGAAAGAAATGGAGCAGCGAAGAAGCAAAGGGGGGGAAGCAGGCGGTGCACGGTGCCGTTACAGAGGAGTCACGACCCTCGCCGGATCGTTTTCCCCAGGGTGCCGCGAGCGTAAAGCTTTATGCACGCGTTTCCATCATACTGCTCGGCGATTAGGACGTATCGCCGTTAAAAATGCATGCAATTAGCGTCGCGGCGCGCGTTTCTTCTTAGGAGAGCCTTTCGACCCCTTTCTTCGCCGGGTGACAAAATTACGATCTACCGGGTGTCGTTAATATCAGCGTCTCGCGGAGGGAGGATGAAGGGATAAAAAAAACGCGAAGGGGGAAGATGCCGGGGGGGGGGGGGGGGGGGGGGGTGGATGATCTGCGAGATACCGGCGGCTGCTCGGAACGGCCGCGTAATCTACAAATGTAAACGTACTGCCGTAATCAAACGGCCGCGAACCGAGCGCTACATTATATGTGTAACCGTGCTATACTGCGGGAAAATTGCAACGCAAGGGGAAAACCGAATTGTTACTGTACGCGAGGATGAACGCGTTGTTGCGCACAGTTTGCTGCAGACGTTGTGATTCCTGTCTCAGAGTCTACTAAATGTTTGTACGTTTAACCCTTCAAAAACTTAATTTCTTAAAAAATGAAATAAGTTGAAGGGTATCTCGGTAATTATTGATTCTAAGCCCCGCTTAGTAAAATACTTTTTTACGCTCGGTGCTTCATATAAACTCGAGAAAAAATATTGAGCATTTCGTTCAAAAAACTGAAGTTGACCCTGGTATCTAGATGAAAAAGCAAAGTAACGCCTCTGAAAACTCAGGAGCTATTTGAAGTCCTGCTACGAGATTCAGCCTGTAATTTTCTGTGGCAGTACGTGTGGCAATATTTTTACACTAAAAAATGTATCATTTTGCAGCGAGTTCCGAAGTGAAAGACAGGGAACACATTGGACAGAAAAGGGTTGGGACGGTCCCGCTTTCAGCACGCGTGTCCCCCGATTCCTCGGGATCCCGGGGACGAGCAGGATCGGTGTATCATTGCTGTTAGGACATTTATGAGCCGGTCGGATCCGCGGCAATAACGAACGAGCGAATCGCGCGCGAACGAGGACCATTTATTTCTCAAACTGAGTTACGAGGAACGCGACGCGTCCGGTATAGGCTTCTCGATAAATTACAGGACAAGGCCTGGTGCCCGGCCTCGGTGAAGCCTAAGACCAGACCACGGGGCCGAGTCCTCGTTTGCTCGATTCCCTGTTATCCCCTAATCAAGATCAAAAGCTGGTAGTCGCGCGAAAACCGGCGCCACGGCCACCGTCGCACGGACTCGTTAAGCTTGCCCGCGGTAAATTAGTGGCGGGCTCCTTTTGCGGGCCAACCACGATGACAAATAACGATAAATGTTGCCGGGGGACTTTCCCAGACTCCCTCGAATCGATCGGTAGCCCTCACCCGATCCTGCGGAGTTCAGCGACTGGCTTCAGCTATTTCTGAAACGAATCCTGTGAGCATTCTCCTGCCTCTGTAGACTGTTTTCAGTTTTTCGACCACGGTGCGGCTCACCAAAAAATCTGAAAAATTCTCAAACGACATCTATACCTCTACACTGATACTGTGAAAACATAAATAATGTCGCTCTTAAACTTCAATTCGAAATCTACATGTTTCCAATTTTTTGTGACCAGGATCTTTGTCTTAAAAATCTGAATTAATTACTGCGTATGTATCCGATTGTTTGATAACTGTTCTATTTTTTAAAGAACTTTTTTAAAGATTCTAATGCTTTTACTGCTCTGCGCCTTCTCTACAAAAGAATAAAATCTAGCTGTAATAAAGTCTATCGGTAATAAATTGGTCTTCGCACAGATTAAACGTCCACGAAGTTGTTTAGTATCTACCGTATTAACATTCCAGCACTGGGAACAGTAACTATTGCCGAAGGAAATATCAAACACTGTCCAGGTTCCCCGAGCAATGATTTTCCGATTAGCCATTCTAAATTCAGCTGTTCAACGAACCTGAAAATTACTCCGACAATCGCAAACGAGCCTCGTCCAGCAATCAAATCGTTTTCTTCCTCGGCGGACTTTCTTTTGCAATAATTCGCGTGATTCGTTCGAGTCGTTTTTCCTGCCGTTCACTAGCAAGAAAGAAGCGTTGAGGAGTTAATTAAAGAACAGAGGAGAGAATCGGCACAAGCTGACTCGTTTAACGATCGACGAATTCATTCGGTCTCCTTTCTCCGACATCGTGGCCACAAAATATGTCTTCATTTCTATACACCCTTTGAAACACTTTTTTTTCAAAGTGGAGATCGTTTGAGTTGTTTCAAGAACTTAGAAAAATTAATCTACTAATAACGCGTAAATTTCAGGAAAATTGTAATTGATAGGATTTGCAAACAAAATAGTATATATTGATTTTACAACCTTCTTGTCCGAGTCTATGATGTAAATATTAAAAATACATTTGTAGATCTGTGCCAATTATATGCAATCTGAAAATTTCACCAAAATCAGTCAACGTTACAATGAGCTAATAATATTTAAGGATGACCACTACACTATTTATGCAAAATAAAAATTTTCCACGTGTGCTACAAGTAACAAAAATCATTTGGGAATTTTTTTCTATAATAATTTTAGTAGTTTTCGGAGGTAACATGTCAATATGAAATCTTTGAATCCTTTTACTGTTTCAAATTGTAGATACTAATTTTTACCATAAATTCACATAAGGGCGTAATTCCCTGACAATGTTTATTCCTCATAGCAACGTCATTTAAATGAAAATGTGTGTAATTAACACAGGTTCAAGAAGCGTACTTTTTAAATTTTCAATATAGACCCGAATAGAAAATATTCAAAACACAACTTTTAGTATTTTCTCTGCAATTTCTCAATAGTTCTTCTAACATCTCAACAAATTTGAAGTCGTTTGAGCCCATTTTAAAAAGGTTATTCCGCCTTCAAGTGCGTACTCTTTCAGCTGTCTCTATGCATGTCCGACTGTTATCGATAGATCGAGATGGATTTGTCGTAACGCCTCAGCTTTTCGAGTTCTAATTGCCAGGGCAAAAACGATCTCGATTCGTCTCGCTTCCCGGTAGACATGCCCGATAGCGACGAGTTAAACGACTGGCACTCCGAGGACAAAAAGTTTCCTGTCTCATAATAATTAGGTTTCTTTGTCGTGTGTGGGCGCAACTCCCAGTTGCTCCTCGTTTTTTGAGAATGTTGCAGGAGTGCCGGTTTTTAGTCGCACAAGAGGGAAAGTTTGATCGTATCGAATCAAAGAAAATGTGTCGATATATTCTCGCAGTGTCGAGTATATTCTGCAGTCGATGAAATACGGCCATTTTGCAAAAAGATGCAACCGGGAATGCGATGCTTTTCTTCGCGTGGAGAGAAAGTTATTGTGCACAGGAAAGGCTTTGTTGGGTTGATGGAAGTTGGAAGAAAGACTTTTCATAAGTTGCATTACGCTTTGTTGGAAGGGAAGAATTTGGGTCTGACAGCTTGGGGCCATTTGTAGGTTTTGTGCCATTGTTCATAATTAATCTCTTTTGCGAGAAACAATCAGACTGCGGATTTTATGCATCTATAATCAAAATGACAATTATATTAATAACAGAGAAAATATTCAAGGACCTTGACAACACTGTTGACAATTTTTATTTTGCACAAAAATCTGCAGTCTACTTGCATCGTTTTTCCTCCATTACGTACGATCCAGTAAAAAATTGAAAAATTGAAATCGGTTGGACCATTTGTGAAAAATACCGATTTAAAGTGTGCGCCATTAATTGTCAGTCAGCAAATGTGTACCAAGAACAGGCCATAAATAATTCACCACGAATTTTTGGTCACGTAACCGTACAAAGGACAATGCTAATGAATTCGTTCGGTGACCTTTAAGCCAACCCTGTTGACGCCATCGGGCGACGTCAGTCGTGCGAAAAATCTCCCGATCGAAAGATCCGGCGGAGATCGATCACGACGCAAGGGGACAAGATCCAAGGATCCAGGATCCTCGGCGACACCGAAACGTCTCGGCTCGATTTTGACAGTCCCCACTGTCCCGCGGCATGATGAATGAAGGACCCGCGAGGAACGATCGACGTTATCGTAAATCTCTCGACTCGGGGCTATTGTGAAGTCACTCGTCATCCGTTTCGATCTTGTCGCACCTCGCGTTTACTCGCTCCTACCCGCTTAAACCCGCTCGTTTACTCGCTTGCACGCTTGTTCGCGCGGACGAGCACCGATCGAGCAAACTGAGGTCAGATCGTTATCGGCAACGGGGGAAGCCCGGCGAACTCGATTCGAATTCCGATTAAGACCTTTTAGAACGTTCGTAAATGTCGTACAAGGCTGTGAAATCGACGGGAACCCGCGTCCTCGTGAACCGTCGCGATCCTTTTTCATCGACTGACCTGATGATGCGCCCTGACTTAAACTCGACCCCCCGGCCGCCATCTTGCACGCGATGCGCGGGGGAAAGTTGATGATATCGTACCGCTTCTGACATTTTAGGTCCTCGGGGACAGTTGGTTTGATTTTTTAACACTATTCCTAACGCGTTGTATCTATTTTTACTTTTTATTTTATATATAAACTCCCCTCCCCCTTTTCTGTTGTACCATCAGTTACATCCTGTATATTCAAACAAATAGATTCACCAGCATTCATTTCAGTCTCTATGGTTACAATATTGTAATGAAGGTAATCTGGTAGAATCTAAAAACAAATACTATCGCAGAAAAATGATCAATTCTTCTAATTTCGAACACTTTATAATGCCTAGAATTATCCAAAAGAAATTTAAAAATTACTGCATTTACAAGTAGACTATAATCCGTAAACGAAAATAATATTGAAGGAAACTTAGTTCTACTACAGTTAAAAATGTTTCGTATCAAGTACACTGGCTTCTCTGTACATGTCGCCAAGGCCTGGATGATAAACGTCGCGAAATTATCCTCGCTACCGCGGGGTATACCCCGAGGAGTGTAAACATGACACGGACATGTCTCCTGGACGATAAACGACGTTGGCAAGGCCCGTGTTGTTGACATATATCGAGAACTCACTGTACCATCATTTATTTACGAAGTTAACTGAAATTAGTAACTTGAAATAGTGTTTCGCATAATAATGACTCTGTCGAACATTAAAGAATGTCCAGGATGATTTCGATGGGAAATTCGGTGGTCGGTAAGAATGCACGGAAAAAGGGCTATCGCAAGATGATTAAAATCCACCTACGGTGTTCAGCGGGCAAAAGCTTTCGCTGGGTTTAGGCGCTTTTTGCCGGGCCTTTTCCCCCGGAAAGAATCGGGGCCCGACCGGTCAGCGGCTGCGACAACAGAGTGGATGAAACGGGACACTGAAAAACAGAGGACGGACGACAGTAATCGTCCCTGATTATCGGACCGAGCGGACAGATTACGAGCACAGGACGGGCAACATCTGTTGCTCCTTTAGCGGGCCGTGGCCACACACCGCAATGGAGCATTCCTCTGGTACACGGTTGTCGCTCGCGAGAGCAAACCATCTTCCATTTGCCGATTAATTCGTTCGGGACGATGATTCTTCTGACGACGACGGGGTTGATTGAACGGTGAGTTTTAAGAACACCAGGCACTCGAGGCCGGAGATTACGGAGTGGGGACTGCGGATTAGTTGATAGGGACAATATCTAGGGACTGGGGAAAATCTACAGGTACCAGAGACTGGAGACCAGAGATTAATGTCTAGGGACTATGACCAAATATGACCAGGTAATAGGGCCTAGGGAAAATATCCGGGGACTATACAGAATGTCTAGGGACTAGGGAAAATTCTCGAGGTCTAGGAACTGAGGACTAGGGAAATTATCAAGGGACTAGTGAACATCTCCAGGTACCAGGGACTGGAGAGCACAGATTAAGCACTAGGGACTAGCAAACATGACTAGGGAGTAGGGACTAGGGAAACCCTCCAGATACCAGGGACTGGAGACCAGAGATTAACGTCTAGGGAGTAGGAAACATAACCAGGAAGTAGGCAATAGGGAAAATATCAAGGGATTAGTGAACATCTCCAGGTAACAGGGACTGGAGTCCAGAGATTAAACATTAGGGACTAGCAAACATGACTAGGGAATAGGGACTAGGGAAAACCTCCAGATACCAGGAACTGGAGACCAGACATTAATGTCTAGAGACTAGGAAACATGACCAGGAAGTAGGCACTAGGGAAAATATCAAGGGACTAGTAAACATCTCTAGGTACCAGGGACTGGAGACCAGAGATTAACGACTAGGGACTATGACCAAATATGACCAGGTAATAGAGCCTAGGGAAAATATCCAGGGACTATGCAGAATGTCTAGGGACTGGGGAAAATTCTCGAGATCTAAGAACTGGGGACTAAGGAAAATGTCTAGAGACTAGAGCCCAGAAAACGGTAGGAACTACTCCTTGGGTAGAGTCCAAGGGATATGTCTATTGTATAACTTATATTGGTACCCTAATTCAAACATGGTTGCCAAGACAAATACATTCTTTCTCACATGTACTCGCACGATCGAACGCTTCCCCGCCGTACATTCAATCAACCGATTGTCACCTATGGATATACAACTCATTAACCAATCTTTGTCTGGCAGATCTCCAAAACCAACCATCTTCGACGCACAAAATATACGCGAACTAGAAAGTCCATTACTATACCTCGTTTACGGCATTAATCAGTATCATTTCATTAGAGAGAGAGAGTCCGTACAATAATTTTCTCTAAAGATCAGCCGTTACAATTGTAGCGCACAGCTCTCCTTCGAAGCTAAAAATCTTCCTGCAATTAATCATTTGAAAATTACACATGCCCGAGAAAGATTCACGGGATTCGAGCCGCAAGATCTTGGGGAGGAAAAAAGCCAATTATTTCAGGATCGGTTATTAGAAATCCAACAAGGCAGAGTGAAATGAACGGCAACAGAGTAATCGATCGGTCACTCCCGAAGATCCCCGAGAGTTCCCATTTGCCGCGGAGGTTTTTCCGCAATATGTTCGCGGGTGCGCGCGCGTTCGCGCGTTTACCACTCGAGCCGAACGCGAACGTGTAATCGGATTACGGAGAGAAACGATTGCGAGCCCGTGCGCGATTTATTGCCGCGTTGACGCGCCCGGCCCCGATGAACTCGATATTCCGCGGGTTTGCGCACACAGCTGTACCGTTAAGCGAAACCCGCGTGCTCGCGCGCTCCGGCATTATTAGTCCACGAGTAATTTGTTTTCTTGCGAGAGTCGCCTAATGCGACAATCCTTCGAGCTCGGTTTATCAACCGTGAGTACCGTTACCAGAACGTGCTGCTGTCATCTAATTTCTGCCTGTAACGCGTGACCGTTTCGCGCGCGCGGACGTGCGGATCGAGATTTCCGAGAGGTTTTGCGCGCGGAGCCCCGGGAATATAGATCACTCGAGAGGCTCCGTGCAGGAAATTGCAAAAACCTTCCTGGTCACTTACGGTGCCGGGATGATCCCTGATATCCTCGAAAAAGTTGCTATTAACGTGACCATTACCTTTCCTCGGAATAGAACCACTGAAAATATAAGGATGTTGTTAGAATGTGTTGTGGTTTTAGATATCGTTCGTATCTTCGTGTTCCGAAGCTTGAACGACGGCTTACGGTGCGAGTTATGTTTTGTCGTTATTGGCGATTTCCCTGCCACCGACATTCTATAACTAATTAGCCGAAATTCACATTTGTTGTTAGGTAGTTGCTGGGCCGTAGAATCCTACTAAATTTACTCGTAAACTATTTGTGGTATAAATGACATGGTTGCAAGAGTGGCAAACAATGGAATAATAATTTTTTTTCTGTGTTGCTGTTTTATCCAGATATGAAGGCTTGTTTGAGTTCCTTTATTGCAAACAGTAAATTTAAAACTCGAATATCGAACCGAAAAGTTACTGAGATATTCTCTGTAAATGACTTTTATTATAAGTAATTCTCTAATTGTTCAATTTTACAGCCTTTTGAACTTCAAAAGCGAACAACTATGGCCATTGAAGATTTGGATACAACTGATGAATGTATACAGGAAATACAAGAAAGTTATAACTCGGCGGTTGAAACCGGCAAATCTATTACTCTTTGCTGGATTCCATCGCATATGGGTATACAAGGTAATGAAATCGCTGATATAGCAGCCAAATTAGCAGCATGCAACACAAAAATGAAACAAATCACCCATTATACCAGACTAAAAGATCT
The DNA here is from genome assembly GCA_028454255.1 of Halictus ligatus. Taxonomy (NCBI): domain Eukaryota; kingdom Metazoa; phylum Arthropoda; class Insecta; order Hymenoptera; family Halictidae; genus Halictus; species Halictus ligatus. The sequence goes on from CM052138.1 coordinate 7,703,281, forward strand.
CAAAAACCACCTAAATAAAGTTTTTAGGAAACAGGTATTTGACAAACTTAAAAGGAACTATATACAAAAATATCATAATGGAGGAGTGGATTTTGAATGGCATAAATTTCCAAGTACAGTAGATCGTCCAACTCAAACTTCAATTTCTAGAATCAGAATTGGGCACTCAGAAATAACACATTCATTTTTGTTAAATAAGAAGGAAAACACGATCTGCGATATATGTAAAGTACCACAGTTAACATAAATCATCTAATAATAGAATGCAAAAAATATGAGAATGAAAGGAAAAATGCTAAGTTGCCTAGATCCTAACCTATTCTGTTAAGTTCTAAGGAGTACATCTCCGGTCTTGCTAAGTATATCAAGGATACGAATATGTATAATATATTGCAAGAAAATGTACCGTGTTGCTAATGACCTTTGATGTTGAAGCAACATTAAACAAATAAATAAAAAAAAAATAATAATTGTATTCGTTTACTCATAAATTGCGACAGTTAACCGTTCCGAGAATTACTGCCATTGTATCTTCTGATGAATTTAATGGACCTATTTCTCCTATGAAAGATCTCCATACTATTATATACTATTATTATACTAATATAATATATTGTAAGAAAATGTACCGTGTTGCTAATGACCTTTGATGTTGAAGCAACGTTAAACAAATAAATGAAAGAAAAAGTGAAGAAAACGAGAAACTGGTGAATTTGGTTTGCGAAAGTTAGAATGTAATCTGCTAAATGAATTGAGTTTTCGGTGTAGTTTCGGTGAATTTTCAATGCAGAACCTGTGGAATCGAATCACGAGGTGCCAGAAGAATAGAGGCGGAGGATGCGGCAGCCGTTGGAGCATGAGAGGGGGCTGCGACCGGGGTCCGAAAAGTCACGGGAGGAGCTAGCCGCGCTAGCTTATGCATGGAAGCCGATCGACCGTCAGCATTGACAGTTTTTGCGTGGTGTCATTATGGCCGGCGACGGCACAAAAGACCGTCGTCGACCGGCCAGCCATCCGTGACGAACGCGGCGACTCCCGAAAGAAAGAGGAGATCTTGCGCCGCGGAAAAGAGAGCACGAGGAGGACGATGATGGAGAGGAACAGGCGGAAGAAGGATCACCAGGGTCCGCCGTGAAAGAAGGACGAAACGAAAGCCTGGGAGGAGACCGTGGGACGTCGGGCCTGAGTCGGGCCTGAGTCGGGCCTGAGTCGGGCCACGGGCTCTTATCATCGCCGGGCAATCGGCGAGAGGCGACACTTTTGCCCCGGCTTTTGCTCCGGGTTTTGCTTTCTTTTTGCCCGGCGTTTACTCCCTTTGTCTTATACACGGTCCAGAAAATTAATATCAAGGGAGGCAGAGAATAGGCGGCCGTGCGTGTCCGCTCGGATAAGCGAGACGATGCTCGCCCGGCTCCTCGGGCCGCGATGAAAAACACCCGGGGAAACGGGAGCACGTCGATCTGCTTCGTAAAAGGAGTTAGCCGGGCTGCGGTTGCGTGTACTACAATGTACGAAGCACGTCGCCTCGCGACGTCCACGCCCGTGAAATCGTTCTCGACGGACTGAGAGAACCTATATCCTCCATGGTTCAGGAGTTTCAGGCCTGTAATCCGAGGCGAGCGCTGCTTCGGCCGACGTGCCGGTGAACAGGTCCAACGATTACTTGGAAGTGCTCTGGTAAATTCGTTCTTCCTCTTTGCCTTCGGTAGTGTCCGCAAACATCCGAAAAAATTCGAGACCGAAGTGTCCATCCTGTGGGAACACGATTCCTTGATCCGTTGCAGCTATTATCAAATGTGTAAGCAATGCTGGAACTATTTTACTTCGAATGATATTTTCGTGACACCTTCGCCGAACACATTGCTGGCATTTTTCCGAGTAAAATGAGTCCAAACATGACATAATTCGGAGGGTATTTGCTTCTTTAATCGTAGGACCTCGATTATCCGAACCAACCGGTGAAACGTTTGTGTTTGGAGAGTGGAACAGTTATCTAGCTACAGTGCTGAACTGAATGTATACTGATTTGTTCAGTGAAACTCGTTCAACTGAACCGCTTGAAACAAGTATTCGAATAATGTTCGCATTCACGTACCATTTGTTGTAATCGAGGCTCTACTGAACAGTGAATTAAAAATCAAATAAGATGCGAATTGTATCATGTTTGGAGTCATCTTAATCAGGAAAACGTCACGAACGTATAAGTAAATGTTATGAATGTATAAAACTAAATTGTACTAAGATTGTACTAAATTGTACTAATTGTACTAAAATTGTTTAAAAAAGGACGAAATTCCTAAATTACTCCTTCTACGTCCTCCTGAAGCAACTAACTAAAAATCACGTGCTACATCAAGAGTTTAGTACAACATTCTGCAAAATAAAACAAATTGCCTGCTCAAATTATTCGGCAAACTCTCGAAAAGCACAGAATCAAAATTTCTAAAAAAGAAAGCAAGAAATTGCTTGCTTCGTATAACGGGTGACACTATTATGTGGCCAAGTCCAATAAATTAATGTTTATTGTGAAGTCGAGACTACATTGGATTAGGATGTGAAGGATGTAAAAGGGTCAACGGAGTCATCAGTATGATAAATTTTGTCTTTCCAGTTTTGGTTTAATTAATTAAATTCTTTTAATTCTATGAAGGATTTTTAGGGTCATCATCCAGGCAGTCAACGTGTTAAATGCAGAAAGTGGTTTTTTCGCATACTGATCATCAGTTTAATAATAACAATTCGAAGAGAGGCTGTGTTTTCGAACACCTCGTTGAATCGGCAAGTACCGGTACCGAGTTACGACAAATCGACGTAGTTTGACAGACTGAGCAGGGTAAACACCTCCGGGGAGTGATCGTGCAGATGAAAGGAACTGGAAATCGAAACCACTAAGTAGGTGCACGTGCAGGTTCGTACAACGTTGTCGCTCGGTTTGCCTGAAATCGGTCGATTTTCGTTGAGCCGCGAGATCGGATGCCAACAGCTTTTTCATCGATCCGACCGAGTTCATCTGTGGAGAACTTAATCGAGCTCGGCCAATCTCATCCGCAATCCGCGGACGAGGAAAAACCGTGACGATCGCAACTGCGGTTACAAAGTAGACTGCCGATATTACGTATTCGACGGGATTCCTTCCTTGAACTGATCGCTGGATCGTCTAAGCAGGCACTTTGCTTTTGAACGCTACTTTTTTGGAATTTTTTCGGAGGAATCATTACACTGTTTGCAGTAGGATTTTGCATACGCATTTGCAGATACCTTCTGAACCAACGTTGACACTTGTTGACTTCCAATACATCTCCATAAACATCGCAAATTTTCTGTGTCGTTACCGTTGCATTAAAACCAGCATGAAAATGAAAAAAGTATGCAATGACGATTATGATCCTCGGAAGGTACGGACGCCGTCATTTTATTACAGGGTTGTAAAAAAAGATTATTATTACTTTTTAGAATATTTTGAACACAGGCTGCTTTACTGAAAACTGCAAGAGAATACGTGTTTCCTCTTCAACGATCGGTACAGAAATAAAAGCAAAACAAATTCTTTGCAAATAATTGATGGGTACCACCAATATTTGGTAATTAAGGCTGACAATTTTTATTTTCTATGAAGATCTGCGCTGATAATGAAAACAAAATGGCTTGAATTTAGCGACGGGATGGTTCTATCGACGGATAGAGCAACACCGTTTAATTGGCGTATCAATCCCGCCGGAAACGGGAGATAACTCTTCGAGAGGCAGAGAGGCGATCGAGGTCCCGGCAGGTTAATAAAGTTACGGTAGCTCATGCGGCCGGCCGATTAAGCGTGTTTCGGCTGACGCTCGGGCCACGTCGATTAATCGAATATGAAAAATCGGCAGACTCGAGAGAGGAGCGTAAACCCGTGAAACCCGTAACCGGGACGAGCCTGTCCCGGAATTGATATTGCGAGCGGGACGGCTGCCGGACGGGAACGTGTGCTATGGGAAATGAGATAACGGTGCGGCGCAGCTGCCGCGGTGGCAATTACTTACTTATTAAAAGACCGAGATGGACTGCATTACCGTGGACGGTGCACCGATGCCGATGCACGGCGAAATCGACCAGTTATTTCTGTTTTATTTTTTATTAATTCGCAAACGCCGTTTCACCATTGCCATTAATTTACATTATCTTATTCTTTTGTGACAAACATTTATGCGGCTTACGATAGACAAGCATTTGTCTACGAAGGAATAAGTGGATCACATGTGCCCCTAAACGAAATTGATGAACTGTGGCAAGTTTCAAGTGGCCATCCCTACCACAAGGTTAGTTACAGGGTGAACAGGGTTCAATGAATTATCTTCAATTCCTTTCGTTCTGCTTGACAAAAATTACGAAAAAATTCTTGAACGTTCTACTTGGAAAGATATACGACTGTACCTTTTTTCCGAATTTTTTACTAGAAAACCGATTTTTAAAAAATTCTAAAGTCCGAGTTAAGTACTTAAGATCGATACATTTTTTAAAAATTGGCCTTGTACTAAAAAATTCGGAAAAAATGTATACTCATGTGTCTTTTCAAGTAGAACGTTCGAGAATTTTTTCGTAATTTTTTTTTTTGTCAAGCATAACAGGAGAACCAGAGGATATTTCATTAAACCATACTCAACCTATAACTACCCTTGTGGTAGGGGTACCGACTTCAATCTTTCCACTCAATGGTACGAGTAAAGATCAATTAGGTTTCATCAATTTCAAGATCAATTTCAAAGACTTCGTCCCAGAAAAGTGGTGAATCCAACGGAAATCATGCTGGTTGCACCGTTCTATCGGGACCGTATTTTCAGGATAGCATATGGTAGCAGAAACAATTTTCTCCACCTTGATCGAGTGCTATACCATCGAGCACAACAATCGGGCCCGAAGAACGCAGCCGATCTCGAAGCGAGCAATTAACAGAAACAAGAACGGGGGATGTTTCTTTGGTAATTATAGCCGCACCGGAGAAAACGCTCGGTACGCCGCGTTCAGAAATCGACGGGGAATACTTTGTGTTGGGGAAAAGGGGAGGAGATCGTTTGTATAGCGATTCCGGTGCGATCGCGGCGGCCAAAGGAGACCGTCGCTCAGGTAATAACGACGCACGATTAATTTGCATGGTGCGCCGGCGCAATCGGAATCGCTGTTACACGATTCGAGAGCCATAAACGAGCAACGCGGCTCGAGATCGGATCGTGTACCGCACACGGCAGATCGGTATCTGCCTCGGAGTGCTCCTCGGACCCCGGTGTATCGATATCGTGTGCCGCTGCCGTGTCGTAACGACTTTATAACGGATATATCGGTGCCGAGATCGAGAGGAGAGAGGAGGAGAGGAAGTGTGAGAGGGAGAGACCATTGACGTCAATTTTCCTCTCGATCGCTGCTTCGTGACGGCCCTTTGTTGTGTTTGTATAATGTCGAGCGCGAACACGACAATCGTTGTTGTATGTAATCGCCGGTGAATTACATTCAATCGAGAGTCGTTTTAATCGCTCGCCGATAGAATACCGTACAAGCAGACTCGCCGTGTGGGTGGTGGACACTGAGATCTGACAAAGAATGCGAGGCAGAGGCTTCATAAATTTTATTGCAATCCTTCTTTTATTTCACTTTGTCGCCAGTGATTTTAAGAACTAGAGCGAGAGAAAAATCGTGTGTCTAAAAAAAATTGTCAATCCGGATCGGGGGGAAATGTTTTCTCACGGAGCCTGTCCTTTCGATACTTTCGGCGTCAGGATCTTGAGTTAGTATCTCGCGTAGTGTTCGTCCAGGAAAGAGGAAGATAATCGTAACGACGGTGATCGTAAATTGTTCGCCTGTTAACCGGATGCGTTTTCCATTATGAAAACACATGGACGTGGTTAGGGATGATTGATAACGACCCCGAGCGAATAGTATCGTAATAAATCTGGTAGGATGTAATTGAGTCTATTAAGGGAAGGAAATGAAGCGTGCAGAGCTGCGAAGAAAAGTATGGACGTGGAACGATGAAAGAGTTAACATTAAGCGAGCATCCGATTAACCTTGAATTACCTTCGGATGGCGGTGCCCGGGTCTGCATTGACCCGGACGATTTTATCCTCGGCTTTGAGCGGCTGACGAAAATCTTCGTGCTCGCGTTCAAGTTCAGAGGAAAAATCCTGATCGACCGGAATGGATTAATCACGGGTCGGCAAACGAATGCACAAAAGCACGCTGTTTGGAATGGTCTCCGGTCATTTGGAAAACGGGGCTCGATGGACAGCGAGCTGGCTAAATACTGAGCCCCCTACGTAGATATTAAGCTGGCTATATACTGAACTAGCTAAATAGATAGTGAGCCATCTAGACAGATAATGAGTCAACTGGATAGATACCGACCTGGCTAAATACTGAGCTAGCTAGATAGATACTGAGCTGGCTAAATCCTGAGCTAGCTAAATACTGAGTCAGCTAGATAAATACCGAGCTAGCTAAATACTGAGCTAGCTAGATAGATACTGAGCTGGATAAATCCTGAGCTAGCTAAATACTGAGTCAGCTAGATAAATACCGAGCTAGCTAAATACTGAGTTAGCTAGATAGACACTAAGTTCAAGCTCCTGGAGAGGCTGATAGGGAACAGATTAAGTAAGGACATAGAAAACCAAGGCGGACTCTCCAATCACCAACATGGCTTCAGGAAAGGTTACACAACCATCAGCGCCATGGAGAAGTTAAGGAAGCAGCAGAGGAAGCAAGAAGACGCGGCCGGAAATGCCGGAAACTAGAACTAGCGTCACAGGAAACGGAAGCCGTATTACCGGTAGCACGAGGACCGACAAAAGAAATTGCAACTGGAAATAGGCAACATGCAAATTACATCAATGGAAAGGGTTAAATACTTAGAAGTAACCTTCGACCACAAGATGAAGATGATACAGCATATAAGAGAGACAGCTACGAAAGCAGAAAATATAGTCAAGGCCGTGACACGCATTATGCCAAACATAGGAGGCAGCAGGGCAAGCAAGAGGTCCAAATGCTGGCCGTATACTCTGTCCTACTTTACGGGGCCCCCATCTGGTGCGAAGACATCAGGCACAAAAGCCACGTTGCAATATTGAGCAGAATCCAAAGAAGAATGCTCCTACAGGTATGTAGTGCATACAGGACTACCTCGATAGAAGCACTGCAAATAATATCAGACACCATACCTATAGATCTTCTAATAGAAGAAAGGACACAAGGTAAAAGCGGAAGAGGAAAGCTCGAAATCCATCAATAAAGAGGTAATGGATAGGTGGCAAGAAAGATGGACACAGCACGACAGGACAGCAAAATGGACGAAGATCCTGATACCCGACGTACAGAAATGGAGAAACAGAAACCGAAGAGAAGTAAATTATTATATGACCCAAATCCTAACAGGTCATGGATGCTTCCAGGCATACCTGAAAAAAATCAAGAAAACAGATACGGACAAATGCTACTACTGCGAGCACACGATGTTCAACTGCCGTAAATGGGAAAACATCAGAGTAAAAACAGAATAAAAACTTGGTGTCAGAATGAACGAAAAGAACCTAATAAAGGTAATGATAAAAAAGGAGGAAAAGTGGACGTGCATCTCCAACGCAATGGAAGAAATAATGAGACGAAAGGGCCAAGATGAAACAGAAAGAAAAAAAAAGAAAAAGAAAAAGGAGATGCAGAAATAACTGCATAGACCCTGAAGAAAGCTTCTGTCTGAAGTAATGGATAATCGGTTTCGGGAAGACGTGGTGAAATAGGAGGAAGCGGGTTTTTAGGCACTACCCCCGACCTACAGATTACCTAATGCAAGGTCCCCCCCCCCTCCTTAACAAAAAAGATAGATATTGAGCTAGCTAGATAGCTAGATGGTAAGCTACCTAAATAGCTAAATAGCTAGATGACCAGATGGTGAGCAAACTAGCTACTAGCTAGATAGTCCGCTAGATAGGAAGATCGAGCGGGTCCTCGACGCTGCGGTGCAATCAATTTGCAGAAGCGCGAGTACGCCGCGCCGATGCGATATCGCGGCCGGAACGGATTTGCGGTGTGACCGACGATGCGTGACGCCGCGGAAGACCACAACAGAGAGGGGCCGCCGATTGCGTACGCTCCACTTTGCCGTGTTGCGCCGTACGCAAAGGCGAAAAGCTTGCGTGCCATCGCGTCGATACATGGAAGCCGTTCCTGGCCGGGTCCCGTCATCCGAGCCGCTATCTTTTCTGTCAATACCCGATAGCTGTCTAGGTAGCCCGGTACCTAGCTAACTCCAGTATCTAGCAATCTAGCTGGCCCAGTATCTGTCTACACAGTTATCAGCAATCACGAGCAAACAACCAATCGTCCCAGCCGTAGAATTGCGAGTCTCTCTCCGTCTACTGCACCAGCAAACTAAGTTAAAAATGAATTTGCAGGCCAGGCCACCACCAGCAAACAAATTACAGTGCAACCGGCCGATCCGCTGGCGCGAGAAGCCGCTTCTCCTGGAAACGATTAACCTTCGTCCGCATAGTTGACCTCCTAGGTCTTCGGCGCGGCCGCGTAACGAGGCGAGCAGACGAAGAAACGAAACTCTCTCGCGAGGCGTTCCGGAGCGGCCGACTTTTCAGCGAGGGCAGAGGGCCCGGGCGTTTACGCGCACGATACCAACGTAACGAGCAATTGGCAAGGCGTTTTGTCGGCCGCGTTAAAGCGAGAACACACCGGCCGAGCCCGGCTATTTTTGAGTAATTACCGGTATCACGCGACGGTCGAAGGTGTTACTTGGTTGCAAACCTACGATCGGGCTCTCCTTCTCTGTCGGTCGCTCTTTCTCTTTCGTTTCCGCAGCCCGGTCTGGTTTTCCCTTCGCAGACGGCGGCGCGGGTCTCGGGGCGGTTCAGCGAAACTTGGAAACTGGTAGTTCGACGGTCGCATGACTCCAATAAACGATTATGCCGGAACGGACTAACGGAGGGGCCCTTAACGACCGGTTGCTTCATTGCTTTCTCACGACACCGCCGACACCTGGGCTTAGGGGACCGAGGATGCACGACGATTAGCTGCCGGGTTAATTGACCGAATTGAACCGCGCCTCGAGTGTCTTTTCGAGCTTGCCACCCTCTAATCCTAGCTACCAAACGCGCAGCTTTTGCACACGCTTTAAATTCAGCTCTGGTACGATTCCGGGTCGAAATTGAATGATGCCATAGAGGACGATGTTTCGTTAGCGGAATCGTTTGGTAATTTTAAATTGTTCCAATGTTTTTACTATTTGAAGTTACATCTGCTCATTTTTCTCAGGAATGCATAAAATACGCTTTCAGGCTGAATCAATGAATTATTTATTGGAGACTTAGGTACTTGAAATTCTCCTTTTCATTCGCGATTCCATACCTAGCCATAAAACGAAACATGTTCATAAATTCCTTACTTCCACGTTTCGATAAAATGTTACGAAACCTTCACCATTATATTCACAACAGTTTTCTGATTAAAATGAGTCCGAACACGACATAATTCCGATCATATTTGTTTGTTTAATCCATGACACAGTAGAACCTCGATTATCCGAACTAATCGGTGGAGCACGAGTGTTCGGATAATAAAACAAGCACGAAACCTAGTTGCAATGTGAATATATTTACTGATTCGTACAGTATATCATATTGTACATGAATTGCTTTAGATCATCGGTTCGTATAATCGAGGTTCCACTATATCGGTGATTAAACGAGCAAACATGCTCCGAATTATATCATGCTTGGACTCATTTTACTCAGAAAAACGTCACCTTCTCAAAACGACTCGAATCTGAAAAAAATTCTGTTCCGAAGAATTCTCCATCAATTTCTCGAATCACAATTTAAACATTTTTAAGCCTTCTTGACTGTGTGCTTAGAAGTTTCGAAAGTCCGCGAACAATCCGCCAGAACCTAATTCTACCATAAAATCGGTCTATTCTCGCTAACATCAAACTGACTCGCTGTCAAAGCCCGAAGCTCTCCTCGGCACGAGCTGCTAAATCGGCCAATAGCAAAATTGCCGAGGCACGATTAGCGTAACATCTAAATATATCGCTTCGCGTATCGGCGTAATACGTGCGATTTATAACGCAATTTACATGCGCGATTTGATAGAAGAAATTCTATACTACACTTTCCAGGTCCCGCGTTTTCTTTCGCATTACGTTAATGGGCAAAGCTATTAGACGCACGTATAGGCCGGCTCGCCGAGGTAGCACGGGCGAAGAAGAAAACGGTGTCACGTGTTCGGGGTACTAAGTTATCGATTAATGTCTAAATTACAATCTGTCGGTACCCTTTACGCGTTCGTTACGTCCAAGTTTCGAACTTCCCAGTCGATTTCACAGCCGTCCGCGACGTTTCTTGCGCGGCCGAGGAAATCGAACCGATTTCAGCCGATTTAATTCGTTCGTTGCCAAGAGAGGGAACCTGTCCGAACCAACAATTTCCATCTCGGTCACGGAACAGACCGGAAACCAGTTACCGGGATCGTGTCATGTACCATCGGCTGCCTAATCTTCGAAACAATTCTTAAGACGCTAGCCAACCAGACCTCCTAGTCACGTAAACCTAGCGAACCGGTTCCACTTGCGCCGGGAACCACGTCATTCGAGCACTTCATTTCGAAGGATACTTTTCGGAGAGCGATCTAAAGCGATCACGGAACGGAACCGCCGGGGATCCGTCGAAATTCCGGGCGGAACTTCGCCGACTTCGAAAACTGGTAACGCTAGTCTGCAATTATGGAAAAAGTTCCGCATGAAACCGACGGCCCCGACGTGCAGCAACCACTTTCTTTTCGGCACCGTTTGGGAGACTTTCCGTGCATGTGAAGTAGACTGTATTAGGGTAATATATTGCAGATTTTAGATGCGGCTTCTCGGGAATTGTTTTCTCAACCGCGAGCATTTTCTAACTATGCATTCGTTTCGTTTGTACGAAGATATTCGTTTGTGGAATATGCATATTTCTACTTTGAGGTTCAGTGTTCAAGAAGCAATGTTTGATATTCTGGATTCGAGATTCGCGATTTACACTTCGAAATTCAATATTCGGAAATTAGTATTCAATATTCCAGGTTTGGGGTGTGAGGTTACATGTACGAGATTCGAGGCTCAAAGTTCAATGCTTGGGTTCAGCACTCAAGGCTCAAAGTTCAATGCCTAGAATTCAATGGCTGAAGAGGACATGTACGAGGTTCTAGGTTCAAACTTCAAAGCTCTAGGTTCAGAGTTCGATGTTTAAGGTTCTAAGTGCAAGGACAAAAGTACAAGATTCTAACTGCAAGGTTAGAAGTTCAATCTTCTAGTTCAAGGTTTACTGTACAGGGTTTATGGTTCACGGTTCGAAGCATAAGGCTCTATGTTCGAGGTTCAATGTAGAAGGTTCTGTGTTCTAAATTCAGAATATATGGTTCAATGTGCAAAGTTCGTAGTTCAACGTTCACGGCTCAAAGTTCAATGCTTGGGTTCAGTACTGAAGGCTCAATATTCAATGCTTAGAATTGAAGGAATCAAGGTACGAGGTTCGAGGTTCAAACTTCGAAGCTGTAGGTTCAGCATTCAAAGTTCGAAGTTCGAGGTTCAATGCACAAGGTTTTGTGTTCTAAATTCGGAGCACATCGTTCAATGTGCAAGGTTCGTAGTTCAACGATCAAAGCTCGCGGTTCACGAGGAGAGGTTCCGCGTTCGTAGTTCAAAGTTCGAGGTTCAAGGTTCGAACCATATGTTGCAAGATGCTACATTCAAGGTCCGAGATCTGCAAGCGGCTGCATTCACAAAGCTGCACAATGTAACTTACAGAAAAGTATGATGCGCGTTCGCGGTTAGGTTTGGAAGAAGCGATGTCCCGCGTTTGAGAAAGCGAATTGCTCGCATCCCCAGGATCAGATTCGGTGCGCGCGTAGCCGGGTGGCTTTCTCGAGCGTCGTCTGAGCGCGGGCGAGTGGCTCTCCTTCACAGAAAACGACAATTTTTCAATGTACCGGAAACAGGTACGAAAATTGTGTACGACGGCGCATGAAATCGCGGTGCAAGGGGGCCGAGCAAGTGAGAGAGAAAGAGCGAGAGGGAGCTGAGGTCGTGTAGCGTGTTTATCGACGCGAACGTTATCGCGAGCGGATCTTCCGCGAAGAGCAGCAGTCGTTCGGGTGGTACCAATTTGTCGTTCCTTTATCAAGCGTCATCTGATGGCGACCCGACACCGCGCTCCGCCGAATGGCAACGTTACCTTGAAGTGACACCGGCCACAATGGGAACAAAGCGGCGCGGCGTCCTCGCCGGGGTTTTGTTTCATTCCGCGGTGGACAAGCCGCGTTATTTGTCACGCATTTTGACCCTCGCCGATTTCATCTTGAATATTTTTCTCTGCCTCGCTCTCCTCTCCTCTCCTTTCCTCCTCGCCACGCTCTTCGCGCAAACTCGTGCGCTCTCTTACATGGTCGCACTCGCGCCAATTCTATAAGGCCCCGTGACTCTCTCTCTCCCTCTCCCTCTCCCTCTCTCTTTCTCACTGGGGCCTCGCCTGCCACTTCAATGTCCCGCCAACAAAAACCGCTTGTCCGACGCGCAACAGTCAACCGACACGGAGCGAACGGGATCGAGAGGCAAGAAGGTGTCCTTACCGATCTGATAGTCGAACATCCTCTCGACCGTTTTCAATGGACCACTGGCCTAGCCATTCTACTAACCACACCCTTTCATACTTCGTCGCTGGAATAACACGGTTATGTTCTGCTCTCGCTGTATCCCTCTTACCGCTTTACCTTCTGCATTACTATGATTCACGAAGAAATGTTAATGGATTTCATGAATCTTGCGACATCAAACTTCGAGTCTTCTGTTGGCAATCACACATTTATCGCCGGCTGGACGAGATCAGTCGAAAGTAGAAATAGTATTAGTTAAATATATAACAGTAATAGTAAAAAAAATCAAGGCGAAATTTAATGTTCAATATGCAAGGCTCAAGGTTCATGCTTCAATATTCATCGTTCATGGTTCGAAGTTGAATACTCAATACCCAAGGTTCAAAGTTCAATATCCAAGGTCCAAGTTTCAATGTTAGCAATTTAAGGTTCAAGATTCCACATTTAAGGTTCATGCCTCCAAAAGCTAAAACGTATCCAGATTTTAGTTTCAAAGTTATGGTATTGTAAAATTATGTAAGTGAGTCAAATTTTGAATTTAAACGAATATTAATTTGTACACCTAACACAATCCCCCCCCCCCCAAACAATTGAAGATAAATATTATTTAGGTAAATAAACGTTATCGAAGCGAATGTCAAACGGAAACAGAAGAGATTGGCGATTGGCAGTGAAATCTGAGCAACCGGAAGGCACAGTTTCGATCGTTTCTCGCAAATCGTGGCGCTGTTTGGATCGCGATCCGATCTGCGTTCCGAGAACAAAGGGCTCGGACGCTGGCCAAAACGGTGCCCGAGAAATTTCACAAGCCGATCGTTCCGAAAGATTCATCGGACCGTCCGGGATGGGTTCGTCTTACGACATAGACAAGCTCGCAGAACATCGTTACAAGAAAACCGGAGTCTGCTCGTCCTCTTTCCTCCCGTTGTTGCCGGGCCACGATCGGCCGCGATGATTGACTCGGATGACATCGACGGTTATTAAATCAAGATAACCGGTTTACACCGACCGCTCCGGCCGCCGCCGCCGCCGCCGCCGCCAGGAAATAATAGCGATTGAGTTTGTACGGATATGTGCGCCGTGACAAAGGGAGGACGCGGACCGTGTACAAAGCTGGTTCAATCACGAGTTACAAGCGATCGGAGGAACGTCCTCTTTGTCCGGACCAGTGGCGTAATCTTTCCCCGTGATTTTTCATCAGGAGCTCGATCGACTATCTCCCTAGAAGAAATGCTTCTGCATTTGCAAGACGATGCAGAAGCTATTCACGAAGAGTTGATACAAATGCAGCATCATCAGTGGTTTATGCTTTGGGACGCTGAGCTCTGTGATTGCAGTTCTAAACATCAATTTTTTGGAAGTTCGAGCTAATAGAATTTTCTATTTTTTTTATTAAAGTATTTAAACTGAAAATTTGGGATCTATGGTATAGAGTTTAGTGTCTGATTGCAGGAAAGAAAGGTTCAATAGGAGGTGTAAGTTTCAAGGTTCAAGGTTCACGATTCAAGGTTCAAGATGCGAGCTTCTGGCTCCGTGGTTCAAGGTTCAAAGTGAAAGGTTCAGGGATCCAGTTCCAAGTTTCACGATTCCAGCTTCAAAGTATGAGGTTCAACGTGCAACATGAAGGGTATAACATTCAAATGAGATTCAAGGTGTAAGGTTCAAAGTTTAAAGTGATAGTGCAATATTCAAGGATTAAACTTTAAGGTACGAGGTTCACGATGCAAGGGACATGGTTCCAAGGTCAACGTTCTAGGTTCAAGGTTCAACTTGCAGAATGTGAAGTTCAATGTTCACGATTAATCGTCTCGCAATGAACAAAATGCTTTGACATTAACATTGTGTCGATGATGAAAGACGTCGAAACAGAAATCAGAACCTGGTCGAAACAGGTTCACCTGGTTGCGATATCTTGACGACCGATAATTCAGCGGTTTCCGCCCACGCGAAATGGCGGCGTGTTTCGCTCAAAGGATGATTCCTCGCGGCGAGAGCGGAAGTCTCCCTAGAGAAAACATCGGCAGACACCTCCCGGCGAGAGAGGAGCCACTCGCGCAACAGCCGCGCCGGTCGAAATAATGAACCGTGTTCTCGGGTGCTTCGAGTGCTCGACGGGCCGGTCCCGTTCCCGTAAATTATAACCATTAGCGGCAGTTCGTGTCCGCGTAATTTTCCCCGGAATTAAACGGGCCGAATCAATTACTCGTCGTCTGGATCGGGCGAATCGCAACGCGGTTCGTCGGGGAAAATTGCTGTCCCCGCGTGTGTCAAACGGAGGGTCCCGCGGTATCCGGTTGCGAGAGACCGGCGCGCGTAATGTCCGGTCCGCGTCACGGAACGGCCATAAAAATGCAATTTGCTCGGCGATTACGCGGCCGGCCGGCCCCGACGATCTCGGGACGATTTATACAATGTGCTGCTCTTACCTCGGTTAAACGATCGCCGTGTGGAATAACTGAACGCGCGGGGAACACGGTGACGCGGGCAACCGGTTCCCGGCAACTTCCGTTTAACAGTGACTTATCGATGCCTCGGACTCGGCAACCCCTTCCTGCTCGCCCCGCTGATGCCGCCGATTATGATACCCGCGAAACGATACCCTCGCGGTTCACGCTCTCCCTCATTTTTCTATTTCACTGCCCGCTTTTCCTGTTGCTTTCTCGATACAATCGACCGAATCAACGTTCCAACGTATTTCATTTTCTGCGGACAGGTTCGATACTTTCGCTGGATGTAAGCGAAGTTTATTAAACTAACTTTATCGGCTTTACGAGTTTACGAGTCGGTAGGACACGCAGGAAATTCGTGCGACAGGTGTAGGTAGTACGACATTGTACTGGTTTAGTTAATCACCGAGTCCACAGATTTGAGTAGGTTCAATTCGTATTGTGTTGTTCAATGCAAAACCAACGTGTCAAGATGCAAGGAACAATGTTAAAAAATCAGGATGCAGGATTCAAGAATCACGAAGCAAGTTTCGAGATTTGAAGTTCATAATACATGGTTCACCAACCGAAAATCGAGGTTCACGGTTCAAGAATTTGAAGTTCAAATTCAACCCTTATCGAGGGTTCGAGGTTCGAGGTTCGAGGGGTGATATTCGAGGTGCAACGCCCATAAATCGAGGTCCAAGAGTCGAGATTCGAGATTCTAGTTCCAACGCAGCTTTCGAATCGCAAAATTTCTGAATTCGTCCTGTCAAACAAGAAGCCCCGAAGCAGTGCTCGAGGACTCTGGATATTGTGTTCTGTGAGCCGACATGCGTGACGGATGAGATGAAACGCGGGTCAAGGAGCGACACGCCTTTTAAGGAGGAGGACGCGGGTCCCAGGACGAACTTTTCTGTCAGAAGTCGTCGAGTTTCGCGCCCGCTTAAGCAACCTTGGACCCACCTCGACGCCGAGCCGCTTACGACCGACAACTTTCTGATGAACTCGCTGGGATTTTGATTGATCGAACGCCAAGCCGGTCCTGCGCCTTTATCATTCCCCTCCAATCCTTATTTTTTCTCGTCACCTGTCCTCATATTTCACGATTAACTACACGAAAACTCACGTAATGCACACTGTTTAATATTGTTCGACACGCGCCGAGATTTATCGCTGCCTTCACCGTTATATTGTCAGCGTTCCTTGCTGTAGTAAGTGATGCGTTAATATTTTCGAATTTGTTGCTGTGTTGATGGTGGAGCAATGTTCCGAGGTTGAAGGTTCACAGTTCGAGGTTTGCAGTTCAACCTTACAGTTCCAACGTTCACAGTTCACGGTTCCAAAGTTTAAAGTTCAAGATTCCAAGGTTCATGGTTCCAAAGTTCACAGTTCCAAGGTACACAGTTCAAAAGTTCACAGTTTCAACATTCACAGTTCCAAAACTCACAAATGCAACGTTCACAGTTCCAAGATTCAAAGTTCCATCGATAATGTCTCACAGTTCCAACGTTTACAGTTCACAGATCAGGGCTAACATTTGAAGTTTCAAAAAATAAATTAAAAATATGAAATTCAGTGTTCAATGATGCAAAGTTCAAACCATGAAATCCAATATTTGTGGTATTCATGGTACACAAGAATAGGTTCCGAGTGTACCATGTTCAAGGTTTGATAATGTTCAAAACGCAATGTTGAACCTTTAATGTTAAATTTTGAATGTTCCGCATACAAGGTTTGAGGTTGAAGGCATATGTTCACGATGTCTAGTTCATGGTTCTAACTCCAGAATTTAAAGTTCGAAATTCGAAGTGTAAGGTTCAGAGTTCAATGTTCGAGGATAGCAGATGCGTTCGAATTTTAAAAACAAATCGATATTCGTCACTCCGGAACCTTTTAATAAATAGCAAATGTGAATAAAATAGTAGTCCAATGCAACAAAGTTTAGGCTTGGAATTGCTACTGCAAAAATAGAAATATAAATATAAAAATAGTGACATTAATACAGCTTTTATAAAGCATTAAAAATATTTCGAAAAAACCATCAGAAAATGTTGCCTAAAAATAAAACGATAATTCCTACATGCTCGTGACAACGTTAACTGTTTCGAACACGCGCCGCGGCCATGAATTTGCATGATGCAGAAACCTGGTTAATCGCGGACGCATAGATGTAACAGTAAATATAAATTGTTGTAAATCTACGTCACGGCAAATTTGCATTTTGAGTCTATTCGTACCGATCGCCGTGCAGCAGCAGGATCTTTTTTCCTGAATACCAGTTTCAACGATTTTTCATGCTCACTGGTCTTATGCAATTTGTTGCAGTGCCTTTCGAACGGATTAAAATTGAGCTACGATGTTAGGATTTTTCGAAACCTAATCGTTTCCAGTCGATTAAATCCTCTTAACGTTCATGGCACGACGAGACGTATGACTAATTGGCCGAGTCGCCGCGGACAAGTTACAAACAGGAAACACCGCTGCGACACACTGTTCATTCGAATTAGACACAGTTGTCGGTTCGCCTAAGCCCGTCATCGGTTCGATTTCTGAAGAACACCGATATTGATTTGTTCGTCTTGCTTAACTGTACCCCAAGATTGTACGGTTTTTGCATGGACAATCGATATTAGTCGCTGCGTTTCACCAGGGATAAAGAAACGAAAAGCGAGTATTGATTTTAATTGACCGTGAGACGACGTTGCAGCGCGACAAAACACATTTTGCGGTATCATTTCGTTTGCATGCTACAACGGTTGGATTAAATGAAAGCCGTTTCATTCGTAACGAACCGATTTAGCCTTAAAGTCAACGTTTCAACAAAAATTGTTTGAAGTGGACCACAAGGAAAATAGTTATCCTTATACATTGTAGGAAAAACTGTGATTATGCTTCCAAGCAAGTTCCGAGGAACGTTATCTTGAAGAACAGTTACTAAAATACGCGTTTCCAAGCTAGGAATACTACAATATTGTTTGGTAAGTGGACCGGGAATTTTTATAGACATTTTGTCTGTAAACACACAGGAAGGAATGTAGTTGGAAATCTAAACGAGTCGTTGGAATGATACAGTGTTCAAAATTTCAAATTCCAGGTATCATGTTCAAGGTTCAAGGTTCAACTTTCACTGTTCGGAGTTCAACATTCATTATTCAAGATTCACGGTTCAACGGTCACTATTCGCGGTTCAAGGTTTAATATTAAAGGTTTCAGGTTCAACATCTCCGGTTCAAGGCTCCACATTCAAGAGTCAACCTGGAAATTTTGGCACTCAAAGATGGAAGGTCAAGGTTAACCTTAAAGTTGTATGATTCATGGTTCAACCTAGAAGTATTGGGGTTCAATGTTGACCGATTAACGTTCAAGGCTCAAGGTTTAAGGTTCAATGTTTGGGAATTACAGTTCAAGGTTGAAGGCTCAAAAGACAAACATGAATCGAAATTTCAGCTATGTAGTATAATAGCATTCTCACGCGTCCGCCAATTAGAAAATTCGTATATTTACTCCTTGAAAATGTCAAAAAGTTTCGTTTTTTCTGCACTGATCGTCAGCTACATTTCTTTTATCTGTGAAGCATGATTCTTTGGTTTCAAGTGTAATGCTGTCAAATGGATTATCCTGGTATCTCACATGGAACTATACCCGAGGCTCGCGCCAGGTTCAACGTCCACGAGCGGCATCGAAGTACGATCTCCGATCCGAATTCATCGAATCCCAATAAAATCCTCACCGACAGGTCGGCCGATAATAAATAAAAAGAAGGAACAGAAAGAAGGCATAACTTGTACGGTACGCGGAAACGCGCAATTTATTCCCTTCAAGCCCGGCCCCGATAAGAGGGCCGTGATCCCTGAACGAGCAACACGCCGGTCATTCGATTTGACCTGGATTTATGCGATCGCGATCGCGAGCTTCTTCCACGCGAGAGAGATCAGTTTCTTCTGATCGTCAACGGTCTTGATTTGTTTCTGGTGCATAGCGTGCGGACTTTGTAATGCGCGAGTCATCCCGGCTGCTTCGCGCTGGATGCCATGATAAATCGCCGCGGTGTGTCTGGCCTCTCCGCGACCGCTTCCGTGACCGTATCGACCAGCGATCTCTTATACTTATCCAAAAACTGTCTCTTACACTTATCCACTGTCTTTGTCCTTGAGACAGGAATCTGGATTTTATTGACCGTTTCGGTCCAGTTTGTCTCAAATCAATTTTGATGAAATTAAATTCTTATTTTGCATAAGTCTGCTAAGAAATTCTTTTGATGAAATCATCCGATCATTCTGGAGGCACGGCAGAGTGCTTTGACCACTCCCATTAAAATCAACCATGTCCGATCTTCCCTCGAACTAAATAAACAAGACTACCGACGGGCAGCGCGCGATCACAAAAGGCGGCGTATCCAGCAGATGCGTGTCCCAAGTAACCTTGAGGCCAGCTAGAGTAAAAGTATCGTTAAAAGAAGAGCCATAATTCGGAGCATGAGCGATTAAGCGACGGCTCTTCCCCGGGCGAAAGCTGCGGTCGCATTAATAAAATCAACATTGTAAACGGGTCGTAAGCGATGAAGAAATTATACAAACGGGAAAAGAAGGGAATAAAAAGCGTCTATACTGGCTCGTTTATGGTGGCTCGGAGCCACTGAAAATTCTTCGAGCAAGCTATTCAGATCGAATAACGAGATAGAGGCTCGGGCCGCGGCTCGATTTGAATATGCAACAGCTGCAATGGATTCCGCGCGCATTTATTTCAGCCACACGGCTGAGAGACACGTAACGGCTTCACACTTTCTAGCTCGAAAAAATGCCGCCTTGATCAACAAGTACCCTAAATTGCCTAGGCGTCCGGGGGCCGAATCGCGATCGCGCTTTTCCACGATTTCACCGGCGGGGCCCCGTCCTCCATGAAAAATCTGCAACTTTCTCATCGCGCGGACATCGCGCGCACCTGGACGATCACGCTGGCCTTTCACGCTGCTCCTTTTCCGCTTCGAATCCGCGCGGGACGATTCCGAAAGAAACCCGCGGAAACTGGGCTAGGGGTGCAGCCAGACACTTAATAAATATTTCACTAATATATGCACTTGGAACGTAAAAACTTTAATGTCATATTAGTTTTTCGCAGGACGGCTTTTATATTTTCTTTACCACAACGCACCTCACCAAAAAATCTGAAAAAATTCTTCAACAATACTTGTACCTATATACCGATGCTGTAAAAATATAAACAATGACGCTCTTAAACTTCAATGTGAATTTTACATTTTTCCGAATTTTTTCGGGCTTTTTGGTTTTTTATAACATGGATTTACAACTTAAAAATCCGAATTAATTGCGGTGAATGTACCTGGGTATTCGACATGCGCTAAATTTTTTCCAGAATTTTTTTATACGACAAAAAAGTGTGTACATGAAACATGAAATAATAGAGAAACAAATGGAACTTGAGAGCAATCCATAGTTGAATTTATTAAAACTATTAGAGGAAGAAACAAATTTTTATTTCCGGTACCTTGCAAGAGATGCAGAAAATTTTTGCATAAAGATTAGTGTTCTGGTTATGACCGCTTGAAGTGCGTTGACCGTTTGAATTGCCCTGTGAAGAGAAAAACGAGGAATGCAGAACTCTGAAAACAATTGACATTCGCAAGCAAACATAATTCAGTGTAGCTAGAAAATTTTCAGTGAAGTAGCACAGGACACCCGCAGGACTGAAGCGCGCCAGTTGCTCAAGCGGACTGCATCGGACGACCATAACGGGCGAGACAGTGAGAAACAGCGATGCAACGCGTCTGGAGGGATCGGTGATTGATGAACGGCGAGCAATACGGTGAGCAACGAGCAGAAGACAATGCAGGAGAATTAAAACTGTCCTCGGCTGGCAGAAATTGATTTGACGCGCGCGCGCGGTTCGCCCGGCGAAGCAGGTGGAACGAGCACGCGTGCGAGCGTGAGCTTGAACGCGAGCGGCACAGGTTCGCGAAAGCATCAGGTAATCTAGCTCGGAATGCCGAACGTACCGAGGAGCGATACTCTCGAGGAGTGACTCCTCTGCTTTCACGATAACGAGCCACCGTCTATAAATCATGGCGCCGCGGCTGCAATCGTTTCCGCGTAGCCTCTCGGCCAGCTAGAGCATTTTCAAGCTTCCCGCTTCTAACCGAGACATGGAGGCAACAAGGCGTCGAAATCGAGCCGCGTGGGACGAATGGAGACCGAAGGAAGTCCTTGAACAGAGGACATTTTTCGCCTTGAATGTCCGTGACTGGTCCACACCAACATGTGCAGTTCAGAATTCGAGGTCCATTGCTTTATGTTCAAAGTTCAAGATTTGGGATTCAAGTTGTATTTCTCCATGGAACATTCAAAGTTCAATCTCGAAGGTCCGAGATTCAATATTCAGTGTTCAAGGACCTGCTGTGAACATTGAAGGTTCAACATCCAGGACCTAAGGTTCAATTACGAATGTTCAAGGTTCAACGTCGAAGTTCGAGGTTCAATGTTCAGCGGTCAAGGATCAATCCTGAACATTTGAGGTTCAATGCTCAGTGATCAAGTTCCAACCTTGAATGTTCAAGGTTCAACATCCAAGACCTAAGGTTCAATTCCTAATATTCAACGTTCATCGCCGAAGCTCGAGGTTCAATTTTCAGGGCTCAAAGTACAACCTAGAGCGTTGTAGGAGGATTAGGTTCAATCCAAGAGATTAAAGGTTCGAGGTTCAATCTCTGATATTCTATGTTCACTGTCCAAGTTCAAATCACCCGGTCCTTAAATTTCTGGGTTTTTCCCCAAAGTGAAGTACGAGTCTGGCTCTCGCAGATTTCAGCATCTGGTAGCCAGATTCGTGTAGACCGGCGGTTTTTCCGTTGGCGGAAAAGCACCCTTTGCCCCACGCGTCCGTTTTCAAGGACTATCTAATCTAAGGCCCTATATATAGCCCTCGAAATTAGCGAGAGGACGAGAACCTAACTTTCAGACCACGACATCGGACGGATAACCCTAACCCTAACTCTTGGTGTACAGCAGAGTCCGAATCGAGAAGTCTACGCAGCAATCGAGCGTTTCTCGGTGTTTTGGTCCGCGATACCTACATATAAGTCCATGTAAATACTAATTCATAATAAAATGTTAAGTATTGGAAAACGAAGGTGCTTGTAGTAAAACCATCCGTGACTATCCCAGTTCAGCATGTTGGAGACATCCTAAAAAATTGATTGTCAACATGTTAGGTGAGAACCAACGAAGATTGTTAACAGTATGCGAAGAACCACCAGGTGCTAAAATTACACGTAATATTCGTCCGTCATTGTTCATGATTTTCCGCGAATCGGGAAGATAGAGCACATAGTGCAGGTTGCTCGAAAAATTCCGCAACGGAACGTCGACAAGGCTCGAGCTAACCACGGCCATTAAAAACTAAATTACACCGATGAAAATTCATGAGCAGCGTCATTAACGCGCAGTTTCGCAGAAAATCACGGCTGGAAATTAAATGATAAACCGACGCGCCGTTGTCGGAGGCTTGCCGAAACTACGCGACAGGCTCTCTGCTCGCGAGTAGTATGTTCTACGTGTTTGCTGTATCCTTTCTACGCTCCTCCCTTCCCGTCATTCACCGCGGTGCTGCGGTGTCACGGGAACCAATTAAAATCTGGAAAAACGAAAATCCCGTTCGGCGTTGCGGCGGCGCGCGATTAATTCGTCGCCGGCCAATTAAGCGCCGCGATACCGAGGAATTAATTCGATCGCGATTTAGTGCGGAATGGTATCAATTACCCGGTTCCCCCGCTAATTAACAGCCACGCTCTTAATTGATAGAGGCAACGTTGACCTTCGCAGGAAAGTCAATCCGCAACCGGCTCTCTGTCTAATTACCCGGTGAAAACGGTCCGCGTAATCCGCTCGACGCGGAACACACCGATCGATTTTACACGTGACGTCAATCGGAAAAGTTAGGCGAAAACGTGATATTTTCAGGCCCTGCGCGAAGCCGTGTAATTTCCAAGCTGCTGCGCGAGAAATTTCCTTGTCGGAGGTGCCTATCAGCATAACGTTTTGCGTTGTAAAATTAACGCAAAAATGCATGTATAAATCTCGAAAAATAATTCCGTCCCCCACTTAGTTGTGCACTTTCTATAAATTGTAGAAAATGGGGGCAAATACCGATCCGGAAACCTATTAAAATGTGAGCATTGAACATTAAAAAATACTAACGTATGAAATATGGAAGAATATTGCAATATTAAATATGAAAAAAGTTTCTCTCACCTGTAAAATCCTATAGCAACCTGCACGCTGTGAATCGACCGGCTCGAAGAAAGTAACATAGTAGCAAGCCGATCGTACCGCCCAGAACACGCATCATGATTAAAATAATTCGAGAGGTTCGTCGAACAGCAGAGAACAGTCGGGCGCTAATTCAGCGATACACATCTAGAAATCTTATTGTTCGATAATGACCGGCGAACAGGCAAGTCATCGTCTCCTTTCAGCAACGCCTATATTAAGTAAGCGTCTAATTTGCAAAAATATGAAGCCCGACGGTGGTGCACGACTCTCGTCCGTGAGGATCGCGTTGCTAATGAATTTCCTCATGAATTTTCATCGGCGAGAACCAGGCTATTTTTAACCGAGCCCGATCTCAATCAATGTTAAGGTTGCAATGAAAATCTGACAAGCGAGAGTAACATAGTGGCATCCTTGAATTTTTACCGGCGTGCACGCGTCCCACGCAAGAAAGCGTGAATCGTTTCAAAGGAATAACACCGTGCGTATGCGGCTAAACGAAATATCTAGTTGCCGGTTATGCGAGCGGGAGGACTCATGAAACACAATGCCAACTTATCTGTGCTCCCCTTGTTATTTATCGGGCCACAGGCTGAAACAATTACGCGCAATGTTTTGACGTTTAATATGGCGTCAAGTTGGACTCAACCTTTAGAACAATGTGTAGACTGTATCTTTTAATATCAGATGCCGAACATTTATGCTATATTGTATATTATATACTATATGCTATATTTTTGTAAGAAAACGGGATTATAACACGTTTACGACTGGGCAGATTTAAATTTCACTCTTATCACTGTACTGTTGAGATGTGAAAAATACAAGAACTGGAAGTCATACCTTTCAACTTTTAGTTCATTAAATAAATTACTCTGATTTTATGGAATTTTTTAATAATACTGACAAATTGTTTAAGAATACTGTGCTTGTATATACAACTTCTGTGACAGTAACTGTCTTTTTCAGCAGAAATTTGAGCCTTGAAGAACAGTCAAATTTCTCTTTGAAAAATAAATTAAAAAATGAAGAGAAATAACGGTCTCAGTAAAATCTTCTTTGCAAGGCCCAGCGACCAAATTCGGGGGCAAGTTCAAAAATTTCTTCGTAAGACCTCGACGCACACCGATGCACCTCCGTCAGAATATGAGTTTCTGAGCAAGGGTCAAAATCTAGACACACTACAGCTTCAATATCGCAATGAGCATTTTAGAAGTGGTCAATTGTATTTCCTAAAAGTCCAATCTACGTCTATATAGAGCCCAAATTGCGAATTTCCATCTCATCGTGGAGTAATTTGTAATATTCCGCAGAAAATTCGAATTCTGAAGCAAGTATGACGTCGCAAGATGGCTGCCGCTGAGAGATTCTCTTAATTTCGAGAGATTTAGTGTTCGTATCGAAAAAAAGTCTCTATACAGACGTAGCAAAGACACGTACAAACACGGTGGTATGCATTTTTAATTGAATAGTTACTTATTTAAGACGTAAGATGTCTAGAGAAAATGGCACAGTGTAACATAGCGTGACAGTCAAGGCCAAATGCCTGCCGGTCCCCTTAAGCTGTCGGTGACCCATCAGCTCCCCGAAAGCTCGAGGCAGGCGTCGAAAATCGCTCGCAGGTGTTCCCATGCAGGTTAACGGAGCGCCTGCGTCCGAATTTTCACTGAGAGTCGGCCGCGGCAGCAATTTGACAGTGGCAATTTATCAAGGAAACTCTCTCGAAAATGAGCGGACGGGCCCCGGGCATGGAGGCAAGAGGAGAAAGACAAAGAAAAGGAGGCGCAAGAAAGTCGTGCTTCTCCGGCCCGGGCCCCGCAACGACGGTCGATTTGTTAGGCGTACACACCTGCCCGGGCGTCGTTACCGGGACAATAAGCTCTATCTCGATCTCCCGAAAGGTCCTTTTACCGTCTTGCCAGCAGCCAGAGACTCACGGGGGCGATATATCGCTCGAAATAATCGTGTATAGCGTTTCACTGCGAACGTACCACCGGCCATTGTCCTTCGACGGCTAAGTAGTCGCTGGCCACACTCGATACGCCGAGACAGCCTAATCGCCCCCGGATCGATTTTAACGTGATCGTTCCACTGTGGACGATGATACCGACGGGACTCGTGTCGTCAACGATCGGTCGTCTCGTGATTCCTTTTCTAACAGTTTCCTTTTATAGAAACGTATGCTGATTTTAAAATGCAGTATATACATGTTGTTGCGCGAGGTTTGAATAGTGTTCACTGAAAATTTCAGCCAAATAGCTTAAACATCAAGAACGTGGCAGCCATTTTTGTATAATATTGTCGTAGACAGTAGCTTTGGTGGGTTGCGAAAAAGGGGAAATTTTACCATTTTTTAAATACATAAAGTTATGTTTCACTGAAAAATCAATATGTACATCTTCTTATGCAATGTTTAAGCAATAATTACTGAAAAACTGAGCTTGGTGGCTTCAATTAGGAGAACGTGGTAGCCATTTTTGTATAATATTGTCGTGGACTGTAGCTTTGGTGAGTTGCGAAACAGGGGAAATTCAACAATTTTTTAAATATATAAAATTATGTTTAATTGAAAAATCAATATGTACATCTTGTTGTGCAATGTTTAATGTGCAACAATTACTGAAAAGCCAATTCCAAAGCCATCTCTGCTAAACGCCGTTTGCGGTGCCAGTGTTTAAATACTGATAAATGATGATCGATTCCAGCCAATTGCAATTTTTCAAAGTTTCTTTTACACGTCGCCTAGTAAACTACTCCTTCCCTCTTTGAAAAAAAATTCAAGCTGTTTCGTTCGCTTTTGAAAAAGTCATTGTATTTTAAAATGTGTCCGACTGCTAATAGGGATCACAGATAAATAGTTAGAAACTAAAATTTTCAACAGTAGTCGCAGCATACAAATTCCAGTGTCGGTTATGTAAACAAAAATGACATCACGTGCTTCTGAATCATCGATCAGCCGCAGAATCGAGCAGACTTGAAAAATCGGCGATCTTCGCACGAGAGGCTTCGCCAGCCTCCTCGCGCATAATCTCACGCATCGTTGGATAGTAATTAACGCGGATCGGGCCGGCGCAGCCTGTAATTACTAAATTGGCTGCGTACACAACGGTTTGACACTGTAACAGGACTGGTTGCACAATGGCGCTGACGCAAGGCACGCTCGCGGAACGTTCGCGAACGAGGAAAAGTTTCGGTGGACGATTAAGCGATTCGTTTTCCCCCGGGTTCACGTGGAACAGCGGACTCGGTCCGAGCTGGTATGTGTAACGAGCTCCGGACAGGTACAGGAAAGCGGGATTCTTCCAGGGTTATAGACCCTCCGAGGATTACACATCGTTCGCGGGCTCTCTCGGATGCGAGTGCCAGGACGGCGGACCACGTGTGCGTGTACAAAGTATGCCCGTTTCAAATTACAATGTCCTCCTGTATTATTTTTCCGTTCGAGCAACGGCCGGGCACCGCGAAACGAGTTCGAGATTTACGAGCCTGCTAATCTTCCTGGATTTTCGCTGAAACGGACCAGTTCTGACGTGCCGGCGCCCGAGAGAGAAACGCCTAACCGGCCACCATCGCGAAGCGGTATCGGGAACTCAACTGGACTAGTACCGCGTACGATTAATTAGAAACGCGTGGTTAATAATAAATCGACTATTCGCGCGATAATTGCTTGCTTTGACTGCTGCACGAAGGGTCTACACTTCAAGTGTGAGAGATGTGCTCGTGCTTTTAAATTTCGTTCTGATTACGTATTTGAAGCAATTGAGAATTCGACAATTCTTTTACTCGTGAAATTATGTTTCTTCAAAAAATCGGTATATACGTCTTGCTGTGCGATGTTCGAATAGTAGTTACTGAAAACGTGAGGTAAATAGTTGAAACTGGAATGACGTGGCAGCCATTATCTTAAGGTTACCGAGTGTAGCTTTGAAGAGTTGCGAACTGAGGGAAATTCAACAATTTTTTAATATATAAAATTGTTTCCTTAAAAAATTGATACATACATCTTACTGTATAATGTTCAAGTAATATTAAAAAAAATTTAACCAAGTAGCTTAAAGTAGTAGGTCGTGGAAGTTCCCCAAAGCCATTTTTTCTGAACACCGTAATAAAAATATGTTATACTCATACACTTAACCCAGAATCACTAATTTCAATCCCAGTTAAATAAAACACATGTTTCCTCGTCAAGAAAATAGTTCTTCAAAAAATGGACGAAACTGGAACAAACTTCAGCTGTTTCATTTTCTCAGGTGAACATTGTTCGCTGCATCGACCAGTAGACCACACTGCTATACGGAACCCCGTGTTGCGAAAACGCAAGGGGCTCATGGGACTTCAAGGAGAGTACAGTTCGACCATAGCACAATATCTGACTCTGCGGAGCACCGGTAACACGCTCGTGCGCATAAACAGCGAGACAAGGTGCATTAAACTAGTTCGAGTTTGTGGCTGGTTTGGTATGCATTATCCGAAGTGTCTGCGATGATCTAGGAGCGTTAGGTTCCTGTAAAATCTCCGGTCGAATGTCTTCTGGTAGAAGAACAAATTAAATACCACGTGCACAAACAATTCCGACGACAGTATTCCCTCGTGTCAACAATTCGAATTGTAATTTCATAAACTGGCTGGTATGGTAAGCAACGATAGAAAGTAATTCTATCAACCGATTGGATAAATTCATTTTTATAGTAACAATAATGCGTCGACGGAATAGTCCGACCACACCTTTTAAAGTTTAAACAAAAATGTCATTTTATGAATCTATAGCATTCCTTATCTTTTGAAACTAGTTATGCTGGAAGGTGTAAAAATATTAGCAGAGGATTTTTATACTATCTCGAATACAATAAGAAAAAATATTTTGTTTGCTCCAATGTCTGGAGCTAATCTATGGAAATTGCTACCGGCACGACGTTCTACTAATTTAACTACTTTCTATAATATTTATGTTGACACGCAATATAATCACTGTGCTGAAAGTAAGGCCTTACTCAGCACCAAATAAATTAGAATGGCTGAAGTTATTAGCCTCGGATAAAGCGTTGTGTCATACTCCATGAAAATCGTGATAGCGAGCGCGTGAAAATTTTCTACGGAACGACACGACCCACGTAAAGATACAGAACGGAGATTGTCGGCGACTGCTTTGTATGGTAAACACCCTTCACCCAGCGACGACGTTCAGCATAATCAGAGACCAGAAGAATTATTGCTCCTGTTTGCGCGGTTTCAGTTTTTTTTTCTTTCTCTCTCTCTCTCTTTTTTCCAGGTTCGATAACCTTTCAGTTGAAAGGCTGAAAGGATGAGAAAGTAGCGACTTTAATCGTCTATCATTTCCTTTCCACGGACTGGTGGGTTCCGAGCGCGAATCGGCAACAGGTTTTCCTGGAGACACCGTTCCCTTAACGCGACGACGACCGGTTGACCTTCTTGCATTTTCCCATGACGAGCTCCGACTATGCTATTTTCCCATGCGCAGGCCGATCATCACCGGATAACGATCCTAAACCCCCTTCGGCACGGTTTGTTTTGCCGCTGATCCTGTCGGGACTGTGGCAAGGTCGTCCGAGTGTTTGGACACTTGTGCCTTCCACGCGAAGTATAGTAAATCAAAATATTATGGGCGGACAGCGGAGCTTTGAGCAAAAGAAAAATATTCTACCCGAGTTGCAACAAACAGGAGTAAAATCATTTATTTTCTTAATATGTCTACTACGTTGAAAATAATGTAACAATATTTTGATTTCTATTGTTGCCGACGCGAAGTGTAAAGATTCCCAAAGATTGTTATTCGTCAATTTCCTATGTAGCTTCCTATGTCCCTATGGACTATAATCTAGCATTTAGGCCCCAGAATCTAGCTTCCTATAGTGTACATAATATGTTTCATACCTTGAAAATAATATAACAGTATTTTCATTTCTATTGTTGCCGACGCGAAGTGTAAAAACTTCGAAAGCTTGTTATTCTACAATTCGATTGATTTTCTGCAATTATTTCCGAGGCGACAATGTTGATGATCCTGGACCACTGAATCCTGATTTGCGAGGACCGATTCCGCGTCCTTCGATCGGGCTTCCATTGGTAACGGTCGACCGTTAGCGGACCTTGAACGGGCAGGGTCGGGCCTCGCATGAACACTCGCGTAATTTACTATGGCGATCGCCGGAGGCGGCGGTGGCGGCGTCGTTCTCGTTAGTTCGGTCGATCGGGGAATTAAGAGGAGAGAAAGGAGGAGAGAAAGAGAACGTGAAAGTAAGAGGATCACCGGCTACCGGCTCGGCCAAAGCATCGACCGAAAGACCGCGAGGATCGAGCGGCTCTCCTTGTCTCTACAAGGAACGGACGGCGAGGAGGATCGATCGATGAATCACGATCGAGGTCGCGGATAAGCCGGAGGAACGCGTACGCGTCAGTTTGCATACGGCGAACTTGGCGGCAGGATGCGTTGTCGCTTCCCGATGCCCTCGACAACGTCCCCATAGTTGTTTATGCTAATCGGCTGGGTCCTTCGACGTTCCTCGAAGCCCTCTGGCCCTTCGGACCCGATAAAACCCGACGATCGTCCCTCATTTTCGTCCCCGGGAAACGTCCGGGATATTGCTAATCGGCCAATGGAGAGATAGCGGCTGTCTTCTCTTTTCTCCCCTCTCCTCTCCTTCGCCGATCTCGCATATCAGCTTCTTCAGGGGCTGTTGAACGCGCCACAGGACCAACCACCGGCCTCGTTAATTTCGCAGTCTAATATGAACGATTATCGACGGCATCGACGGCCAAGAATTCGACGGAATTCGCTCGTTGTTTTCTTCTTCTTCGCGATAGAGGTTTCGTGGCGGGCGTTCTTGTGCCCCGATGCCGATAAGGAAATACCTGAAGACTTCCTACACACACACACACACACACACACACACACACACACGCGCGCGCGCGCGCGCGAGATAGTGGTGGAAGTTTTTTGATGCGGCGGAGAACGGAATCTTTGATAGCGTCGGGTTCGTTGGTTTTGGTTGGTAGATGTTGGCGAGGGCTGGAGGGGTGGGGCCAGTGGTTGTGACGTTGTTGCGAATTCAAATGGGTCGCTGCATTCGTTAGTTTCCTTCAACGCTAAACCTACCAAGCATTAACAGTATCTGGTAAAAATTGCCTTATAAAAATGGCGACTCTAAAATTGAGATTGTCCATGATTTTCAATACAATCAATGCTTGGACAAAGAAATTTATTTCTCCATTTTCCGTATGTGAATTTTTATGGTTTCAATAATTGTAAAATATAGAACCAATCATTTCTACCGTGGTAGGTTTAGAATTAAGGTGTTGTATGTGGATAGAAAATATGTAGGTGATGAAAATATGCATATGGCTCACGGTTGAGACATAGAAGATCCAGAACGCGACCCTGGGAGCACCAGGAATCCTTTCGCTCTCCTACGATCATTTCCATCGAAGGTGATTCCGATTTCACGACGACCCAAAGAGGAGCTAGTCTCGATCGTCGCGTTATCTGCTCCCGCGAATCTCGGAATCAAAGCGTGTAACCGAGGGACAAGCCGAAAGAGAAAGATACGGAGACAGAGAGAGAGAGAGAGAGAGAGAGAGAGAGAAAGAAAGAGAGATATAGAGGCTGCCAAGCGAACAGGCAACACAGCTCGACGGTAGCGAGCTTTAATTGGTGGTTCGGCAGCTTCGCGCAATGTGCTATGGCGAAAAGAAACGCGAAACGTGCGCGGAGTGAAGATGCCACTTCGTTTTCTGCCGATTCGGTCCCGATCGGACGCTCCGTTACCTTTGTCACCGTTTCTCTCTCTCTCTCTCTCTTCTTCTCTGGTTACCGTCTATCCGGCTGCTTCGCTTTTAATGTCCGCCACAGTGTCACCTGAGATTCTGCTAATTGGACAGTATAAATTCGCCGGCGCGCACGGAAAGTTGAAACGACGGGAACGTGACGAGCAACGGGAACGTTAGTGACACTCCGCGGGGCTGCGATCGTTATCGAGCGGATTGACGAATGGCCGCTTTCCAGAGGCGTGTCAATGGAAAGACAAAAATGGAAGACGGCTAAACACGGTCACTGCGAGTCCTCGATACGTCTCGGGCAAAATTGCTGACAGCTGCTTCCAGATTTATTAGGGGACCCATAGGTACTCAATTATTTGGAAATCTAAAACAAATTTTGTGGTAAATTCAAGTTTTTGTTTCTTAATTTATTATACAATCTCCATCATTATCAAGGACAGCTAGCCATCTTTCCTGCAAATTTTCAATCCCCCTCTTATAGAAATCCAGGGTTCGTGAAGCAAAATATGACTCAAGGTGCTCCCTTGCATCTACAGAAGTGAATGTTTTATTTCTTAAATAATGCTCCAGAGATCTGAAAAGATGATAGAGGGAGCAATATTCGGTAAGTACGGGGGATGCGGTAAAACTTCCCATTGGAATTCTTTGATTTTTCCTGAGTGAGTTTCGCTGTATGGGGCCGGGCATTGTCAATTTGCAGTATTACACCATTTCTGTGGACTAAAGATGCCTTCTTTCTCAATAGTTCTGAATACAGCCATTGTAATTGCTAACAATACAACTCAGGAGTAACTGTTTCTCCAGGTTTTAGCCACTCAAAGTGAATTATGCCACGACAGTCCCACCAAATGCACAGCAACACCTTTCTAAGTGATAACGTAGGTTTACAGGTTGATATTGCGGTTTGATTTGCAGAAAGCCATTTCTTGGAATGCTTTATGTTATCGTAAGGAATCCATTTTTCATCTCCGGTAACAATTCTGCTAAGAAATGGATCTCTACGAAATCTGGATAGCAATGAAGTGGAAATTGATCGACGAATATTCTTGTTGGTCTCAGACAATTGATGAGGCATCCATATTCCTTGCCTATATGCCATTCCCATTTCGTGTGGGTGCCTTTGTATAGTTGACCATGTAGACCCAAGGCTTCTCGATAATTCTTGTATACTTAATTTTTGGTTCAGCTTCCACTAGAGATTTCAGGGTGTCATTATCAAATTCAACTGGTCGTCCTATTCGAAGTCTGTCAGAGAGATCATAATCACCAACAGTAACCCTTCTGAATCAACGTTGACACTTGTTGACCTTCAATACATCTCCATAAACATCGCAAATTTTCTTTGTTGTTACTGTTGCATTAAAGTCCGCATGAAAATGAAAAAGTATGCAATGAGTATGATCCTTGGAAGGTACGGACGCCGCTATTTTATTGCAGGGTTGTAAAAAAATTATACTTTTTAAAATATTTTGAACACTGGCTGCTTTACCGAAAACCGTATAAGAATACGTGTTTCCTCTTCAATAATCGATACAGAACTAAAGCCAAACAAGTTTCTTGCAAATAATTGATTATTTATGTGTACCCCTAATAATTATGGGCCAAATTTTCAAGAAACATTACAAATTACGTCCACGCGAAGCGCGCAAAATTCGCGCGACGTCCAACGCGTTAAAGTACAATAAAATCCTAACGGAAAATCGCAGATCAATTTTTTAGAACTTATGATAAAGAGGAGACTGTTATTTATAACCTCACAACGAAACAAATCTGAAAAAATTGTTGAGACTCCACCGTCTGAATCTATAAAATACGACAAATTCTAGGACGGCTGAGAATTTCTCGCTTGGTATAATGGAGAATTAAGAGGAGCGAATTAAACATGATCTGCAAAGCTAAACAAAAGGTCTGAGATAAAATTGCGAACCATTTCGAGATTCGATCGCGATTTCGAGGAAGCCCACTGAAGAAATCGATGCCTGTTCGAAAAGCCTCGGATATCGTTCGATCGAGATAGCGCAGCGTCGAGCCGTCCACGTGGACGTCCGAGTCAATGGTCGTTAAATTTAATGGGCCCGCTCGTTAATTCCGTACACCGACGGTTTCACGTACGCAATAACAAATTACGCAAACGACTCGGCTCGGCCCGGCTCGAGCTGACGCGCTCTCGCCGAACTGCGCGCGTATTTTCATAATATTCTCTCCGGGAACGTCGTCAATTAATGCGCTTGCGAGTTCACCCTCTCGTGCACGCTCTGCCCGCTCGGTACTCGCGAGCTGAAACTCGAAGCGGGTAGCAGAATTTCGGCACGGCCAGGATTAATTTCGACGTTGGAACGCCGGTCACGATAACGCTCGTAACCAATGCATCGAATTATGATCGCGATCCCATAAAGATGGCATCGCTCTCGCCATTTTTTTATTGGACGTACTCGCAAGGACCCGAGGTGATAATGTAAATAAGAAAACAACGTCCAGTTCGATCTTAATTTGTCTGGCACGCGCATAATTTAATTGTTGCATTATGCGTGACGGTCGAGAGGTTGTTTACGACCCTGTCGCTCGTGCTGCGATCTCTGGATCGTGATTATTCGACTGTAGATCTTTTTGCTAATTCCCATTTTTGCTAGCTATTTTATAACGACTGCAAAGTGTCTCGTAAACTTATACTCATTGCTTCTTGTACCTTGCAAAATTGGAAATGCCATAAACGTATAAAGATCAGAAACATCAGTCTAATGATTATCAACCATTTTATATCAAATCGTATAAATTTTTTGGACAGTGTTTCTTCTCGAGAAGTTTTAACTGGTTCGTTTCTTGTGTTACATGTATGTGTATTGTTTGTACGTGTATTGTTCTACCGTGCCACTTTTTTTACAATTTTTCCTGTTGAATATGAAGAATGGTCAAAATGGACCACTTTGATCTACGAAAAATATCTCTCTCTGCTGCTTTATTTTCTTAAATAAACTCGCATGTTAGAACAAATCGCTTTTCCTTCCATTTGTCTTGTCGAATATGGAGAATGGTAAAAAAGGACCATTTTCATCGATGAGGAAAATATGAGAGAGAAATGCTGTCGGAACGACAACGGGAGAATTCGTTCGCCGATTTTCTTTTTGGCACGGGGTCGTACGTTATCGTTTTGCTCTCGCCGGCCCCGATGCGATCCACGAACACGCGAGCCTCGTAAAGACGCAGACAGTTATATATTTATTTTTTTTAGATTGTTCCGCGTTAAACCACGCGGAAACGTGTAATTAAGTCGAATGTATCGCGTACGTGGCGGGGCATTAACTGTTGCCCCTTTAATTATTGTGCGTTCGGGGCCGCGGCCGTTTCACGGAAACCGACAGGATGCGGTGATACCTTCTTCTTTTATTTACAAAACATAATTTCGGGGCGAAACGCGTGTACACGGACTGAAAAGTGAAAGGTGTTGACCGGCTGTTTCGTTAAAATGTGTATTACTTGTGATCGTTTTCTTGTTGTCGTGAAACGGAGGTGATCTAATAAAACGAAACATCGTTTCGATTTTAAAGATTCTCCGGTTGGAAATAGCTCGATCTAAGGTGTAATCAATGAGCAATTTTATTGCACAAATTAACACATTCACTGATTTTATGCGTTTTTAATGCGATCAGCGTTGTTGGGCTATTTATATGAAATGAAAATTTTCTAGCTAACGGGTTAAAGAGAGCTCTAAAGTTCTGTGAATCCCTGTTTATTTTAAGCGTCGATTCGAATGTAAAGGGCCATTTCAGTAGGAAAGCCGTGGGACAGGTGAGGCTTAACAGCTGAAAATTCCGCGTAACCCATTTCCGGTTGGAGCGGCGAGCAACTGGAAATCCGCGGAACAGCGTCATCCCCCAAAAACACGGGGCACGGGGGTGGTCGGATTCTCTCGTTTTCGATGCGCGCGCGAGAACGAGCTCTCTTTTCCCATCGGTTGCTCGATCGGGCAATCCTCGTTACGGCCGGCCGTAATCAATTTCACGCATTGATTAATACGAAGTAAATGAATACCTGGGAATCGTTCCAGGGCTCTCGATAGCCAGGGAGAAGGGAGCAAGAGAGAGAGAGAGAGAAAGAGGAAGGGAGAGAGAGAGATAGGTAGAGAGGCCAGGCCACAGCGAGAGCGAGAGATGATTTATCCGGCGTGGGTCGAGGGCTGGCTGCCACGCGTAATTATCATACGACAGCCGATTAAAATTGCGGCGGTGCTCGCGTTCAACATCAATTTCAGCTAATTACATGCATTTTCATGTCTATGGCGCGGGACCCGGCCACGGAAAAATCGGCCGATACGTGCTGCTAGATCGCTGCTAGACCGGATTAGATCGCGCCAGCCGGAGCATTATAGGATCGATCAGTGTCTCCCAACTTTGTCCAGACCGAGATCGATTTCGAACGAACCGGGGCCGTTCGACGCGCCCTTGCTAATTGAACAGGTGGTTGCTCCTGATTTTCTGTCAATTTTAGTACCGCGGTAAAGCGTAACGCGATGCGAAAAATTGTTTAACTTACTTTGAAAGACGGATCTTCGCTACCGTAAAATTCCCCAATTCTTTAACACATTTTTGAAGCTGTTTCTGATAAAACTAGACTGCGCGAAACGTCCCCTAAATCAAAAAATCGCACTCACCGGACCGGAACAAACGTCGAAGATTCTGCAGCACGTCTCCCAGATCTCAGCTCGAATCCCCTAAGTTTCTTCCTGAAGCTGCGCTTCGCTCTAATTCTCGGCACACTCGAAGTGGCCCTGGGAATCCTGAGTCCCCGGTGATCCTGATTTGAAACCGATTCGCCGATCCTTTTCTCATCTAGATCTCTCTCGGACACTGTCTTTTCCAACCTGACGGCTTGTTTCATGTTCATATCACCCTCTCCCGAAGCCATCTTCTTCTCAGCATCCGATCTCTCATCGTCCTTGACCGTCTTCAGGATTGTTTCAGACTTTGCGTTCTTTAAATTAACCTTTTTACCAATCTGAGGTTCGTTCTGGTCGCCGTTGATGAGACGATTGAAGTACTTCTTCCTTTCAAGGACAAGGTCCGCAGCTGGGGTAGTGAACACGTCATCGGAATTCGTCGTCGAGGACTTCGACAGGATCAAATCGGGCACCGGGAGATCTTGATCAGGCGAAGTGTCGCGAGTTTCGTCGATCTTTCTGCGACTGATAGCGACGCTGGGATCGCTGGTTGCGTCGTCGTCGGTTTTCAACGAGCTTTGACTATGGGTGAGCTGGCTACGGTCCGAGGGATCGTCTTTGCCGTCATCCACGATCGATAGACGCGAAGAATTCTGGAGATTGATCTCGATGGAGGCTGTAGCGTCTTCCAATTCAGCTACGCGTTTCTCTAAGAAGGCGATCCGACGGTCACGGGTTTTCAGCAGGAAGAGAGCCTTCTGTGCACGCTCCTCCTCCTCCATCACGTTTCTGAAACGATATTTTAGTTGTTAGAATTACCCGTCTCCAGCAAAGGACTCCCCCCAATCCAAAAAAGTGTTCGTTCACTATGTAAATGCACACCTATTTTCAATATCTAGACTATGTCCCTATGGGCTAAAATCTAGCATTTAGAACCCATCTAACTGCCTGTGTCCCTATGGACTAAAATCTAGAATTTAGGGCCCAGAATCTAGCTTCCTATGTCCCTATGGCCTAAACTCTAGAATTTGGGGCCCAAGTCCAGCTTCCTATGTCCCTATGGACTATAATGTAACATGTATTGCCTAGAATCTAGCTCCCAATGTCCCTATGGACTAAAATCTATCATTTAGAGACCAGAATCTAGCTTCCTACATCCCTATAGCTTAAAATCTAGAATTTAGAACAAATCTAGCTCCCTATGCCCTTGTGGATTATAATCTAGCATTTAGGGGCCAGAATCTAGCTTTCTATATCCCTATGGCCTAAAATCTAGAATTAAGGGCCCGAATTCTGCTTCCTACGTCCCTATGGACTATAATGTAACATTTATTGCCCAGAATCTAGCTTCCTGTGACCCTATGGTCTAAAATCCGGCATTTGGGGCCCAGAATCTAGCTTGCTATATCTCCATGGTCTAAAATTTCGAATTTAGAGCTCAGAATCTAGCTTCCTGAATTCCTGTGCTTAAAATTCAAAATTTGGAGCCCCAGCTTCCTCTGTTCTTGTAACCTAGACCCTAGAATTGGAAGCTCAGTATGTCGGATCTGGAACACAAAAGTAGGACAACAACTATGGCACCGCCGACCGCAGAATGTGTCCACGGTGAAGATAAAATCGTGGCGGAAGCGCTTTTCGCAGGACCCCGTCGTCAATTAATATCCCGCGAAGCCATTATTAACGTCCGTGGAAAGCGCCGGCGAGTTTCCGACGACTTAAAGCGCTTAAGGAAACCGAAATAAATTACGCCGCGGAGAGAGGTGCATATTTAATTCGAGCAATTAATGCCGTCTTGTAAAACACGCCGCTGGGGTGGCTGTTGCTGTAGTCCTCCCTCTTTCCTGGCAGTAATGAGCCCGATAAATCAACCGGCTCTGCACTCGAAACTTCGCGGATAACTTCGGGCTCCTGCAGTTTCTTCTCCCGGCTACCAAACGGCTCCAGTGAACGGCGCACCGTTCCTTCTTGTCTGGCCGAACGATTGATAAATAACCGGGGAAAGTGTCCCGACCTTACGACCAACCCCTCTTGTCCTCGTTCTCCCTTGATTGCGCCTCTCTTCATATTTTTCGGAATTTTTTAAATTCATTAGTAGCCAGTACGAATCTGGAACCTTGTTCTTGTTTCTGAAGTTATTCTTTTTAAGACAGGTTGATTAAAAGAAACATATGCAGACATTAACTGCATCAATTTTTGCTCAGCTCAACCTCTATTCAGGATTCATCATGTTTCCTTAGAATGTTTACCCAGAAGCTGATAGAATATTAGCTAAATATGGCACACATACAATGAACTCTCGATATATGTTCACAACACAGGTCCTGTATCGTGCAGGAGACACCCGAGCCGTGTTATGTTTATACTCCTTGGCTTCCGAGGCCTCGCCTTCCTAAGTTTGTAGTGATGATGATTCCGCGACGTTTATCATCCAGGCCTTGGCGACGTATAAAGAGAAATCACTGTATTCTTAATATGATAATTCTTTTAATTTCATAATTTGTTTTAAAATACTTAACCACGAGATGATGGTATATTAGTGAATTATAGTGGAAATATTACTTATACCATTGGATGGACACTTCTATTATTATTAAAAGATTGCCTGTCAATTTTATTCCAAGAAATCTCACAAGATTAAAGTGATTCAATTAGCGAGATTGCAACTGCACACCTAAAACTCCTCCCAGTTCTTTGATGTTTTATTTTAACAGTTTCATAAATCCTACAATTCAAAAGAAAAATTTGTTCATGATAAAAACTAATATTTCATAAGTACCGTACTAAGAATAGTACATAAGTACTGTGATTTGTCACAGCGCGAGTCAATACGCCAGCATATGGCGTAATTAATAGCGGGGGGAGATTGATCACGAGCGTTTGCTGTAAAACCTAATTAAGAGGGGTATAATTTCCTAATCGCGGGCACAAATCACCGCATCGCCCCAGCTGAAAGAAGGTATCGCGCGCGAATTTCGCCGTAATCCTCGTTCCCCGCCCTCGGATATACCCGGCGATTAATTAAGCATAAAAATCTGGTCGTTTGCGAGGAACGGAAGAAAGAGAAGGAAAAAAAGAAAAAACAAAGAAAAGAGAAATGCCGCAGATTGCCCCACTTAATCCCCCGGGCGACCGCCTTCTGCGCTGGGGATGACGCCTCCTGACGTCCCGTTGGAAATTCATTAAAGCGATATCCCATTTATTCCGAACGACCCCCGCGTCTTCGCCAAATGAAAGAACAAACGCGTAATCTGCTACACTAATACGCGAACGACCCTCGCGAAACGTTTCATTTTCCGTGCAAATTACTCCGTGCGATTACTCGTCGTTATCAAAAGACTTTGAAAAAGGTTGCCTTTCACGACTCTTTTATCTGGGCCTCTGACGAAATTTTAAAAATGTGTTTCGTACACTAGTACAAGATATATACATTCCCAATAAAGGACATGATAAATATACACAGAAAAGTCGCAATTTAATACCGATTCCTTAGTTCAAGGTCAACTCAAGGTCATAGTACAGTAAATCATTGAATTCGTCTTGAAATTGAACAAGACTTATACAGTCAGATAGTGCCATTTAACAGTGAGTATATACTTACTATTGAGTAGCACTAAAAGTTGCTATCTCACATTACTTTATAAAAATGACAAGAATTTGGCTACCAAATTTTTATTCCATTCTTTTTGTAATATACACCCCAAGAAATGCTGAATAATTCCTTATGAAGTGCGTGTTTACAATCTCGATAATTGTAAATTAAAAATATCGAAAGACGTTATTTAACACGTGAACCTAGTGTTAAAAAAGGCAAGGTGACCTTGACTACGAAACGAGACCTTTTCGAACTTTTTTTTTGAAATTCTCAATGGTGCATTTAATGGACCATTGAAGACTGATTAACGTTTGTTCGAAATGGTTTTGGGAAGTGCCCTGAAAATAGTGGGGACTAAATTGTGGATCACCCCGTAGATTCGATAGAGTCTATGGGTTAAGGTTCTAACGCAAGGGGTTATGGTTGAGAATCGTTCAGGAAGACATCGGGGAGGCTGTTTAGCAGAAGGGGAAGCCGTTTCCGTAGACAGGGTCTCGTAATATGGCTTATTAAAATTACAAGGCAGTCGTGGGTCGAG
This sequence comes from Halictus ligatus, assembly GCA_028454255.1. Taxonomy (NCBI): domain Eukaryota; kingdom Metazoa; phylum Arthropoda; class Insecta; order Hymenoptera; family Halictidae; genus Halictus; species Halictus ligatus. Next base: position 7,743,224 of record CM052138.1, read on the forward strand.
GGTTTGCGAGTGTCGACCGCATCCCTGCAAGGGACAGACCGCGACACAAGTCCACACGCATAAGTCCATTCCACGGGTCTGCCGCTTTGTACAACCATGGTCCAGGAGAGCTGGACCGCTAGGGATTGCTCTCCGCGGACCACACCAGCAAGCCTTCCCGGATGAATGTTATAGTCTTCGGCCGGCCTTCGACCACGAAGAACACCGGACAACTGTTCGTCAGTTTCCCGGTGACCTCAAACTGCGTCGCCTGGGTATGATTTAATCGGCTGATTCTGATAACCCGGCGAAATTGCCGCTCGGTCTACCCTCCTAACTGTCTCGACGACCCAAGCATAGTATTCGTCTTAACAGCTGGATCCTACAAGCGCTAAATCATTCTCTGGATACTGCTCTTTACCGCTTAACTAGACTGCGGATCTTTACGCGGAATAAAAATTTTCTGCATTCATTATGGGACACAGGAGTGATGGAATAAAATAGTTTACGAAACTTTAATGTTGTTTTCCACGAGAAAGGTTCACTCGCGACCGACAGTTGCTTCGAGACTTATATTCCCCGTGACGAGCGCTAAACGATGTAACAGAAACAAAAATTTGACCTTGAAAATTATACTCAAGGTCAAACTTGTTATTTTCAAATTTCTGCCGATCGAAAGACGTAGAATCACCTGAGGAAACCGTGACAAAACATTTTGTCACGTATTGTACATCGAAACGAGCCGCAATAAAACAAAAGTACGAGTCACAGATCGTCTACGTGACCCGAAGGGAGACATCCCACGGAACTACGTCGTCGAAGGCGCAACCTCGGAGGAAAGCAAAAGGGTCCACGGGAGAGGAGAGGGCACAGGGTCGGGCCATTAACACCTCCCGGACAAATCACTCGATTTTCTCGGACGATTTTCCCGCAGCACGTCCGGCAAATAAGAAAACACGATGTATCACCCGTGGGACGTGGACAAGGAGTACCACGAACATCGGGTGGAAAGTGGGATGGGTGGTTTACTGGCCGTTCGTAATGACGAAACAGATGGCCCTTCTTCAGGAACGCGAGTAGCACGCGTGTCCCGCAGGAAGAAGAGGGGACCTTCGCTCGGAGAAACCTTGATGAAGTGCCGCCATTATCGGTACAGGACAAAACCCACTTCTGCCTTGGACGTCCGGCGACTTTATTACCCGCGAACACACGCATCCACCACGGGTCCCACACTGGGACCAGCCTGTCATTCTCGTAGAGGAGAGCTGGAACGGGGAGCTTAACGAGCTTACCGTTCTCTATCGGACCTTCTTCTTCTTCTTCTCCTCGCGCTCTTCGGTTAGTATAGCGAGGACGCGCCGTATAGTTTGCCGCCGGTCGAATCTCTCTTTCTCGTGAACGACCGTGCGCGATATTTCGAGGCGGTCTTCAGGAATCCTCGGACAACGCTCGTTTGGGAAAATGGATGGGAAACGCTGATGGATCTGCGGAGCTTACCTCTTCCAGCTCCGCGAAAACAAAGCAAAGATTCGAACAATCTAATTCTCTTGCCACATCGAATTTCTCATCGTGGACAGTACTGATTTGATGAACTCCTCTTCAAGGTTTTTGAACTCACCCTCGAACTGCCCACCTTTTTCGCATCTATAAAATGAGTGGTGCTTCAGACCGTTCACAGCTTTATCTACTAATTTTTTTAAACATATTTTTGAACATCTTTCTCGCAGAGCTCTTTCTGGTGTTCTCAATGCAACATTTCATTCGTTTAATTTAATCGCCAAAAAGTAAGCACCGTGATTTCTCTATATATGTCGCCAGGGCTTGGATGATAAACGTCGCGGAACTATCCCCACTACCGCGGGATATATCCCGTGAGTGGCCACGAAGTTTGAGAGGCCTCGGACGCCCAGGAGTGTAAACATAACACGGCTTAGGTATGTCTCCTGGATGATGCAAGACCCATGTTGTTGACATATATCGAGAATTCACTGTAATTGAACGGCCACTTTAATACTCTGGGTCGAGACAAACCCAGATTTCGCCGACGAGGTACTAATAATAACGGAACCCGTCAAAATGGCGGTTTTCAATATTTTTTATTTAGGGTTGCTAAGATTGTAAACATGCATTCAACAAATTCTTTGGGTATGTATTATTAAAGAAATGGCTAAAAATTTGGATGCATATATGCTTCTTAGTTTTATAAATTAATGTAAAGTGGTCAGTTTTAGTGGTCTGTGAACGAATGAAGAAAGACTATAGTGGTCGGCTCAACATTCGTGTATAGTAAAACTGCAATGCTTTTTGCCATACCAGAGGTAGTTTTGTTAGTTTCGTTAAAAGTATACCGTCCAGTCAACTTAACATTTCAGAAGCCGCTTTCCCCTATTCTAAAATGACCGTGTTCCACTTCTTAAATTTAATATTAAATGGTTTAACGTTCGATCGAATCGAGAAACCGATTCTAATAGAATTGATTTATTGAGTCACTGCTGGGAGACACTTCGACATGCACGAACGAATACACAGCATTACCGTTCGCAATTCTTACTTTTTCCACAGCCTTTTGGCAAAGCGTTTATAGATCGTGATTAGGTACGCACGGAAACCTGTCGAATAGCTTGTTAGTCATGCTGAAAGTATGACTGGTAAAAGTGAAACGGTGTGACAAAATATTAGCTTCGTCATTTTTGCAACAGCGTTTACCTTTCGGTTTCCTTTTCGTTATTACGCGTTGTTAAATTAATCTGCAATCGCAGACGATCGACGAACGGTCGCGATGTTTTTTTAAGCGGCATTATTTCAAATGTGTAACTCTATGTTTATTTGTTTTATCGATTCGTGCATATCGTTCGCTCCACTTTAAAGTTACTCTCTCTACGACGTTTTAATTAGAATACTGTTAATCCTGTATTGCAGAGAGATTTCTCATTTCACCGCGCGATTTCGATCGGTTAGATAAAAACGAATGTTCGTTATTGTGTAAGTTTAATATCACAAATTGAATAACAATCCATGTTAATGATTCTAACAGGAATATTAAATTATCCTCCAGTTTGACTCACGCAATTAATCCAGTAGCGCTCCTCATTACGGATTCTAATTTAAATGTAGACTTTCAATACCTTTCCATTATTTATGCAACCGATTTACATTCATTAGTCCCCGTTCGCTATTCAGGAAATTGTTGCATTTAAGGAGGAAGAATTAAGTGGGGTCAGAGGTGACGTTCACTTGAGACATTGAACTTCTTTACAACGCGTTTGCAACGTGCTATAATCGGGAAACACAGAGAAAGGTCATAAACGTGTTGGAAAATGTATCATCAACAAATAATCATAAAAAAGTAGTTTCGTCATTGGATTATTAAGAAGCAGTCACTTTTGTGTAAATTCAGAACAAAGTCGAACACAATTGGGTTAATCTAACTTTACAATTTAACAAGATTGACCATAGTTGGATAGAGTGAGACACGCTCAGTTGCGGAATTAAACGCGGCTAAACAGTTAAACAAAATCAGACACAGTTAAGCGAAACACAATTAGTGTTCAACACAAAACGCTGCATTGAACCTTCCTCTTTGGGATGAGCCCTTTCCCAGCAAAAAATATTCTCATATACGGGTGAAAAATTGAAGCACGTAAAACCATTTTTCGTCTAATTTTGTCGGTAACCTAGTCACTCTACCTTACCGCCAATTTCGGAGCCTTGGCTATGGGCCTCACTATGTTTAACCGTGTTTGACTTGGTCTCGCCGTATTAAACCCAGTCCAACACTGAATCATCTTAAAAAAAAAATTGTCGAATCGAACTCCCGTAACTTCCTGCAAACAAAATCTTCAAATATCTACCCGTGCTCATTAACGATTGATTTTGTGAAGCGCGATGGAATCTCACGTATTCGTTCACTTGCGTTTCCCACCGTAAGGTGTCACACGTTCAGGAACTCGTGGTGGGGATTGTGTATGGCTACGTGGAAACGAAAGAACATCGACACTGCTAACCACTATGATCGGTCACCTCCATGTACTCGATTTTTGCACGCATTATCGTTTCGTGCAACGACGCTCCGCTTTGGCGCCTCGGAGTCGATAGAATTTCTACGTAACAGAAAAATTCTCAATCTTCTCATCAGCTCGAGAGATAGAGATGACAAGGAAGAAAGAAAGAAAGAAAGAAAGGTAGAAGAGATACGTGCCGCGTATACCGTAGCAGAGGAGTATCTTCGGGAGCCGTGAACCTGTCAATAAGGTGGATTCCGAGCCGCCGCCTGTTCGATGGCCTAAAAGAAGTGCCGCTTAGAAAGAAGGAGAAAGAATGAGAGTGTCGATCCCCGTCCATCCTATCTGTCTCTCTCTCGAAGAAGAAGAAGAAGAGGAAGAAGAAGAAGTAGAAGAAGAGGAGAGGAAGATGAAGGGGAGGGTTGAACGAAGGCGAGAAGAGGATATGGTCCCTCGGATCTCGGAAGCTGGCCGGCGTGACTTGCAGCTCGATTTCTGGCACAGAGAGCTGACGGATGCCCGGGTCCCGATGCTTTTCTTCGAATGCCGTATCGGGACACGATGATGCCCGCGCCGCTAGTCATTAGGCGGTATCGCGCGAGAGATCGTTAAGGAGCTGCAACTGCAACTGCAGCAGCACCACCAGCAGCACCAGCAGCAGCCTGTAAAAGGAACGCGCCGACACACAACGTTCTCCGCCCGGGAGAGCTTTGCTCTCCGCTTTCTATACCAGGCGCACGGTGACGTTATGTAATTACTGTACCGATGAAATACACGTCGATCGATGATACACACCGAGCACACTCTTGTCTCGATGCCTCATCGGCCCGTTTAATACCTTCTCCCGACCAGTCTGAGGTTATCCGCCCTTCGGAGATATTCCTGCGGCGGAATTCTTCCGAGTGTTAACCTCGATTATACGAACTAAACGGAGAGAAACATCAGAACGATTGTAGATATCGATGTTTTCTTCGCAACAAGAAAATCTGTGTCCACTATTCTTCTTTTTGAGTTGTCAACTCGACAGCTCAGTGCCAAAACGACGCCTGCACCTTTATGGGACCCATAAATTCCCTGGCCCGCTTGAGAACAATGTCAAGGCGAATAGGTACCCTCCTCCGCAATATAGTGATTTCTGTATTTTCACTATAATTCACTAATATTCCATCATCTCGTGGTTAAATATCATAAAGCAAATTATGAAATTAAATGAATTATCGTATTAAGATTACAGTGATTTCTCTATATACGTCGCCAGGGCCTGGATGATAAACGTCGCGGAATTATCCCCACTACTGCGGGGCATCGGTCGCCACTACCGAGAGACCTCGGACGCCGAGGGGTGTAAATATAACACGGCTCGGACATGTCTCCTGGACGATACACGACGCTGGCAAGACCCGTGCTGTTGACATATATCGAGAATTCACTGTACAGTAGTCCCGGGCAACCGTCTTATATCGAGAGAGAACAGAACAACCGTCAATTGCAAGACAGAAAAATCATATACAAATTTCATTCTATCTGTAACAATTTTAACGAATTGAAAATAGTCTATCGATGTTCTTAAATTGTGTTAATGCTTCTACCGGTTTAAATTGCATCTCCCCATGTTTGTCACAAATGCATAAAATCCGCGGTGTAGTGATTATCGCAGAGATTCGAGGATTCGTGGCTTAACCCTTTCGTCGTATCAGACGTTTTATGTTCAAATCCTTTTCGAAGAAATCAAATCGTTTCGAGGAAAACCAGGATACCAATAAATACTCTCACAAAATAAAAATAGAAGATTGTCCGAGGCGAGAAATTGTCATGATTCGGGACGCATGCCGCTTATCGACAATCTCGAGCAAAAACGCTATAAAACGACGATACAACACCAGAAATACAATCGGAACACTCAGAACCTAATTACGCTAGATATCCACCATAGAAACATTCGGAGCAGGATGCAAGAAGCGATCGCACACCATCACAGTTAAAATTAGCGTCTCCGATACCGCGTCCAGAAGCGACGACACTTCTAACTCGGTAATTGCATTTTACACCGAGCGAATCTCACCTGGCCGAACGGTCCACGTGAAAAACTTAGATCTTCCTGTAACCGGTCGATCTAAATGGCGGTTTCTTGCGTGGTTCGTTTTTCGCGATCGTGCAAAGACAAATCCAGACTCGTTCTTGCTGCGCTCTGCGAACGCGTTAATCCCATTGAAATCGTCCGGTGGATATTAAAATCCTCATTCGTCCCGGAGTAATTGTAACAGCATAAATTACAAAAAACCAGCCCTAACAACCTAGTCGCTCGGAGAAGAGAGGCGAGTTAATTTGCGAGTAATTGTCAAACGCAGACCATCAACGTCCGCCTAATCGCTGGATATCACCGGCGGACCGCGATTTGCTAGCGCTAAACAACAGTCGTAAATTTTCGCGTTTATTGGAATCCGGAACGAATAAATCACCTGCGATCGCGTTTTTTGTCGATTATCGCGCGCGAGGACGCTCTAATAGAACCGGTCGCCTGTCATCTTTCCAATTTTGATTCGTTTCCTGGTCGCGGCTCGCGAAATTGTTGATTTTCCTTCGATTCGGCGCGACTCGTCCGCGTGTACTGCGCCGGCGATATTAATTACGATAATTGCGACCGCGAAATGATTAATGAACGCGCGCCCGTCTATTGAGACCGGCAACCGTCTCCCATCCTAGCGACAACGATCTCGCCCCGTAATTAAAGCCGGCTAATGAAGCCTCGAACGAGCCTCGTCGATCGGAACTTCGCCGATTCTGATCCCGATGAGTTGCCGTTTGCTCGTTACGATTACGCGAGTGCTGGCTTATGCGTCGTTCTGCTCAGGATGTGTCGAAGATAATGCTCGGACATAGCGTTGGACGTAGGGAAGTATTGCAAGTGAGCTTCGAAGTCACTAATTTACTACGAACAATCGGTGATGAAGCTCTTTTGTTTCCGATTAGGTTTTCATGAGCCTCCCATCAACATATTCGTCGCATTTTTCTGTTTGAAACGAGACCAAGCACGGCACAATTTGGATCATGTTTCCCTGTTTAATCGAAAATGCAGTGGAACCTCGGTTATCCGAACAATGTATGAAATTTCCAGATCGGTTGCGAGAAACAGAGCTAAAGCGTGTTTCACTCTGTTTAATTGTGTTTGGTACTGTTGAACTCCGTTTGATGCTGTTCAATTTTGTTTCGCTCTGATTCAGAGTCACCATATTAAGGTATCTCCCCGACTCTACCCTTCCCCTTCCATTACGCCATTCCCCCACGCTTCCGCCGCGGTCCGGTCACGTGACGTGTTTCGTCAGTGTCGAGCGCGTGTCGCAATGTCACGTGACTAATCCGGCACTGGCAGAGAGGGGGTAACATTTTCTCCCTTGGCCCTTAAACACAGTGGGATCAACTAAAAGGCAGTTAAACAGAGTGGAATAAAATTAAACTGCGTCTGGTGCGGTTTAACAGTGACAAAGACAGTACAACGGAGTGAAACACACTTAACTTTTGTTTTTTTTTTACGTGGACGCTATGTAAATTGCCAGAGCAGGTAAGAGGAGCAGGCTATCGAAAATCGGGGTCGCTCGATGACTGTCAACGTCGATCTCGATCTCGATCGTGACAAGAGACCCGCGGATCGGCTAATCCGGCGATTCACACGAGGCAAGGACGTGGAACAGCCTCTTGAAAGGTGCGACGGGGACGATCGTTCTCGCCACCGCATTTACAATCGTTAGTCCGCTCCTCCGGCCCCCCTCTTCCTCTCTCTTTCTCTCTCTCTCTCTCTCTCTCTCTCTCTCTCTCTCTGTCCCACGGTGGAATCGTTTAGCGTAATTACGGCTCTTGTCACGGTGGCTCGTCCTTTTTCCCCTCGGGCACTCACAGAAGACCCGCCGACAAATGTAACCGGTCGATTTTTTCCCGGGTGGACCCGCTCGAGCCGTGGCCACTGGAACCAACAGCTCTCTTTCTTTCTCTCCTCTCTGTTGGTATCGTTGATGGATACCCGATGGATGACTGCATTCCTACGCTGGCGACGACATTAAGCCGATGCAACGGATCGGATCCGCGCGATGAATTCCCGCGAGGCTAGCGAGACGAGGCGAGGCGAGGCGAGGCGATCGCCGCGTATGCGAAACGTCTCGGGCGCCTTTCATTCACTCACGGTATAATGCACCGAGCATAATCGAGCGTTAATTCATTGGCCCCCGGACAAAGGACCCGGTCCAGAGTGATACAAAGTCGCCGTTACGCTGCGGCGAGCTCGCCGAGAAGAGCAGCCCGAGGATCGGCTTTTTGCGAGCCTAACCCCGACACGTTTGACTCGCCTCGATCTTTCTTTTCGATCCGCGGGTAGATGAAGAGGGGCCAGTTCCCGAGTGTAAAACACCGCAGGGTAAATACCGTGGAACTGTTCTACGGAGGAATTCTTGTTAACCGGCGGCCGCGATCCCCTCGGATAAGAGGACTCTTCGGGTGCTATTGTGCTTTAGTTCTTACCCCGCCCTTCGTTATTAACTATTTTATCGTTGCCGGAGCATTGCTCGGCGCATGCATAGCAAACGGAACACGCTGCTCTGTGAAATTGAAGGAACACTCGCTTCTGTCCGACAAAATTGTTGATTTTGGTACCCCGGTAGCTTCATATGAAAGAAACAAAAGTCGTGTGGACTGTGTTCACTCTGTTTAACCGTATTTGGCACTGTTAAACTATGTCTGGTACTGTTGCTCTTTTCAATTGGGTTTGATTTGGTTTGACAGTGTTTGACACTGTTTAATGTTGAGTCACTCTGTTTATTTGTGTTTGACTCACAATCAGTTTCATTGCGTTTATAACTGTCCCATCCTATGCTTGTGCATCGTGCTTAACTTCACTGTGTTTAACCGTGTTTAGCTCAGTGTTACTGTGTTTATCACTATTCAATCGCGTTCCTGACGCTACTCTCAATATTGTTTAACTGTAGTTTATTCTATTTAATCGCATTTCACTCTGTTGAACTTTATTCAACTCTACGTTTCGCTCTGTTTAAAGGACAAATGTAAATAATGTGAATCATTGGAACGTAGTACCTGCCTGCTACCATTACAATTAACGACACGCTGCACTAATACTTGTTGATCAGGCGTCTGTACGGAGACCAAGAAATGATTTCAATGATATGCCGCATTGTTTTTTTAACGATAACTGAAAATCTCGCGCAACTTGTTCAATCGCTGGATAAATCGGACTCGTGGCAATATTTCTATGTCAAGGCCGGTAAGTCAATCCCCGGCGGTTCCAGCATTAATCGCGTAATTATTCGCGAAACCAGTTATGCATAATTGGCCGGATAATTGCCGCGTAACAGGCTGCGCACGCCGCCGCCCAGAATACAAAGTATTAATTCCACGCGAAAATGTTGATGATCGGTGGCAGGGTAGACTCGTAACTTATCGTATCGGGACTCGTATAGCTAATTTATCGCGGAAAATTGCAGGATGTCCTTCTACGGGGGGACCTGTGTGTCGTTGGGTTGCGAGAAGCCGTGGGCGTCGATGCACGCGGAATGCATAAGTATAAGTGTCGCCCGAGCCTCTCTTCCTTTCCGTAATGAAACATTCCCTCTTATCGTGATCACCGTTCGAATGGCACTTTTTTCCCCATTAAACCACCCGATGACACAACCAGGCGAGCTGTTCGTGTGGCTTCGATGATCGCTTAACGACCTTGGAAAATGCGGATCCTCTTTTCAACCAGCAGGAAAAACTAGGAGAAAATAGGTTCGCTTCGGAGCGGCTGCTATAAATAGACCAAGGAATACATTTTAGATAAAAATCGCTACACTGTATTTTATGCATTTATAACGAAAATTAGTGGATGTTTAAAACTGTAAAAAACCCGTCTATTGTCTACTGTTGTCTACTGGTGTGTACTGTTCTCTACTGTACTGTTCCTGTTGCCTACTGTATTATTCTCTCATGTTGTCCACTGTTTACTATTGTCATTTATATCGTTGTCTACTGTTTTCTCCTATACTGCTGTCTTCTGTACTGTTTCCTCCTGCAGTGTGCTGCTGTCTACTGTTGTCTATCGTACTGTTGTGCACTGTTGTCCTCTATATTGTTGCCTACTGTTTTCTCCTATACTGTTGTCTTCTGTACTGTTCCTGTTGCCTACTGTATTATTCTCTCATGTTGTCCACTGTTTACTATTGTCATTTATATCGTTGTCTACTGTTTTCTCCTATACTGCTGTCTTCTGTACCGTTTTCTCCTGCTGTGTGCTGTGTGCTGTTGTCTACTGTTGTCTACTGTTGTCTACTGTCTACTGTCTTATTCATTCTACAACAGACTGCAGAAAATTCATTAGCGATTAACTATCACCAACAGCGGTCACAATAAAATTCTATCAAAAAGTCAACATCGCTTGCTCCACATAAAAAACAACTCTTGGTCGAAAAAATTTGTTATAAAATTGATTAAATGTCACTCGCAAGTGACCTTGGTGAAACTTCCGTCAGGGTGATCGAAATTTATGGGGTATTTGAGGTCAGAGTACGGGGGACCCGCACATCACAATGAGCATAATCGCGTAATTAGAATTGTATTCGTGTCGTTATTGCCGGCTTGTAAGTAGAACTTAATTTATACACCGGTCCGGGTATTTTATAATATTCCTCGGAGCGGCCGCCGCGGCGGAGGCTCATTACGACTTTCTCTGTTCGTTTACGGTGCACCATGGCTTTTGCATGGCGATTTATCGCGCCGAGTCCGGAGATCAATTACGGATAAATAAACTAGGATCGTTTCACCTTGTTCACCGGGGACACTGTGGAATTTCGAAGTCTCCGATCCCACGGATAATAATTAGTCGTTCGCAGATCTTTATGTACAGTGTTCCGTATCAATTATACGAAGTTGAAGTTGCATAAAAAGTTCTTTTATTAATGATCTTGATACGTTCGAAATAAGGTAACGATAGTCTTAAATTCATCTGACGTTCTTACTCTTTCGTATCTTACGTATTGATTTTTGTCATATGTGCATAAAATCCGCAGTCTACTAATTAATAGTGAGTAGGTTCCATTTTAAATAGAAAATTAAAAAATGTATAAGCACATCAATGAATTTCTTCCCGCAAAAATTATTCGATCGATCAAATCTGTGACAATGTAATTATTCATATTCCGAATGTGGAAAATATTTCTATTAACGATCAAAGTAAAATGATAAAATTTCTCATAAAGAAAATATTGAATTAAAAATTAATATGTTTATTCGTTGGGAAAACCAGGCACAGATTCGAGGAAAGATTTAACTGTTGCCAAGCATTAAAACATTTCTCAACTTTATAATTTTCTCCTCGAGAAAAAGTGCGTGTGATTGTGCGAGTGTCGACAGTATGATAGGTGTAAAGAAAATTTCAAGATAAGAATGGCGGTCTGCCAGCAAGAAAAAATCCCATGAGCCTGCGTTGCAGTCGATGCGCCAAAGGGATGAAACGCAGATCGCACGATCGCGATGCACCGTTACCCACCGATGAACACGGACGAATAAAAGGACGCCGCGAGATATCGATTGGCACAGTAAATGATTTCTAAATTGGATCGAGGGCGCGTGGCGCTCGCGCTCGCTCGTGCATAACGCGAAAAAATCCTCCTCGCAAAAATCATCCGGTGATCTCTGCTCGATTCGAAATACGGAAGAGGCTTCGAGAGCTGCGGTCGAGTCGCGGTAGAAATCATTTTCCGCGAGACGAACGGAAGAGACATAGTTGTCGACGCGAATGAATATTTGACAGAGAATGTGCAAACTTATTGTTTCATTATACATAAAACAATTCTGAAAACGTAGTTAGGCTCATTAAAAAAATTCCTTTAACAGTAGGTTTACTGAGCACTAAAAATATCAACTTTTCATTACACTATAAAAATAACAAGAATGTGCTACCAAACACTTTTAGCAATATTTTAAAAATAATATATACCCAAAGAAATAAATTTGCTAAATAATTTCTCATGTATGCATCTTTAGAATCTTAATAATTTTAAATTAAAAAAACATAAACCTAATGTTAATGTAAAATCGTCAAGTGGTATTTTAATATACTGTCTACCAGTGTCACAATTTTTTTCAGCTTATGATCGGCCCGTCAAACTGGCGGGTTCTAATATTTTTAATTTCCAATTATTTATATTTTAAAGATGCATCCACGAGGCATCGTTCAACTTTATTTCTTTGGGTATATATTATTTAAAAAATGGCTAAAAATTTGAATAGACACGTTCTTGTTATTTTTAATAAGCAATGTGATATTGTCAGTTTTAGTAAACCTAGTACTAATAAGTCCTTCAGCAATAGCAACTTTTTAAACCTGCATTTCATTTAGGAAAAGAAGGAAAAGAAAATTTTTCACTATTGAAAGTTTGATTAATAAGCTACCAATAGAGAAATTGTTAACGAGCCATTGTAGATTCGCAATTTGATCGACAGAGGGATCGATGTAAAGAATTCCCGGGCGAGAGTATGGTTGTTTGCGCGACGCCAGCGTGTACGTGCTCGCGTCGAGCAACAACAAACGTCGTCGTCGTGTAGAGCTCGCCGAAAAACTTTATGAACGGTTTATGAGCGCAATAATCCGCTCGTGAGTAACACAATACAGGCTAATTATAGAGGACGAGGTCCAGGCCGGTCGACAGGCATTAACGTACCCGTTAAACTCGCGGCCACGACAGCCTGGGTGGCTTCCCTATTTTCGTCTTTTTTTTTCTTATTTTTCCTCCTTCTCCTCCTCCTCCATCCCCCCTCTCGCCCTCTCTTTTTCCCTCTTTCCGAGTTCGTCTCTCTTTCTCCCGAAGTTCTTCGCCGGTGTTCCTCGCACTTTGATCCTCGCGACGCTAATGCGTCTCTGTTATTTCAGTCCTTATCCCTGACAGCTAGACCCCGGCGAGACGCTTGACAACGACTTTTTCGATTCGTGTAAACCGATCCCCGAACGACCTCGCGGTTCGATCGGCACGTTGACGTTTCCAGTGACGTGTTACATCGAACCGGTTGTATTTTGCGAAGCAGTTAGGCGGTCGATTAGAAGAACTGGAAAAGATTCAGTTTAAATAGTCGCAGTACCGGCAGAAATGGGTGTAAAGACCGCAGGAAAAGTTGGAATGTCTGGATCACTAAGAAAAATTGAAATTTTCCGAAATTGAGTTTTCTCCTCTGTAACTCCGTAGAATGGAATCAAGGTCGAAAGGTCATAACTCCGGCACAAAAGTCATTTGACCGGTAGAATCTTTACTTTTAATTGAAATTGAGATTTTCTGAAATTGAGTGTTCTCCTCTGTAACTCCGTAGAATGGAGTCAAGGTCGAAAGGTCATAACTCCGGCAAAAGTCATTTGACCGGTAGAATCTTTACTTTTAATTGAAATTGAGATTTTCTGAAATTGAGTGTTCTCCTCTGTAACTCCGTAGAATTCAGTCAAGGTCGAAAGGTCATTTGAAGCGGTAGAATCTTTACTTTTAATTCTTCTTCCCAGATTTTAGTTGTATTTAGTATTAAATTTATTGCAATCTAAAGAGAGCACTTTAACCATTTCGAATAATTTTGCGGAACTTTGTAATGCCGCACGGTGTAAATAAATTACATTTCCTCAAGGATTAAACAATTGGATTCCAACTTGCATTCTATAGTACAGCATTGCTTTCACATCTTTTTCCGTTTTTCGAATCACCCTGGTCTACTTGAAACTTGACAAGGTCAAAATCCATGCGCCTCTGCGAGTTAAAGACATGACGAATCGCCGGGAACTATATATTTTTTCTGAGGCTCGTGTGGTCGTGCGATCCCAAAACCGACAGAAACATAATCGACCGACGAAGATTTTCGTTCGGCTGACACACCGCGATCAGTCACTGTAATTGGTACCCCCTCGCGAGACGAATGTTAATACATCGCGGAGAGGAGAAAAAACCGAGGAACAAATTGAATCACCGGTGGATCGCGGGATCAGGAGGTCACCACTGGGATCCCGACCTTGTTCCCAACTGAGCCCGGCAACGGGCCGATAATTAAAATTCTCCTAGCGATCCCCGTTCGAAATTAATCGTCACCGTAACTGCATTTCGTTAATCGAGTCGCGTAAAAATGGGTCGTTTCTCGAAATTTATTATCGGGAAAACTAAATGGCCGCACAGAAAAAGTTTTTCGTTCGTATATGGTATCGTGGACAAATTTTGTTTCAATTGGAAAATTTCGGAAATAATCGGTGCTTGGATTAATTAACACGTTAACTGCACGTCAGTCACATATATACCAAATTTTATTAGGATCTTTAGAATTCGAAAGGGTTAAGACAGCATCCCCTATAATACATTTTAAATGTCTAGTTTCGGTTTCGTTACTTAAATTATACCGATTTTGTGAGAATCTCTGGGATTGTTTTTTGGCACTTTACGTGTTAATAATTAAATCTGGGGTGAAGCGAGCTTTTCGAAAAAAGCGAAAAAAAATCGTTTCTGGGTTATACGAAGGTTTCTCGCAGAATGGTCTCGGGTAAGGTCGTTTTACATAGCGGTAGACGCGATTACGGTATCGGATTACGCTCCCGGTTCGGGGTATTAATGTTGATTTCGCGACGCGGAAAAATTGGAGCGATTTGCGGTCAAGGGGTTCGCCAGCCTCCGAGAAAAACCGGCTGTAAACTCGATTTCAGACGCGGCGCTGACCGCAAATCGTTTCCATTCTTTTCCAACGGGGCAAAACCTGTCCGCCACGCCGTCTTATCTTGAAATCGAACTTCCCCACCGGGCGCTGGGTGCGAAAAGGTCACCGGTCATCGCGATCATGGGAAAGTGAAGACGAGTTTCCGCTGGCCAACCAAACGTCAAGGTCACCCCCGCTCGAACCGCCAAGGTCGCGCGAACTTTTTCGAAAACACTCGCCTAATAAACACACTATCTACCTGCGATTATTCCACAATTTTTTCAAATCTATCGCAAAGGATTTTTTAATGTGTCCTTCAACAACAATAGAAACTTATGAAACCAACAACTCTCAATATTTTTGACAATATGTTTGACAACTCAATAGTTTCGATTATTGTATAAAGGAAGATTTGTAAGAATTGATTCCTAATACATTATTATCGAAATTTTAAAGATGCACGAATGAGAAATTATTCAACAAATTGAGTGCACAGGGTGTCCCACATAACACTTTACACGATTTTTCAAGTACTTGCGATAATCTGACAAACAAATATTTCAAACAAAAGTTGATCAGTTGTCGAATGGCTATACGTTGCAGTAAAAAAAGTTCGAGAAAAATTATTTGTTTAGTATTGTCAAGGTCATCTTCATTTTTTTAAATGCCACTTTGTATTTTTGACTTAACAGTATTATAGCCCGTATCAAGACGCATTCAACGACCTAGCACACCACGACCTTCGGATGACCTTGAGGGCAAAGAAATGAAAATTTAAAAAAAAATTACAATCTTGATAATCCGCCTTGTTGATAATACTATTTCATGGCGAATGCATCAATATCGCAAAGGTGGACGACATTGTACAATTTTGTAAATCGAGGAGTGACCGTCGCAGTACTTTTTATGTAATTGCAATTATACAAAAATAAATTTGTCTCGTCATTCTATGGAAGTTGTTCATCTACTAATTCGTTCAGCAACAAAAATTGAATTGACCGATCATTTCGTCCACGTTAGGAACAGGTATACAAGAAGTCTCGGTAGGTTTAGTGTTAAATAAATATTGTGAATGCGACAATACCTGCCCACAGCTGTCTATAAAATAATTAAACGAGTCCCTACGACCGCCTTACCGTCGGTCGAATTTTCCGTCGCAACACCGGCGAATTTCCACCAAGATTGCGTCTCGCTCGAAAAATGCATGAGATTGCATCGGGATTCCGCCGTCCCGCGGAACGAAGGTAAATCGAGATCCTGTAAAAAGAACCCCGTGGAATAATTCCAGTCCGTGTCGGAGCCGTGTACAGATTACACCGTTGATGCGATGTCAAGAGTCATCTCGTGACGCTCGTGTTTCTTGTCGGCGACAAGTAATCCGGAATCAATTACTAGCTCGCAGCCCTAAGGAACTGCTTCGTCGAGAGACAGAGAGAACGAAAGAAGGGGAGAGGGGCAGAGAGGGAGAGAGAGAGAGAGAGAGAGAAACGGCCTGTGGGACGCGACGACCTTTTTAGAGGCCGGGCGATCATTAATCACCCGGTTTTTAGCTCGAAATTCCCTCGCGCCTAGTTTACAAAACGAGGGTCGTCGAAATCGCCCCGTCACCCACGACAAGGGTGCTGGTTTTTGTACTTTCACCGGCCCGGACAGACGATCCCCGGCTTCCACGGTGCACACAAAGATCGCTCGTTCGTTCGTTGTTGAGCATGTATATATCCTTGCTCGTTTCCGTGCGATTACTCCGACCTCTTACTTATCCGACGATCGTCGTCTTTCGACTCTCGCGGTGGGCGTAGAAAATCCTGCACCATTAACTGCACGCCGATTCGCTGCGTGTGAAAGTTTACGAGTAGCTGCGGGTTATAATTGATCGGGCACAAACCGGAAAACCACTGTTGCAACACAATGCTCGATCTTTCTTAACCCTCGACCGAGCGCGTGCCCTCTTCGCCGGACCGTTCCGTTTGCTTCGGTAATTCCTCTGCAAAAGTTTCTGTTTTGATATCCATACCGCAGATTTTTATGTGCAGTAAAAATTGTCTGCGTTGACTGCAAGGTTCAGAAGTCGCAGCGACGTTCATTTCCTTTTTTTTTTTCATAATTTTGTAGAGTTGGGAGCAATACAAAAGTGTTTTAGAGTGTTCTTCAAATTATTTTACCGTATCGTCTACATATAAACTTTGTGCGAGTAACCAGAATTTTCTATGAAATTCGATAATTCGATTTGTTCCAGCAAATAATTTTATGGCTGAAATACAAATTCATGACCCTCTGGGAACATACAAATCTGTGATAATATTGCTGTTTATTGAGAAAGGCATTAAAGAAGTGGTAAAAAGAAATTGAAAGTGTAGTAGATAATGAAAAATTGACTGGTAATAGAAATTTTCATACCTCACTATTTTTCGACTTACCACTTCGATACAGATGGATGTTAAACAGAAATATAATATTACAAAAATAGTTGAGCGGAATCTTTGCATTTTGAAACATATATTTACATTTAACCCTTAGCACTCGAATGGCGACTGCAAGACGCCACTAAAAGTTGCTGTGTCATTATTCAAAATATTTTTTACATTATTAAATTTGTCTGTATTTAATAAATTACAGAACACTTCAGTACTGTACGAGTACATTGTCCCATTTTCGTATGTACAACATGAAAAAAAAATGTATAGAAGAGAAATATTCTAGTTCGGAAGAAATGCTTCGTTTTGGAGTTGGAAATGGCTTCGAGTGCAAAGGGTTAAAGGATAATTTCAAAATCGGATGTATCCATTCTAACCTAATCTAGAGTATACCTCGATATTTTATTTTTTGGACGTTTCCAATGAATTTTCAGGTGTATCTTTAACAATATCAACGAGGCGAACCAGGTTAGCGAGAAAGAGAAAGTATAGATTAAAAATCAGGAACTAGAACGGTTCCACGGACGTTGTGGAGCTCATTACGATCGAATTCCTGGTGGCTGCGGCATTTCTAGTGAAAAAATTGTCCATCGCCTATGTATTTCTGGCGCCCGTAGCCCCCGGTGTCGCGTCACAAGTCACACCGCCTTGACAAATGAGACGTTGTCGTACGTTTGTTCAAATTACTCCCGGCATTCCTTGTGCCACGGTTCTCTCTCTAGCGCCCAACAAGCTTTGAAATATTACCCTCGTCGCCTCAACAACGCCTCGACGATCGCCTAACGGTTCGTACTCGCGGCGACGACGACGCGTTTCGTTTTTACCGAACCGAGCCAGAAAGGCGGCATCCAAGGAAGACGGAGCCCCAACAAAGACTCTTTAAGCGTACAGTCTTATTAAACCAATTTTTAACTTTACGTTGAATAAACAATAATGAATTTTCAACTGTATAATCTCTTTATACATATATTCTACATTTACATAAATTGCCATTTTTCAAGAAGCAACAGACGCTATCGGACAGACGCCGCCATTTTTTCCCGAGAACCGTTCACCCTAGTAAATAATGGATCCTATCTAGATCTACAAGTTTTGTCCGACACATTTTTCGACAGAATCAATAATGTTCGGGATAACTGTAAAAACAACTGGATCGAGTATTTCATCGTCGTTCGATCGATTTCAAATTTTCGCACGGATTAATTTGACATTTTTATCAAGAGTAAATTACTTTATGGGATTTTTGTGAGGATGGCTCAGAGATCTAGGGGAGACAGTGATCCAAGGCAGACAGAGATCACTGTCTAAGCCAGCGATCGGCAGCGAGTCCTCGATTCTAGCGTTTCTTGCGGTCTCTTCGCGTTTTCTTGTCGCGCGAGGAGAATTCCACTTCCTACGATTTCTCAGGCTTAACGGCGTCATTTGTGTCATAAGTATCAAACTTCTTTCGCGCGAGAATGCATCGCGGAATGACTGCACGCTGGTGTTCGTGACCGGTGCTGAATCGCGCGAGCGACTGCCATTTTCCCCCGGTAAACGCGATTTTCAAATAAATATTTTAACTAATCGGTAGATTGCGGATTTTTATACAACATAAAAATTGCATCGATGACAAGAAACAGGAGTTAAACAGAAATTCATTTTTTCTATTAATAATCTCCGCATCGACTCTCTTTTGTCACAAATTGAACATTGTTTAAAACAATTCTGTTCTAGCTTGGCAGAATAGGCGCACTCAATGAACGTAATATATTTAATTTCGGATATTAAACACCATTTTTAATCGTTCGTAACTCAGAAACTCAGAAATTTCGACGAAATTGCAGCATGTACTGATCACATTTTTAAGTTTTTATTGCGAGCTTAAATAAAAAAGTTGTGAAAAGCAACTTTTACTATTGCATTCGTAATTCAGACTGAACGCAATTTTCCCAAAATGTTCATTACATGTTGGCAGAGAAATTGAAGCGGTTTGCTCCTAAAAAGTTATGCTGATTTAAAGAGTGTGCCATAATGTGTGTATATGGGACTGACTGTAGGTTCGTTACAATATTATATAGCCTTTTCTTCTAGATAGTATATCAATTGTACACTAAACCCCCACACGATAAGAATATTGACAATCGGAAACACGTTCCGTTCTAGAGTGATAAAACGGAGGAAGACTCCCGATAGCGAGCTAGCTATCAAAGCGGAGTCGGTCCGAGAGGAAAGCTCATGCTGGATGGCAAATAGTCAAAGATCCTAGTCAGAATTTTTCCTTTGAAATCGGCCCCGCGAGCCGCGAGCACGATAGAAGCCAGATTGCCGGATGTTTGCGAGGAGCAAACGTTGCTAATTAAAATCCCGCGGCTCTACTCGGCCGGTAATCAACGAATGCCTTTGGGCTGCGAGGATGGTCAACGATCCTCGACCCTTCAACCCCTTTCCGTCCCTTCCTTGTCCCTTTCTGAACTCGTTCGACTCGCCGAGCTCCCCGTTAATCAATTCGAATTTTTCGCTCGGTCGATCGATGCTCGCGATTGCAAAAACTCGGCGAATAAAAACATGAAAGCACGGACTTTAATGCAAAAGAAAAAACTGCGCATCGGTCGGAACGTGGAAAATTTAGACAGACTGTCTGTCCTTCGTATGAACAATTTCAACGAGTTCTTCTATCTTATACGGAATCAACTTTCATACAAACTTGTTCTAAGTTTAGACGAGTATACCGACGTTGAAAAATTTTTTCCATTAATAAAATCACCGTGGTTCGGGAGATTAAAGATTCCCCTTTATGATGACGACTGAAAAAATGATATACGATTTTTCTCCGCCGTTTTATCGGATTTTGAATGTTAAAAAGTCACAAGACAAAAATGGGGTTTGTTTCTGAGTACACTGCGAAGAAGAGTGACTTTTGAGAATTATTTTTCGGACACAGAAACTTGATTGAAATTTTATAAACACTGGGTTCGAAAGAGCGCACATTGGTCAACAATTGCGAATTTTCCCATTAAAAAGTCTGCATGTTTGTCCACGTTATACAGGCTGTTATGAAATAGTGCATTTTAAACGAGGTTGCACGAGGTCCCACAATTTTGCAATTTATATTAATACTCCATTGATGTGAAATTAAAAGTTCGCACACCGTATTAATCTTCAATAATGTAATTTCAATTAAGCTTGAATTACAATTCTTCTTTTAACTTGATTCATATGTTTCAGAAATAGAATTCCAAAGAACTGAAAGAGTGGATGAGAAATTATGGTATAGTTAGGAGTATAAGGGATCGCGAAAGACATACCGAACGATGCATCCCTCGATCTTCTTCGCGAGTCTCCTCGGCGTGCACTCGGCGTCGTCTGGCATCGTCTGCGAACACACAAACAGATCGTTCAACCTTTTCGTGTTCCGGCTAAGTGAACGGAGCTTAATTCTTTCAATTCGCCGCGAGCCGGTTACGAAAACACGTGTCACTTTTTAGCTCGTAAATTGGCCCGGTTGAAACGAGGGTGCAAACGAGGTACACGATTTCCGCTTTATTTTAGAGCGACGATAGCACGTGCTCGTCAACCACTTCCGCGTGATGTACGAGCGAAACTTAGTCTTCTTGGTGACATACTTATGATCCCGGTGCCTAAACACATGGAGCTTTCGTTTCTTAGGCGTTCTGCCACTGACGGATCTATGGTTTCAGTTACCCTGAGCTAAAACCCGGTTGTTTTAGTCTATCAATTTTCGTGTTGAACAACCTGAGAATCTATACTCTGTCAAAGCGGATAATCTCGACTAAAGAATTTTACGAGCAGTCTTGGTTAACAATTTTATCACTCGGATGATGGAAAACCCATATTGATCAAGTCGATTTAATCGGTGCCCATTTCTTGCCCTCGATCGAAAATATTTTTTGAACGTGTACAACGACCTGAGGGGATCTACCCGTACTATAAAATTATCGATCTCTTATCTTCAGCTTTCAATTCTGCATCAATTGTCATCACGTTGACACTTGTTGGCCTTCAAATCATGTCTATAAACATCACAAATGTTCTTTGTTGTCTGCGTTGCATTAAATTTTGCATGAAAATGAAAAAGTATGCAATGACGAATATGATCCTCGGAACGTAGAGAGGCCGCCATTTTATTACAGGATTGTAAAAAAATTCTACTTTTTAGAATATTCTGAACACAAGCTGCTTTACCGAAAACTGTAAAAGAATACGTGTTTCCTCTTCGACGATCGGTACAGAACTAAAGGTAAAACAAATTCTTTGCAAATAATTTCTTGCTTATGGGTACCCCTAATATATTAACCCCACACCATTCGACATTCCCGCAACAAATTCCCAAAAACGATTTACAATTTTCGAGAACAATTTTCCACGACGAGTTCGAGCTACCGACCCAGCAATCATCTCTATCAATCCCGGCAACTTTCCTCATCCAACCGCATCGATCACGATCCATACACACTTTCTCCAATCCCGTTCTCCCAGCGCTCTCAACCCTCTGAAAGGATCCTCTCACCAGGCCGGCCCAGGTGGACCTCGTTCATCAACCACGCTGGTATCCGAAAAATCAGGATTCCAGCATATCGGTCTGGCAAAGAATCTCGCGCAAAAACGAGCAACGAGCATCATCCTAGAGACCTCGGAACGGCCTCTGGTGTGCACCGAGAGAGCAGGAACGTCGTCCTCGGGACGTCCTCCTCCATCAACCGAATTCCGATCGTAGAACTTTGCCGGGCTCTCGCATCTGAAACCCGGCACCCCGAAAAACTTTTCCCACTGGCCTAAGTCCCTCAGATGGTATCTTAGGAGCTGGCTCGATCCGTGCCCGAGGCCTCGGAAAGAGTTTCGCCGGGGGCAGAGCTATTAATAATCCTGGGCGCGAAGGCGCGTGCTCGCGGTGGCTAGGTCGTGTGTCGCGTAACGGGTGGCGAGGACCGTTTGTTTGCTCCCGGTGGCCACCGGGTTGACAAACTGGCCGCAGCAGTCATCGTGACCCGCCACGGGACGTGTCTCAAGCCGCCTATCCACTTCGATGTAGCACTCCCTAACTCCGAGTCAACGGATTCTTGAAATTAGTAAATTGAAACATACATTTTTAAATATATTGTTTAAACGAACGACGTTCTCGCAATTTTTGTTACAGCAGGTCATTCCCCGCTCAAAGATAAGCTACTCGAAAAAAATGTTGTTATTCTCCATCTACTGGTTCGCAAGATGACTACGTCAATAGCTTAGCCACCCCCAGCTGACTAAAAATTGAAATTAAAACAGACATTCGAATTTTTTGAAAATAATGTTTGAACAAATGACTTACTCAGAATTTGTATCCGGGATTAAATGATTATGGAGGACATAGAAAGGGTTGACAAGCCTGTTCTTAAATGGGGGTTAATGTACTTTGACATACAAGTGCCGAAGAAGTCTCTCGAATGGACATGCACCTTCAGTGTGCAGGAGAGAGTAAGGGAGAGAAATGGAAAGGAAGTGATGGAGCAGGAGACAGTGAGAAAGAGAGGGGTGCGGGGGAGAACGATGTTTTCACGCCGGATGAAAATAGTGCGTAACGATCCGTCCACGGCCGGGACCGAGAGATTTATCAGGGCTTAATGGCCCCGGGATCGTAAAAAGAAAGGCTGCAACCGAGACATTGTCAACGGGTTTGTCGAACTTGTGTCAACAGAGGCACGCTGCCAACAGCTGCCATGCCGGCGGTGGCTGGCTGCTGCCACGCCGTTATTTCGACGTTAACGGCGACTTGTTTATAGCCACGACACCGGGGGACCGTGGCGCGAGCCGGAAAACGAGCGTTCGAAGAACGGGGCCGACGTTCCTTTCCTGGACAATTTGTTTATTCGATGGACGAGATAAAGAACGAGCCCGTTGTCCCGTCTCCCGACGCAGCAAAGAAAGCTTCTCGGTAAATTTGGAGCAAGCGTATTTTGGTCTCTGGGGTCAAAAGTTCGAGCTCCTCTGTTTATTGGACATTTAACGAGTCAGCGAAATTCGATTTTTTACGAATTTGAAATTCTCAGCCTCGAAAAATTCTGTTGAAATGCTTGCCCATCTAGCAAGTGACAAAAAGTACAGTGCAATCAAATAGTATTTTGGTATTTGTTAGTTGGCATTTGACATTTTTTTTTATTCTGAAAACTACATTTTTGCACCTCAAACATTTTTGATATACTCATTCCACCTATTTCTTTTTTATACTTTTTTCTTTTGACGTCTCAATCTTTCATTTAAAATTTTAAAAGGTGTTTCCCGACGTATTAGAAGTTAAATTGTCGCAAAATTAATGACGCTGAATGTCGGTTTGTTAATACTGAAATGAACCAGATCAAAAGGATAACTAATTATTTTGATAAGTCTTCGAGGATTCATTAATTGTATTGTTCTTCGTTTCCTCGAGACCTCGGAGGTTTTCGATCAAGATCGCTCGATCATCGAGAATTCGATTAGGACATTCGTCACGAGCACAATTAATGCGAGTGTGTTGCCGGCTGTTCGCAGGAAAAGTTATTGCGTTCGTCGTAACGAGGAAACGATTTCGATCCTCGGTGTGGGAACTCGAATACAATCGTCATCAAGCTCCGTCTGTCGATGATCGTTTTGTCTTCCAAATGAAATGGAGGCTCGCGAGGAAAAGAAATTAGGGGGGTTGGATCTAGTCGCGAGGAACGAGATTGATCAAGAACACCGCGGGTGTTCGATTAATTTTAGCTGTGGTCGGTAAATATAGCAAAAACGAATCGCACGGAAGAAACTTCTGCGTGGCTGCTGCTTTCAACATTTTTATTCTGCACGAATTACAAACAAATCTTCATCGCAACATATCTAACGGTTGGATGAGTAAATACGCAAAAGGATCGAGCCATATCAAAAGTAAAAGAAAAAATGAATTATAATCATTTTTAGCACATTAATTTAACTTGTCATTAGAAACGAGTAGAATACAAATATTTGTTGTTACAGAGCTTCGTTTACGAAGAGGTAGACTGACGATGAAACTTCAACATGATTTTTCAGGAGATATTTTTTAAGTAACAAATAATTTTTTTATTTAAAGTAAAAAAATGAGATTATTCTAGGATCTTTTATTGTAGATCCGAGAAGCCTATAAGGGTTAAACTAACGCTGCGGTGGTTACGTCAAGCAATTTCCTTCCAGCCTGTAATTCGAACACGTCGAAAAGATTATCACCGAAATCACTATACCGAGTAGATCCAGACGAGGTTCCCGGGATCCTCGGAGCATCCAGTTTTCGTGAGGGAATATGCAAGAACGTGTCGCAAACTGCGAGCGTCTGCAGCACATGTTTAAATCGGTATTAAGCGCATCGGCGTAGGAACAGTGCCAAGAGAGGCGAAGTCAAACAGACGTTTATCTAATGTGTAATGGCATAATTTGCGAAGGGGCTTAATCACATCAGTGTTACTTGGCCGTCCAGCAGAGTGGAATAAGCTGATCGTGTCTCAGACTTCCCTCCGCCTTCGGTGTGCTTACCGTTCGTCCGTGGAGAACCAAATTGCATTACACCGTAAAATTAGGGGCCCGCGAACCGTGATTAATCGGTTGACAAGATTCGCAGCGACGAACGACTGGATATCGCCGCGAAACCCACGAACAAATGTCCTGCAGTCTACTAGTCAGCTACGAGCTGTACGAGCTCTGAGCGAACGACTGTATCCAGGTTTCGAACTTTCAAGGAATCCATTTTTCTTTCGGTATAAGTATTTTTGGCAAATAAATTTTATTAGGAGGAAAATGAAGATACTTTAGTCTTAACTTGGGTAATTTTATAAATTTAAACGACTCTACCGACGTTGAACAATTTTCCCATTAATAAAACTACTACGGACTTGAAGAGCGAAGTCTCCCCTTTATAATGATATTTTAAAATTTGATGTACGATTTTTTTTCGCTGTTTTATCGCGCTTTGAGTGGTAAATGTGCCGGTGTTAAAATAATTGTACTGTTGGTGACTGTTTGTGGTGTATTTAGTATAAGCTTCATATATGTTTGTTTAATATATGTTTGTGTGAAAACGTTTATTAACTTCTTTACGGCTCATTGGTTCTCCTTATCGTTGAATTCGACAAGCTCGTACATTCACCTGCTCAAACCCGTACATTTCCGGTGTAATTTCAAGCAGAGGAGCCTAAAACACTAATTAGGGCAACGAACAGCCCCCGCACAAATCGTTTTTCACCGCCCCAGATAATCCTGGGAAAAGACAGCGGTTCGGGTGTCATTCGCGAGGGAGAAGCCTGTTGTTTCAGCAGTAGGCTCGAATTAGGTCATTTAACCATGCCCAGTGCTGTGTTCATAATCAAATTACAAGAGAACCAAAAAAAAAAAGAAATTCTTGGGTATTATTAATAAAAATTGAAAGGCAGGGGATAAATATTTAAGACAATTTTAATATAATAAAGACTGAAGTTATTGAACTAAAGTCTAGTTATTAGTTTAGCCGATTACTTAGTATTTTCCCGATTACAGTTCTTATGATAGTAAATTGCAATGGAAACCGGCCGGGAGAGCGTGAAACACGGAAATTCGATGGGAACAGTGATTTAACCTTTTCTTAAACGATCTGTGATTTTGTCAGAGGTCCTGGGAAAAGGGATGTTAAAATGGTATAATGATGTACGTTGTCGTAGATTATTATGAATTAAAGGAAGCCCATTAACTGTTAATTCGAGTCGAACAGTCGTATCCTGCGGCGAGTTTGAGAAAATGAAATTCTATGGTACGCAACAATGGTTTTATTCAAGCTTGAAGGTACTTCAGTCCTTTCGCTGCAACGGGACTGCGGGAACGAGCACGCATTTATGGCGCGGGAGTGTCTCAACTACGCTGGCGAACTGAAAACAGAATCATTTGTAGGAGCTTGTGAGATAATTCGAGGTAATTTAATTCAAGAAATTCAAAGCAATTCGATTCCATAAATAATAACAATTCAAAGCAATTCCATTCGATAATTGAAATCATTCAATTTATTTATCCTGCACACTTGAACTCCATCGTCGAAGCAATTCAAAGCAAATCAAAGCAATTCGAAGCAATTCAAAGCAATTCAATTCAATTCAAAGCAGTTTAAAGCAATTCAAAGCTAATCAAAGCAATTCGAAGAAGTTCAAAGCAATTCAATTCAATAATTCAAAGCAGGTCAAAGCAATTCAATTCAATAATTCAAAGCAGTTCAAAGCAATTCAATTCAATAATTCGAATCAATTCAAAGCCATTCAATTCAATAATTCAATGCGGTTCAAAACAAATCAAAGCAATTCAAAGCAGTTCAAAGCAATACAATTCAATAATTTAAAGCAGTTCAAAGCAATTCAATTCGATAATTCAAAACAGTTCAAAGCAATTCAATTCAATAATTCAAAGGAGTTCAAAGCAATTCAATTCAATAATTCAGAGCAGTTCAAAGCAATTCAATTAAATAATTCAGAGCAGTTCAAAGCAGTATACCTCTGCAGATCTTTCCCATCTTCAATAATAACCGAGTTATACGCGGCCCACTAGCATATTCACCCCGTGCACATTCTTTCACACGTCGTAAACGTGTAACATGTGTCAAATTGCGTAAGCTCCTCGTTTCCAAAGTCGGTAAAACGAAAAGTGTACCTTCCCCGAACTTTTCTCCAACCATGTCGATCCCTCGAAAATCGAAAAATCAGTCGACTGCCGTCTGGATCTCTCAAGATCAGTCAGAATTGCCCGCAGGAGCGTAACAAGGTCGAAGACAAGGGGTGCAAGTCACCCCCCGATCATTCGACGCAGTCCGAGCGTCGGGAGGAGACGCGACGCGACGCGGTGTTCGTAGTGACATCACAAAAAATCACGGGGCTGCTTTCCGGCCGGATATCTTTCAATTACCCGTTAATATGATAGGCGGCGGGCTATGTTGCAAGTCACCGGGACGTCGTTGCCCGCAGCCACGCACGCTGGCCGCAGTGATTAATCGACGTCAACCGCAGGCCTCGCCGCACAGTTCTCCGCGGGGAGAATCGTCGAACGCGTTGACACGTCGATCCGTGGATTTACCGCTCCCCGATACGCGATACCACCCCCGTGACAACCAGCCCCCAAACCCGTCCGACGCGGACCTAACCGGGAATCGCTCGCCTCGGTGCGTCGCGACTGTGGTTCAGTTGGGTCTTTTTCGTCGCTGTTGGGACGACCGGTGGTAAATTTATATAAAAAATTAATTTGCAATTGTATGGATTATTCAACCTTGGGAAAATATGTACGGGTTTAACCACCGCGTCACACTTTTCCGTTCAAAACGAGTCGAAACACGACGCGACATCGTGGAACACTCGCGTTCCACTCGGTTCGGTTAATAGAGGATCTACCATATCATGGATTAAACAAGCACCTATGGTCCAAACTGGGTAATGTTTAGTCTCTTTTTACGCAGAAAAGTGCCACCAGTATATCGGTAAAAGTTTTGCGAAAGAATAATGAAAATTATAAAAATTGTGCTATGGAACCAGAATTGTATCGTCGATGTATCTGATCTTGAGCTATGCTTTTCGGTACTCGAGCTTCTGAGAAATCTAGAGCAAATCATATTAGAATGCAGAAATCCACAAAAGGGAGTTGTACTTATGAAGAGGCTTGTTAGAACGAAATTACCAGCGACGTGTTATCGTTTCGCTCGTCAAACGCGTCTCCGATACTTTGTCTGTTTCCTGGGTAGTCTAACGGCCCGCGGTAACGAGTTTCGCACGATCGGCACGATGATGATTCCTGCTCGAAGGACTCGGAAACCAGAGGGAACCAGAGTGTACCACAGGGAACCAGAGGGAATCGCAGCATGGCAATCAGCGTGTCGTTACGATCCTCGATTTTTAAAGATCGACGCGATCCAGTCGGACTTTTCACCGCGGCGCCCGTGAGCACTGGGGGAATCGAACGGAATCGTAGTGTACCGTTCGATCCGATTTTTAGGCGATCTCTGAGCAACCTGGTGCACATTCGGAATAACTGGATGAGCAAGAGGTTGCCGACTGAAATTATTTTGGCCATTGAGTTAAGACTTACGCGTGCTATGTGTACGGAAAATACAATACTGACTCCACCGAAGACGCTCGATCTCGTCAAATTCTCAGATCTCGTTGCATCTCGGAAAAATATATTATCGGACGGGTCAGTTATAAATTTTCCCGGCCGTTAGAGTTTGCAGTGGTAACGCACTGCCCTCGGACAGGTACTCCAAGGTCCAGGGATTGGCATTGGTAGCAGACACGGTTTTATTTACGACTAGAATCGCTGACTGCTCCGGGTTCGCTCCTCCTTGACCCTCTCCTCTGGTTCGCGCGGGGGTTAGAACGATCCTATCTCGGCCGACGTTGGCCGCGGATCATTCCCTCCGGAGTCTCTGCACTATAAAAGATCGCCCTATGGTTGTATATTACTCACGCCACCGTGTTTTCACTTGGCGCGGCGATCGGCGCCGATATCATAACTCCTTGTCGTACCGTCGTCGTTCAGTCCGGCGAATCCTACCCGACGACGAGGCATCCTCTTCCTTCGCGATAGCAAATGCCGATATACACGGCAGCTCTGTAACGCGAGGACGAGCATCTCGATTAGATAACGTTTTACTCGTTGCTTGACCTTGACGCGCCTTTCGTCGCACCAGGAACTCAAAAATTACCCGAGCCTCCGCGCACTTCGACAGGCTGCAAAAGCGTGATCCTTGCAGGAGTACAGTAGCACCCCGATAGACGTGAAAACGTCCGGCCGAATCACTTGCATTGACTTTAGAGGTGTACAAACATTGTGGCGCAGATGCTGACTGAGACTGAGTGAACAAAACCAAATTTTTTGTCTCTCATCATTTCTTTATGAAGCCCTCACCGTCAAATTCGTGACATTTTTCTGTGTAAATTGAGTCCAAGCACGACGCTGTTTGGATTGTATTTACTTGTTTGATCCACGATATAGTAGAACCTCGATTATCCGAACTAACTCAGCCACGATGCTGGATTAAATCTTCACCGATTTGTCAAACGAATCGTGTTGCACATGGATGAATATACACGGAGTTTCGATATCAATTGAATTAAACGGAAGGATCGGATAATGGAAGTTTGACAAAATCGTGGATTTAAGATTTAGACATGTTTCGAATTAAGTCGTGTTTGGTCTCATTTTAATCAAGGAGATGTCACGAATACGCCAATAGGAGTCTCACGAAGGAATTAATGACACCAATAGAGTTTTCTCGTGAATTAGTATTTGTCTCGCCGCTACATCCAATTCTCGGCGATAGAACTTCGAAGATCTCGCGGGGTCGGGGATAATTATTTTTTCCCAAATTCGATGCACATCTTCTTCACATATGTCTAGTAGGTGTATTACCGCAGTTATTCTTGGAGGATCACGCTGACAGGCCAAAGATGACGAGTGACGGAAAAAACCAATCGAGGAGCGTGTCGGGCGAGCCGATAACGCGACGTCGGCCGCGATTATTCCCGTCGGGACACCGAAATAGATGGTTTACAGCCTCCCTTAAATACGTCAACGTTTACGCGTGAATTCCCGAAAGTAAATCGACGAAGAATGTTTTCGTACGAGACGGCCGTCACGAGCCGAAGCCAACTTAAACGCTGGAAGCTGAAACACACCGCGTCCCCCAGCCTCCGTTTCACAGCCGAAATCGGCGCTCCGGTTATTATTAATAACGGGGGAGGGCGGGAGGGGGAGGAGGAGGAAGGGTGTATGGTACACGCGGGCTTTGTTTACGGTGTCGCGGGCTTTAAGCTGACGAGAGGCCCCCGAAGCCTTCGACGTCGAGCACGCGAGCCTTTAACAACCCACGCCGGAGGATTTTCGAACGCTGCCAAGTGTCGTAAAGTTAATTGCTCGTGTAATCTCGACCCGCTCGAACGCGTCTTAAAATCGATCCAGCTGCGCATCTTCGGAACCGCCTTTCGAGAAAACCTTCTCTGGAAAACTGTACCTTTGCACCTGACGATCTCCAAAATTCCGCAGAATTAGAGAGACTTTCACGGTACAATCGAAATTCGAGGCAATTCAATTCAGTGACCCGAGGCAATTCAATCCAATAATCCAAAGCAATTCACAGCAATTTAAAGCAATTGAAAGCAACTCAGAGCAACTCAAATCAAAGGAACTCAAAGCAGCTCAAAGCAATTCCAAGCAATGCGGGGCTACACGATGCAGTAATTCGAAGCAATTCAGTTCAGTAATCCGTACACGATTCGATAATTCAAAGCAATGTAAAGCAACTCCATGTAGTAAGTCGAAGCAACTCAATCCAATAATTCAAAGCAATTCAAAGCAATTTAAAGCAATTCGAAGCAATTGAAAGCAACTCAAATCAAAGGAATTCGAAGCAACTCAATTCAATAATTCAAAGCAATCCAAAGCAATTTAAAGCAATTCCAAGCAATTCAAAATAACTCAAAGCAACTCAAATCAAAGGAATTCAAAGCAACTGAATTCAATCATTCAGAGCAATTTGAATCAATTCAAAGCAACTCAGAGCAACCCAAATCAAAGAAATTTTAAGCAATTCATAGCAACATAATTTTTAATGATTATCGGACTATAACTCGAATACGTTTCACGGTTTAGTTCGGATAATAGAGGCTCCACTATACCGCGGATTGAACAAGTAAATTTGATCCGAACTGTATCGACCTTGGACTCGTTTTAAACAGAGAAGTGACACGAACACGTTTATGAAATTTCGTAATCATGTCAGACCGCGTGTCGCCTAACTTCCGCAATAGTCCAATAAATAAAGTTGAAAACCGGAACGATGGAAGAGGGGATTTCGCCGAACGATTTCCGACGAAGATCAAGGAAATCGCCACACGCGGCGCGCATTGGGATCTCTCCCGTGGATCCAGGCGGATCGAGGAGAGAAGATCGCGCGTTAATCCGCACCGGACACACCTGTCGAGGACCGGCGGCGGGGCGGGGAGGGTGATAAGGCGGAGAACGATCGGCTAGGTCGCCGGAACCGACACGTGTACTTAGCGCAGCCGTGTGCAGTCTGCAGGCGGTGTGCGCGTGTGTGCAATAGCGTGGATCGGAGAAAGAGGATGCGGCACGTTATTCCGTGCGAACTATCGACCCGCGGAGATGCGTGCCTACCGGTCACGAACACGGGCCCGTTTCCAGCCCCGGAGGCTGTTATTTCGCCGGCGGCAACAGCATCTCCGAATCGTCTCGACCCTATCTAATCATTCAAATCGCAGCCGGTCCTAATCAAGGTACACAAGGCCCTGTACCGTTGCGTATACCTCGATTCTTTCCGCCCCTTTCCTACCCTCGACAACGCAATCAGTCCAGAGAATAATGCTAGATTGGACCACCTGATTGCCCTTCGGAACCTGGTGAACCCGTTCGGCTTCCTCGAGACGGCAGATGCGCTGATAAGTTTTTTCTGAGAGGATCCAGCGATTCGGAAGCGTCGGATCGTGATCGGGACCACCGTGATCTAGTTTGCGGTTTTTTTAGCAAAATAAAAATTGCCTACGTCAATTGCAGGAAACAGAAATGTCTCTCTTTCTGTAATAAACTCAATGATCTAGAAACAATATGTAGATATTTTGGAATTCTTCTAATCTTTTTTATTTCATTTTTTTTTTAGTTCTATTCACTTCACTAACTTGTAAGTCAATTAGCCGTAATCCTGCGATAAGGTAGAGTGACTACGTTACCGATAAAATTGACAAGAAATGGTTTCACGAAAATATTCTACTTCAGTTACAGCAACCGAGTTAAGTGAAAATTCTTAACAATGTTAGTAGGTGAGAAATAATGTAATAATATCTTTAGAATCTTCTAATGTTCACACTTTCTAATGTACTCCACAATATAATTATAACGAATTGAAATCCTTTACAGATCCATTAGGTACACAGGTATGAATATAAAAAATACAGTGTATCAGATACAATATATCTAGCGGTATATTAATTTAGTAGATACATTGGAATTTTTAACGAGAGAGAAAAGTTGGAAAGCTAGAAAAATAAATACCTTAATCGTTTCAATGATTTCATTTCCGGAAGACTCACCTGGACTCATGCAGGTTGGAATCTGCTCTGCTCTGAAAATCCTCGAACGATCCTGGATTTGTAGAGGATTGTCAGGCTGTTAGGCTTGTCTCTTGACGAGATCGGTGGATCATGCGATGGAGGATCGACGAGATTATAGAACCGCGACGGTTAGGCGCGACGAGGTGTTTCGTCGCGAAAGTTAGGTTAGGTTCGCGCGAACGATCTTCGATCGGAACTGTCACTGTTATCAATTTCAGGGTGGACGATTAGGCAACTCAAGGCCAACTGAAAACTACTCGATCGCACCAGTGTACTATAGTTCTTGTTTCAGTATTATTTTTATCCGGAATGTTCCGTTATTTACGGGGGTTTGGAAATTTTAAGCCTTGGACAGTGACACCTGTATCAATTTTAGAATTAGGGTAATTTCATCTAGCCACGTTATCAATCAGCGAAACAAATCAGATATTTAACTAGTAGTAGTTTAATATACATATAACGATGTTAAGTACTCTACTTATGTTAGATCATGAATAATAATGGAGATCAGAAACAGAAAGTTAATCATACACTTATTCATTTAATGATCAATTACATTTGAAAGGCAATAGGAATGTACATGACAGACGATGTAATTTGATCTACTACGAGTAGTATTCTTCATTGATTGTCAGATGTTGATGGAGGACCTTGATCATTGGCACGTGGAACTCTGAAGCGTAGGTTCTTCATCTCTTCGGGTTGAAGATACGAGTAATTTTTCCCTTCGTATATTTCCTCGATTTCCCTCTTGCTCACCGCTATAGAACATGAAAATATCTTTTAATTAGATTGCGGATGTTTATGCAAAATAAAAATTGTCTAAATCAACTGCAAGAGACATATGCTAAATAAAAATGTATTCCTTCTGTTAATAATTTTAATCCATTGGAGAAAGTGCAAGAATGTTCTCAAATTCTTTTAATGTCTTTAGAGTTTGACATTTTTATTCTAAATGCATAAAATTCGCAGTCTAATTATAACTGTGTTCGCCTTTGGTAAAATTCGCGAAGATCGAAAAGAAAAATAATTTCATCTTTAATTTATTAGAATCTAATTAATGACAATTAACATACATGATAAGTGTTTCTGCCTAGCGATGTGGATATTGTCTTCTCTGATCCTGTTTTCCGTGGACGTATTGTTCAGAACCAAGTCTGCTATTTTGGATACTTTCTTTCTATCTACAATAACAATCACAATTTGTTTATATAATCAGGTCTTGGATTTTTATATTATTTCTAGTCATACAAAATTTCAGCTTTATCAGTGGTATTTATCAGTAAAAGAAGCAAATTTATATATTCTATTATCTATGTTATTGCTATTTAAATTTGAAAATATTCTGTCAAAAAAAAAGAAATTGTACTCAAATTCTATACTATCACCACCCATTTGTAAAATATTTGCTGATTAAAAAGATTTTCCTTAATTTTGACACGTACACTGTTTTCTATAAGGATTCGTAGGAATGCAAGGGAACAAAGTCAAGTGTCAATGAAAATCTGGATTGAGGTTTTATGCAAAATAAAAATCTTCTGGTACAATTGTGGGAAGCATGAGTTCAAGAGAAATGTGTTTGATCATTTCAACGAGACAAACACAATATAAAAATATATTTAAACTTTTCCAGTATCCTTACAATTTTGCATGTCATCAATCAATGTCTTCCGCAGACGCAGGATGCCTAAAAAGTTACCTTTGGGCACATTCGGCTTCGAAACATTGTTCCCAGGCACCGTTTGATGTGAATCAGGGTGTATAGTTCCTTCGCGAGACGAAGGTCTGTCATCTTCGTGTCTTCTCTCTTCCGGTTTGTCGACACCGTCGATCGCTTGCATCGGTGATGACAATGACGAGTCAACGCCATTGTGGGGATTCGACAGACTCGTTGGATTGTCTGTCATGATCACATTTCGAGTCTCTGTTCAAAACAATCCACACATGTAAACATTAACCGTCAGAAATCACTGTCCTTACCTTCGAGAGAACAGTCCTCTGCAAAGAATTAACAAAAAACGAATAATATACAAAACCGAAGGTATTAAAAGCAAAATTTAAAAGGAAAACGAAATATAATTGGGTACATTATGGTCGACTTATTAAATTTACTTATAAAGAAATCCAGTTCACTTTTGTTTCTTAGAAATTAATCTCGAAAATTCGGGTATTTCGGTTCGGATAATCGAGGTTCCATCAAATCGTGGATTAAACTGGTAAACAAGATCCAAATGATACCATGCTTGGACTCATTTTAATCAGAAAATGGTCACAAATGTTTTCCTAAAATTTTCATAAGGAAATAATTTAAAATAAAAAAATTTCTGTCACTATTTTAACCCCTCAACGACGAGACACGTACGCGATACGGAACCTGTAATCTTCATTGGTGGCCGGGGTCCGTACGAAATACGGTCGTAGAGTTGCCAGTTCAAAGGCCAAGGATAGTCACGTGACTTTTTCATAGTCAGCAGGTCGGCAACTGCTGTATAATCTCCGTCCACAGCCTTCAGACACTGACTTAAGATCCGTCTTGGTCTCGATCCGACGGATCTTAAGTCTGTGACGAAACTTGTCACATTTTTTGCTCTGTATTATTGATATCATGAATTCCGACTCCAGAAAGGTGCTTCAAGTTTTTGGCCTTATTTCGCTGAGAATCAAGTCAAAATATAGCTCAATTTGTAGCTGTAGATAGTTTCTAGCGCGCGCTACTCTCGATTTCATCCAGAAAACTTGTCCAATGGCATAAAAATGCTTGGATTCTTCTAACGCTAATATCTGCATGATCTCGGCAGCTCATGAAACCTTCCTCTTTCGAATGAGCCCTTTCTCAGCGAGAAATATTCTCATATAAAGACGAGAAGTTCAGGCACGTAAAACAATTTTTCGAAAAATTTGGTCGATAACGTAGTTACTCTGCCTTATCGTAAATTACGGAGTCTTGACTTGTTTCCCCTCTCTACCTGCCCCTTCTTCGACCTCTCTCTTGCAGAGAGGTGGCAACTTTTTCCCCTGATCTGACACTGCGAGATTGATGCCATTTCTCGCACATACGCCCCGATACGGTACGCAGCTTTTCGTTACGCACCACCCATCGTTGAGGGGTTAAGTAATAGCATCTTTCGAGGATGCAAATGACTAGACTGTGGATTTTATGCATTTACGAGAAAAATTGACCAATTTATAAAATAGAAAATTTAAAATAAAGAGAAGCTATTATTTTGAACCGATTGGAATCAGTGAAAAGAAAAATGAAGAATTTATTCCGTCGAATTGATGTACAGTATATTGCATAAAGATATCCGCACAAATGAGATTTCGGTTGCGAAATGTTCACGCATATGGAGACAATACTGTACACACGTATCGCGTCTGAAAAAAGCTCGCGCATTCTCGATCGGCCATGAGACCGCGTACCGGGCTTCCGCGGCGAATAATGCCTTTGTTCCGCAATTACACCGCTCCAATTAAGGGCCGACATCGAGAGTCGGCTTTAACGACTATTCCGCGGTGCGGTAATTCGATAATAAAATGACTTTCCGCCGGCAGCTTATTAATCGAATCGGCGCGGTCTCGTTTGTTACGGGGACGATCCACTCAGCGCTAATGTAACGTAAATAGGCTCGATCGAAACGTTAATTACGATTCGACCGTCCGATCGCCGTATCGACCGACGCCCTACACAAGAACCAAGAATCAAGAACCATGAACCAAGGAATCAAGATGCCGTAATCATCGGTTGAGAGTCGGGATCCAGGAACTCTTGCGTTAAACGTTCCAGGTATCACCTGGTTTTTCTAATTACCACCAGAGACGATGCCTCGCGCCCGGTCCACTTTGTATCCCGTCTTTATCACCGTGGAAATCGTTTGCGCAACATCCACCTAGATCCTTTCACTCTATAGCCTGTCTTTAGCGCAATTCATGGCAGCGCATAATTGCCTGGAAACTCCTTTTCCATGGGCAAAATTCAATTTCTCAAGTTTCATACATTCAACCAATTTTTCAATCCACTGATAATCCTCTAAACCTTCACAATTCAAAATAATAGACATTTTAGGAAAAATTTTTTTACAAAAAATCGAGGTCACTCTGAGTTTCAATATATTAATATACATATTTGATTTCGTAATATTCCAGCCCGTGGCGAGACGATGGCTAAAATAATTTGGCCACAAAGGAAAAAACGGGTTTCCAGCCCACTGTGTGATCTAGAGCAAAGTGATACAGTGAATTCTCGTTATATGTCAACAACACAGGTCTTGCCAGCGTCATGTATCGTCTAGGAGGCATAGTCGAGCCGTGTTATGTTTACACTCTTCGGCGTCCTACTCGGTACACCCCGCGGTAGTGGGGATACTTCCGCGACGTTTATCATCCAGGCCTTGGCGACATATATAGAGAAATCACTGTAAATGGAAAAACGGAAGTTATCCACTCACCAAGAAGTCACAATGGCCGACAGCGACTCGACCATCCGTGGAATCGTCGCGGCACTTGCTCTTTCGATAGCCAGTTCTCCTGGTCCGTGGTTGTTCTATTCAACCATGACGTCACTGCTGATCGAGGAACGTGGAAGTATTTCTCTGGAGTGTCGCGACGCAGGCATTCCGGGATCAAGCGACGATCTAGAGACGACACGTAGAATCTGCTCGTTCTTCGTCTTCCGAGCCTAGATTTTGATCCTTGTCCACGTCTCGTTCCTGAAGATGCTGACAGGTTATTGTGTGTTACAATGATATTACGCTAAGCAGTGTTGCATCGGTTTCCAAATCGTGAAAATATGTTTTAGAATTTTGAATAACCTCTTCCAGGGAAGCTGCAAAATTTTCTTTTGCATGGTAATCCTAAATTACCTAGAATCCTTAGCTATAGGCCATGGATTAAAAAAATTATGAGATAATCGATAATCTAAAAAACCTACCACCACCGATCATTATGACCGGTTATCAATTTTTTATTTCACAATTTTTGATATTATAAAGATGCTTTCGTGGGAAATGATTATATATAATTAATAGAGCACGTATTACGACGCGAACCGCATAAATCCAGTCTTGTCATTTTGATCAGGGGACATATACAATCATACCATCTGTATAAAATCCAATGATATTTATTTTGATTTCATATTTCACTAATAAACAATTTCTATATTCCTATTTCTCAACGTGGACTTCGCGATTCATGCTACAGTGATCATGAATGAATAATTATAATTATATATAATTATATGTTTTAGCAAACGAGGGACAGGACGGTACAAAAATTTAGCGATCGAGGATTCAATTTTCGAATCAACAAACTGACAATAGGGAACAAAATATGCTCTTTTTGAAATATTTTCTAAAACGTCGTGGACTGAAACCGCTACCTATCCCTCTAATTAGGCACACCTTTGCCTCGCGAGAACTGGTTCCTCATGTGGATGTCATGGGACATGCTCCTGACAGGTGGCAGATTGTCAATCTGTTTGGCCCTTGCGTCTCCAACCGGAGCTTCAGGATCGTTCACCTTCTCCGTTTTGTCAACAAACGAACCGATATCGATTTCTTCTTTGGACATCCTCCATTTCTCGAAATACTGCTTGCTGTATGGATAAGGATCCCCTGGAACTTTTATGTACTCGCCGTCGACGACGTAATTGTCAATCTTAACTTGAGATTCGTTGTCGTAAGCATCGCTGTCTGTCCATTCTGAAGATTGGTCCTGTTTGCCTTCTTCTTTCGCCGATTTCTCTGGAAAAGCGTTTCTTATGTTCTCAATTGGATCAACAACTGACTAAAACAATAATAATCCAATGATGCAACTTTGTTGTTCTGAATTTTTTATGGAACGTTTACCAACATATCCGCCACATTTTTCTGGTTAGAATGAGTCCAAACACGATACAGTTTTGATCATGCTTACTTGTTTAATCCACGTTTCGGTAGAACCTCGATTATGTGAACTAATAAGAGGGACGCGTTCTCGTTGGACAATATAACAGTTATCTACAACGTTAAACTGACTCTCTACTAATCAGTATAGTGCATTGTATATTGCATATGGATCGCTTGCGATCGGAACGTTTACATTTCGATATCGTCGGTTAGCACAATCGAGGTTTTACTAAATCGGGGATTAAACAACCAAACATGATCCAAACTGTATCGTGCTTGGACTCATTTTAATCAGAAAAATGTCACTGATATTTCGGTGCAAGTTCCATAGAAAAAAAAAACTTTTCACGGTATATTGTCTCACTGCCCCGATCACCAGACTGCGGATCATTATGCAAATTCTATGTTTCATGGTTTTAAACATATTATAAAAATCTACGGATACTGCACATACATAAAAATCCTCAGTCTACCGATCACATAACTCACCCTGCGTCGGTTGCAGAGACATAGACTCATACGCAGACACGTAGTCATCCTCGAACTGGGTGAAGCTGTTAGAAGGCTGATGATGATGATCCTCAGCCTCCATAGTCATCGAATCCTTCTCAGCTGCATGCATCTTGCTATCAGCATCATCCAGCTCATCTTGCGTACTATGCAAAGAAATCCCACTGCCCGCAATATCGTTCAGACTATCCCCAAACTCGGAATCAACCTCTGGCTGGTTGGTCTGATATTGCTGAGAGTTTCTCAGCAACTGCTGCTGATCAGCTTCCTCCATATTCCTAACGTTTGCCAAATCTACGTTATCAGGACTCGTTGGTTTTCCAGCAAGAGTAACTTCAGGCCCTTGGGTGTCGTTGATTTTCTCAGCACTGGCCCAGTACCTCTCAGAACTGGTCGAGAAGGTGACCACGGGGAGTCTAGATAGTCCAGTTATGGTTGACCATGACCATGATCTTCTAGAATCTTTTCTAGAAGAGTAAATATCCTGTGTATCAGCCATCGATGATTTCAAGTAAGACGACTGCGACGTGTGCAGCTTCTTGCTGTCTATCTTCTGCACATCGCCAGTCCGTTTACCGTCCACCTTCTTCATGTTAACCTTCATCTCCTTCGGAATGTTCTCCTCGTCCTCATTTTTCATGACTTCTTCGTCGGTCGATGGAATCGCTTGGACATCCAGCTTCGGTTCTGGTGGCTCGGGACGGATGCTGAGCAGGTCCGGCGATGTTTTAGAATCTGACGCAAAATCGTCTTTGTTGGAGGTGTCGATGGACACTTTCGACTTCAGAACTAGGTCCTTCCAAGCTGAGATCTCGGCGTCGAACTCCGACCCCAAAGGAATATTGTAGTCCTCGTCGGGATGTGAATTGTCCTTCGATGACTCTGCCTCTTTCTTCAGGACCTTCTCGGTCTCCATTTTGTCTATTGTCTCTACTGTTTCGTCTGATTCCATCGGCTGGGCCGACTGACTGGATGATTCGGTTTTTTTGCTACTTTTCTCCGCATCCGAGGCGGTCATCCTCACGGTTAGACCCTTTGTGTTATCGGTGACTGGGTTGGGGGCTGAATGAAAGTAATTATTTTTTTTTTTGTAACAGCTATACTGACGTATTGGTGACAACTTGCTGGTTAAAATAAGCCCAAACACGATACAGTTTGGATCATGTTTACTTGTTCAACCCACGATTCGGTAGAACCTCGATTATGCGAACCGGTGATATCTGAATCTAAACAGTTCAATCTGAAGAGGACCGTGTACAACACAATTCGTTGTGCAAATTGGTAAACATTTAATTTAGTACTGTGGCTAGGTGACTGTTCCATTATTTATACACTCACGTTCCATTGGCTAGTTCGAATAATCGAGGTTCTACTGCGCCGTGGATTATAAGTAGTAAATATGATCGGAATAGTATCGTGTTTGAACTCATTTTAATCAGAAAAATGTCACGAATATATTGATAAATAGACTGCGGACTTTATGCAGTTCTGGTAAAAGTTAGTAGATCGAATGCAAAAGAATAAAAATATTTTAAGAAGTTTGGAATACTGTTGTATTGTTTTCGACCCGTCAAGATTATTTAAACTTGATATAACTGTCATACAATTTTTATTTTGCACGAAAATCCGCAGTGTATTGACAAGTCATAAAAATATCATTGGAAAAAAATTTATAGTCAATGTACTAGATCATTTTTAGGTTCACTGTACAAACCTTGGCCCCAAATATATTTTTGAGCCATTTCTTCAGGGATCTTGATGCCCCACTGGTATCGGAATTTGTCATCCGGGTTGTCATGAAGTTCCTGCCCAGCCTCCATAGCGACGACATCAGGAAAATCTTTAGAAGCATCGGTTCGTAACACCGGTTTCTTTTTCTTCTTCTTCTTCTCTTTGTCGTCCTTCCTTTGCTGCTTCTCGGGCATGTTGGGCTCCCTGATGGGAGGCTTCGTATTTCTAGGGGAGCAATACGAAACTCCTCGGATCTGGGTACCCAATCCGTCAGCTACCAACAGGAGACTGCGACTTAAAGGAGCAGGGTACCATCCAAAATGGCTGACGGACTCTGCTGTCGAGTCGATTTTGGCATCCACGTACTTTTCAACTTTGCGGGCTAACTCTGGAGACGAGCAACTTTGAATATTATGGGCGAAGTTTCGCGTGTAGCCCTTCGGAGTGTCCTCGATTTGGACATCTATCGAGTTTCGCGGGTAGCCCTTCGGAGTGTCCTCGATTTGGACATCTATCGAGTTTCGAGCTTCTTGGACCCTAACCTCTACAAAGTGTTACATTAGCGCTGGTTTAATTTCGCTCGTGGATCGCATCACGAATTTTAAACCGAGGAAATTGTTTGTTTTAAACGTCGGCGATTAATTAGTGTTAATTGTAGCGAGTAACTAAATGTTTCTAACCTGACTTGAAGATGTCCTTGAGCCAGGAAAACACCCCCTCCACCTTCTTCCTGTCGTTGTCGTCTGTGCATCGCACAGATGCTGCAAAAACATGTAGTGGCGAACAACGTTATAAACTAGTAAATTAAATATAACAGAATTCATATATGAATCGTTTGTTCAGTTGAGATTGGAGTTTCTTGTGGTGCTGTTTTAATAAGCAAGTAATGCTTTCATTGACTTAAATTTATACCTCACTGTATTTATTTATGAGGTAAACGTACTTAAAAAATTCATTGAAAAATTATACGGATATTTAAAAAATGTCAGAATGGAATTCGAATCGAATTGTACAAAAATGATTGATGAAAGAAAAATAACGAGTCGACCCAAAAGGGAGTGAATAAAGGAATCTAATAGTAATCGATTTCTGGTCAAACTAACCCCATAAACGCCGAAAAACAGAACCTTAGAAAAACAATAAACCGTAGCAGTAAACCCTGAAATTAATTTTCCTGAAGCAACAAATTCGAAGAATTAAATTCCGTTTTTTATGAAAAAAAAGATTGCTGTAGTGAAACTCACACGCAGTAAAATTTCTACGGATAAGGGGGTTGATAAAACCCCGTACAAGCTCCAGAGGGCCAACATGTCCCCGCAACATGATGTCCGGCAATCGATGGAAAAATTCTACACGACTGTGGATACTGGGCAAATTTTGTCAGTAGGCCGGACGTGGCAGACAGAGTTTTCCGATTTTCCTGGCTCGATTGATCTCTTCAAGGTTTGTTGACAGGTTCGACAGACTGTCTGATTTTCCCCGGACCGTTTCTCTGTTTTCTCCACCCGATTTTCCTTTCGGAATCGAGCGCGAGCGACCTGTCCGCAATTCATTTCATAAATACTAACTTTCCCCGCGAATCTCAACAATTCATTTCCTGACGATTCGCTCAAAACAATCTGCCCGGATATTTGGAATGTTTACAATTAAAGTAAAAAGTAAGTTTAATATCAAATAATAAATTACACATTTTCTCCAAATAACATAGTCTCCATCGAATAAATTTTTAAGAAATATTTAGATAATTTCAAAATTAATAGGGTATTATTCACCAGTTAGCTGTTTGTGACGAGTATACTCGTCACGAAGAAATGGAAATATTTTGTGTTCTGACGAGTATACTCGTCGAAACAGCTATACGGTTCATTTTTACGACTCAATTTAGATACACATTTTTCAAAGAGGTCGAAACAGTTAACTGGTTAAACAAAATTAAATGAAAAGTGGAAATAAGAAAGCCATCGTGATTCGAATCAACACATACTGATATAAAACAATATATTAACCATTGACGCAACTACAATTCTGCACAGAAGCTTGAAATAAATGTCTAGATAAATTTGAAACTAATAGGAGACATAAAACAAAAATAGAAATTGCAATAAACAAATAGAAATAATATTATATAAACTACAAATAGAAAAAATATAAAATAAACAACAAGAAATAATAAACAAATAAACACGAAATATAACAAATATAATATATGGTATTGTTCATTTGAGGTTGGAAATGTTTCAAATTGATAGGAGCCAAGGAGCACAACCCTGGCCACAAAAGGTCAAAATGCTTAAAATAAATAATAATGGTTCGAAGCTATCAGGGCCCGAATCGATACGACTAATATGAAATAATGGATCGTTCAGGGATGCGGCCTAGAGACGCGAGGGTATTTGTCAGGAGAGATTGAATCCGTGAGCGTTTCCTTTGTCTGTCAACGAAAATGAAATATCAGGTTGACGTATCACGGCTCTCTCGGAATCTGATCGAGCACTCCCGCGGCGAAGTTCCGCGACGAGAAGTTCCCGTCCGGGACATAATTATTCTCGGTAAATCAAGCGAGCCGGAGAGTTCCATCGACTCATCGAAGCCACCGCGCTGCTGCCCGGGACTTCGGTTAATCATTGCCAAAACTTTTCTCCCCACGAGACCCGGGGAGACCCTCTCGCGCGCTTAATGCCATAATGGACACTTCTCTTTTCTCTTTCGGATTGCCTCCCTATTGATCCGAAACCACTAAACACGCCGGGCATCGTTGCGCACACATTCTTCCGCGCCTCCGACAACCCCTGGAACAACCGGGGAACTTTCGACCTATTGTTCTCGCCGGACTTCGTCGTGCCAGCTTATCAAAATTATAGAAAGCGTAAAGAAATTTTGTATCTTTTTATTCCTCTCCGAAATCCGCGGTCCGGTGATTAGCTACGCAAACAAGTGCTCGCACAGCTAATTAAGGGGCAAATACCCCCGAATATCCGGACGTGCAGCAATGTTTGTTTTGATTGCACGAACGACACATCCCCAGGCAGAGGTTTTCACCCTTGCTACGGGTGTATGATCCCCTCGCGATTGGTATTCAGTTGGGCAGATCCCTCGGATCCGTGTAACAACATCGGGGACATGTGTCACCCGAGGACGATAGGTGGCAGCGGCCGGAAATAGCTGTTTAAAATTGCATCGAGGGCCCCGCCGTTAGCGGCACGTGCGCTTTTTAATGTCCCGACGAATGCTTACGATAATGTCTTTTAAGCTTTTATTAACGGTTAGCAGCGGTACGTGGCCCGAATCGCCATGGCCATTCGCATGCGACATCACGAACACGACCTCGGATATC
This sequence comes from Halictus ligatus, assembly GCA_028454255.1. Classification (NCBI taxonomy): domain Eukaryota; kingdom Metazoa; phylum Arthropoda; class Insecta; order Hymenoptera; family Halictidae; genus Halictus; species Halictus ligatus. Next base: position 7,786,853 of record CM052138.1, read on the forward strand.
TGCTTCGACCGATAACACCCACGGACGTTCCTTCTTTTCACGAGAAACTATTCATTCTGACCTTAATCCTATCCTTCGTCCTTTCAATGTTATTTTTCAACGTGCAGATCAATTGTGCGACTCGTTTACCCATTAACTCCGCAAACTGAAAGGCGGAGAAAATTGGTATGAATAATCGTAATTGATTTTTAGCATTCGAAAATGCCGGACTTCTGTTCCATTACAATAAAAATCTGTACAAATTCAATTTTATTAGTTTTACAAGTCTACCAGTTACCTGTAGTTCTTGGTTCAGCATTAATGGCTTAGACGACGAAGAAAATGCGTAGAAACTGATGAAAAATTACTAGGTGTGATTTTAAGTAGCAAAAATGTTAGAAAAATTTGGCACTAGAACGACCGGATCATTCAAAATGACTGGTTCCTAATTTTTTCTTTTACAATTACTGAAATTGTAAAAATGTTTTCATCGGAAATTTTTTAATGAACCTCTCCATTGAAGCTCATATTACAAATTATTACTGAATGGGCGCAGTCTTGTCACTGTTACAAAGCAATATACGTCAGTCACATTTATTGCTCCGTCGTTATTAGGTCGTCCCATAACTTCCAGCCATTTACTCTTGTACCATTCAAACTCTAAAAATACAATATGTAATCACACTTTCATTCCACAACCTCTTCTGACATTCTTGGCAAAGACATCATACCGTCACTATAAAATTTCTGCAGTTTTTCATTCAAATACTTTTCAATGGTGAATAATACAGATCATCACTTCATCACTAGACCGCTGCAGTCTAGTGATGAAGATTTGTTTATTCATTTATTTGTTGCTTATTAATTGTTTAGAAACGTGACACTCTGCTCTAGAAAGTAATCCATAAGGAAGGGCACGAATTAGTTTGTATAGCTAATGGTACCCGTACTACCGTGCATGTTCCGGTAAAAATAATCGGAGTAGGGCAATCGATTGTTGGAGGACCACGCACGAAAAATCGAGGAAGATACAAGAACGCTCGTAAGACGCTCACGTTTCTCGGAGGACCTCCAGGGAACGATGTCTCAAACGACCACGAGGGAATGACGCACCTGCAGCAAAAAGCCCGTGTGTCGTTCGAGAAAAGTATCGACCCCTTGGTGCGGTGGTTGGCCACTTCTCTCTCTCTCTCTCTCTCTCTCTCTCCCTCTCTCTCTCTCTCGGTTGACTCTCACGCGCGTGCCACCGGGACGATAAGTTTGTCATAGCCAATTTATACAATTGGCATGGCACACGGTGGCCTCCGTATTTGCCACTGGGGAGCCACGAATTTATGGCTAATGTCCCACCCTCTCACGGCCCGCAGTATCTTTCTCGGCCCGTGAAAAAATAACCGCTATTTCCGCGCTGGGAATGATGGCGCGTCGTGACCGCTAGTCCCCGCGATGATTCAAACTCGGACCGGATGCTCTGGAACACGTCCTGCCTGGATTTTCGTGTCCCGAGACATTACCGCGTCATTCGAGTCCTTCAGGACTCTCTTGGCTGATCCTTCGCTGTCTCAAGTGATCGTCTCCTGTCTTGGATTGTGTTTATACTGCTGGATCAATTAATAAGTTCCAGTAGTCGGACATATTAACACTTTCTCTGCCAAACTTAAAAAATTTCATAAGATCAAAGCAAGTTATTTGATGAAATAAAAATTGGAAAAAATTAAATGTATGATATTGGGTAGTCCTCCAGCTTTCGTGCCTTTTACGGATCACAAATATATTTTAAATTAATTTCAAAAACTGGTCGAGTAGTTCCGTCTCATGGGTGACATGGCAGTCAACGAGTTAACCCTTAGCACTCGAGTGGTGACTCTGAAGCACCACCAGAAATTGTTGTGGCATTATTTCAAGGAAATTACAAAAAATATTACAAAATATTTGTTACATGAAAAAATTTGTATTCAATAGATTAATAAACATTTAAATATTATATGTGGAAATCGAATCAGTTTCGTATGAATAAAATGAAAATATTCTAAGACGGAAGAAAAATTTAGTTTTAGAATGAAAATGGCGCCGAGTGCAAAGGGTTAAATATCAGGAAGCCTATTAGTAGAATTTTGAATAATTGTGCTGTACCAGAAGGTAGGTTAGAAATCTTTCATATGTGTGTGTGTGACAGTTTTCTTTCGTAACAGTAATTGTTTGAAGATACCCTGCAGAATAGTGACACGAGGAAAGAGCGTCCGAAATGAGAACTGGATAGAAGAATAGCTTGCGAGTCGATAGAAGGGTGATTTAGGGGACGGCAGAGCAGAGAATTCTTCGGCAATTAGCGTGCCCGTCACGGGTCCGCGAATCGGAATCGCGACGACGATTAATTCCGGGTCTGTCGTCGACAATCGTTTAAGTTTGAAAACGATTTACACCGTAGTCTACCTCGGCGCGAGGTTGAAGCGTGTCGGGTAAGAAGGGTGAGTTTGCATTCATGGGGGTAGCTTTCGAAGGTAGAGCGAGAGGGGAAGAGGGTTTGAAACCGCTCGTTTATCAGTAACCGACTCTAGTGAAAGCGACACCGAGCCTCTACGCCGCACGAATAACAATCCCCCGAGCCCCCTCTGTCGGCCCCAATGCGAAAAGTATTGCCCCAACCACCCCTCATGGTCGCTTTTCTACCTCGGACATAATTTACGCCGGGCCGTTACCTCTCTCCTTTCTTTCCGCTCTTCCTTTTTTTTTCTATTTTCAATTCACTTAGGACCCCGGACGAGAAATTCCCCCGGGTTTAAAACCACCCCCGGACTTCGAGACCGCCACCCGCAGACTCGTGAACCGCGAACTCGAGACGTCGCCTCTGATTTCCGACGATTTCGCGTTTCAACCGTTTAAACGGTAATTGCCCGAAACGTCGAGTTTTGCACGGAGCTTTATTTTTATTTGTTTCGGTTTTTCTTCTTGTTTTGTCCGTTTTTAGCATTATTAGGGGCGGGCAAGTTGGACGAGAACCGTCGAGCGAATAGCGCGCGATTCTCATTTAATAAAGGCGCACGGTGTCGGCTAACTTCTTGGGGTGAGAATCGATATGGCCGTCGCTGGAGTCGGGTAAAGATCGTATTCTAAATTGTAGCTTTATCACTTTGGCCGAGGGAAGCTCTACTTAATCGCATTCTTAGTGGCTATTGCGTTTTTGTTTCGTTTTAGACCCGGGGGATTTTTATAAATAAAAATCCGTGCCGGACTGTAATCTTCCTCAATCAACATGCAAATGTAAGTATTACGAAATAAAAATATGCATTCGGTTCCAGCATTCCCACGTCAAAGTATAAAAATGTGTGCATGCCTCTAACGTTCCTGCAGTGACAAATAAAAATGTGTATATGACTGTAACGTTACCAAATTGAAAAATAAAAATATGCATTCGATTCCAGTATTCCTACATTAAAGTATAAAAATGTGTGCATACCTCTATCGTTTCTATTTGAACGAATATAAATGTGTATTCGATTCCAGTGTGCCCATACTAACAAATAAAAACGTGTACTCGATTCCAGTGTGACCATACTAACAAAGAAAAATATCTGTATGCCTCTAGCGTTCCTGCAGTGACAAATAAAAATGTGTATACGACTCTAACGTTACCAAATTGACAAATAAAAATATGTATTCGGTCACAGCATTTCTACATTAAAGTATAATAATGTGTGCATGCCTCTAGCGTGTCTACATTAACAAATAAAAACGTGTACTCGATTCCAACGTGCCTATACTAACAAATAAAAATGTGTACTCGCTTCCAGCATTCCCATACTGACAAATAAAAATGTGTATTCGATTCTGGCGTTCCCGCAATAGGTTCCAAGAAAATCCTTTTGATGACGTACCCCTGCTTTAAGAAAACGCACAAAAAATCTTCAAGGTTCTAAACCAGAAGAGTCCCTTAGCATAAAAATCGTAGGCCGGTGGCGCGGCGATTAGGGTCGAACGATCGATCACCTGTGCCGGTTTTCGATCGAGGGTTGGGTGACCGATAACCGGAAGGGGGTTGCGTATCGTTAGGGCTGTCTACCGGGGGTGGAAATTGACTCCGACAAACACGGGCTCGAATCTCATCGAGGTGGGTCCGCGTCAAATTCGCAGAGCGGAAACCGGGCATCTTCTTGTCGACCCATTTTGCAAGTGTCGTCGTGGCGGCGGGCTAATTTGTCAGTTGTCGAGTTAGCGTCCTCCGGGGAATTCCCCTTTTCCGTGGGCCCACACCCCATCGGGACGGTAATCAACCGGTGAATATCTAAACTGCAGCCTCGAAACTCGTCCCATCCCCGGAACGTCCACCCCCTTCGTTCTCTCATTTATAAAGAAGAGGCTATTCCGGCCCGGGGAGGTGCGATTGATCCACCCCTCGAACCCACCCCCGCCCCCTCCGTTCCCACCCTTGACCCGATCCGGCTCTATTATTCTCTTCTTTCCATGAAAAACTCGCCGATAGCGGCTTCCGGGGCTTTCGAACCGAATCCCCTGGTCGAAATTGAATTAGGGGGCTAGGATTGATTTAGATTAGGCGAACAGGTAGACTTCTGACTTCTTAACCCTTCGCGGTGAACACTGCTCCCTTCGCTTTGTTGCTAAATTTGTGTTATTGTTCTTTTGCCTCTGCACAAGCTTCGCGAGTCACTTTGTGAAAGATTCTTCGCCGATGTCTCAGCCATTTTTGATCTTATCAACTGTAAAAAAACTAGAAAATCAATTTCATCAAAATTCAGTAGCGTGACGTCGACGGCAATGTTCTTAATTTCTTCCAGATTTTTCTCTGAAGTGCATCGTACTTAATAAAATAAAAATTCGATTTTTATATTGCTTGTAGGAACATTGTGCAATAAAATCGAGTATAACATTTGACCGACTTATCCAGCTGAACCTTTCGACTCCTAAAAGTGATCAGCCTGCCACGCAGTCGTTTAAAATCGAAAGAACACTGCTGCTCGCGTTTCTAAGAAGAAATCGAGTCTCAAAGGGACCGTGTTGAAGGGGCGCCACCGCGAAACGATCTGAGTTGCGAAAAAAGTCGGGGTAGCGAGTTTGGGGAGTGGGGAGGGGGGTCGCGAAAATGCGCAAAACTGCCGGCTAATGTTCGCCTCGATGTGACAGGTGGATTGGCTCGGTTGTCACGGAGCTGAGTTTCGAGGGAGAGAGAAATAGAGCAGGCGAGCGAGAGTCTTGTAGCGGTTCCCGGGGCTTTGTAGTCATCCATTCCCGGGGCTCACCCCTGTGCATTATTTAAATAAACAAGAGAAGCTGGGGCAGATTGGCTCGCGTCTCTCTGTTCTCCTCCGAAGCAGTTCCAGTGACGAACAATTATCCCCTCCAGCCGGGGGGAAACGGTAGCAGAGGCTCGACTGGAGGCCGAAGTGACAGGCCAAGGGGGTGCCGACACAGTGTACCCCGAAACCGTTCTAATGAATTTTAAATTGCCTCGCATTCATAATGCAGGCCCGTTGACAGTCAGGATGAACCGGAGATGACAAAGTAAAACGGCCGACTTAATATTTCCGGGCGGCCGCCGAACCTGACGGGAAAATTACCGGGAGACTACACGGCGACTCTGGTTGGCTGTTAAGGTAGCAGTTTCATTGTACGCGGAATCAGTTGTTTGGCAGTGGACTGCATGGTCGTTGCCACCTGCTGGGAGTTGGGGACATGATTCTGTTGAATTACGCTGACAATAGGCAGGAATTGATATAAAAATTGAGAAAGATTGTGTGGATGAAATTAAGTCACTGTTTAATGATTTCTTTGTGCAGTTGATATATGTGAATGACATGTGCATGATGTCTGTGAGTAATTCATCACTAGGGATTTAACCCTTGAGACGCTCCGAATGTCAATAAAATCATATAAAATTTGATAGATCGGTGTAATAATAGTAATTTGATGGCAGAACTCTTATGTTTTTGATTGTTACTTTATGGAACGTTTGTCAGTTCATTTGCGACATTTTTCTGATTAAAATGAGCCCAAACACGATACAGTTTGGATTATATTTGCTTGTATAATCCACTATGTGAAGGAACCTCGATTATCCGAACGAGAGGTGACTATATTCAGACAATGGAACAGTTATCTAGCTACAATGCCGTATTAAATGTCTACTGATTAGTCGAATGAATCGTATATGCTGTCTGTCGATTGAACTATTTAAATTTAGACCCCGTCGGTTCGGATAATCGAGGTCCCACTAGATCGTGGATTAAACGAGTAAATATGAACCTAATTATATCGTGTTTGGACACGATTTAATCGGAAAAATGTCACAAATATGTTGGTGTGAGTGTCATGAGAGAATCCTAAGAAAGAAAAGAGCTTTAAGATTGTTTTGCGCACGCGCTATCCTCCTTAAGGTTCGAAGCTAGCATCAACAGATCGAACACGATTGTCTGAAGACGCTACAAATCGGATTTCGGTGCCGAGGTTCTCACGCATATTGAGACAATACATACGTACGATCGTAAGAAAAATAGTGTCGAGCAGCATACGTTCGCATTCCGTCGAAGTACGTCTGACGACAGGTCTCCGAAGGCGCGGCGAACGTTCTTCCTTGAAACTGTGACTGGAGAATGCAAAACAGAGGCATAACTCTTTCAAGATACGTTTACAAGGGGCGGTTCAATAAGTAAGGAACGGTTTATTGTTCCTCGGCACGAGTGAGTCACTCGAGACGTGCCACTCAACAACGAACGGCCGCCGAAGAAGACGCTGCGGGCTTCTGCCTAAAGAGAGCGGCCGGCATCAAGGAGGTGAAGGAGGAGGAGGAGGAGGAAGAGGAGGAGAACTCGCGTCGCGTGTACTCATACGTATTTTTGTACCTCGTTCCGAGATAGTTACAGAATGCCCCCGTTTACGAGTTCGACCAATTATAACCCCCGGCTCTTGTTCGCGACCGTCGAATTAGCAACACCCGAAAAACGATTAGTTCCGAGCTACGACTAAATGTCAGTAATTTCGCGAACGGATCGAAAAAAAAGAGAGAGGGGGAGACAGAGAAAGAGAGAGGGGGAGAGGACTTCCGCTCTGTAATACCGATTCCGGTCTCGGAAAAAGAAGAAATTAATTTCCGGCACGCGGTTGCGTTCGGCCGGCGAATTAAAGAGTCCCCCGGGATACAATGTATTTAACGATCGGTCGGATGGATTCTCCAAGAGGGATCGGCGATCGGCAATAATAATTTACACGCATGTAAATCGAGCACAACCATCGCGCCAACGTTCGTTCGTTCGTTCGCCATTAAGTAACTGTAACGCCGGCACCGATGAGACGCTTTTAATCTACGAGCGGCACGGAACAGAACCGAACTCAACCGATCTCTGTAATTGGCTCTCTCGCGATCGGCATCGGCTCCGGTGAAATTGTACCCGCGTATTATGTTACGGTGCTTTGTCTTATTGCGCGAACGATGATGGTATTATTACCAATGAATGTCCGATTTATTCTATCGGGAAATTTGAAGTCCGTAAACGGTTTTTCCAGGAGCGGAAGATCGGTAACATCACCGGCACTCCGCGGATTTTGCTTCGGCTTTCTGGACCCGATTTTGGAGAAATTAATGCGAGGCTTTCCTTGTTTCGAGGTGCACGATTCGATTTTTGTATACGATTATTTTGTGCGTTTTTCGGTACGGGAAATTATTTGTGATACAAATTAAAGGACGCGTGTTATTGACCCTTTGCTTTACAATGTCATTCCAAGGTTCCCTCTTTTGGATTCGAAAACTCAAAAAAAAAAAAAACGCTTGCGACGAGTTACAAGTCGATACCTCTACCACAAGGGTAGATACAGGGTGGTCACTGTTTAACGAATTATGCTCTGTTTCTTCCGGTCCGCTTAACAAAAAATTTCGGAAAAATTCACGGACATTCTTCCTAACGTTAGACACGACTGCGAATTTTTTCCGAATTTTTTACTGCAAGATCGATTTTTAAAAAATTCAGAAACTTTGAAATTGCTGATTTTATATTGAAGTTATCAAATACGTTTGTATTATCATGTTAATATAAACTATTACTAACTATTGACTATTTATTGTTTTCTTACGCCTTCCAGTGATTATTAATGTGTATTCTTTCAGATTTTTCGGATGGGGATAAAATGTACTACGGTAGTACTCTGTTTTTAATTGAAATCTGCTCGCAATCGTTTTTCTGCGACTGTCACTGTTTGTGGCAACTTCGCACGGTCGATTCGTGCCGGAAAAAAATGGGAGCCTATCCAGACAGCGTGATCGATCGGCAGAAACACAGAAAGATCGCGGAAGACGCGGGCGTGAAGTCGGGCCGGGCGTTCCCTGCCGAAAACACGTCGAAGTAATTATCGCCGGGTGGTGGAGCAGCCATTCCGGAACCGCATTCTCCCCAAAAATACCCGGAGCACCGAGCAGCGAGCACCGAGAGCAGCGCGGCAGGGTTAACATTACGGCGTACCGTAAATTGCTGGTGGGTACGGGTAGCTGCATCGAATTGCCGGTGCCTGACGTGCATAAACCGCGAACAATTCGCGCGGCAGAACGCGAAGATGCTGCTGCTGTCCGCGGAATCGGCGTCTTGGGAGGCGTGCGCTCGTTGTGCATGCACTCGGCCCGATCGGGCCAATTGCAACTGCCGGCCGGTGCACTGCTCGGCCGACGCAGCTCGAACGTCGCAAAATCTCGCTTCTCTTAAATCACGTGACGTTTCAATTAATAATTTCTATTCACAGCCTTCAGACACAGATTTAAAATCCCTCTTGGTCTTGAGGGTCTTAAGTCTGTGACGAAACTTGTCACATTTTTTGCTCTGTATTATCGATATTATGAATTCTGACGCCAGAAACGTGCTTCAAGTTTTTCGCTTTATTTCGCAGAGAATCAAGACAAAATATAGCTCAATTTGTAGCTGGAGAGATTTTCTTTGAAATTTTCTTTCGAAATGCTTGGATTCCGCGGTATGTGCATCGTCAATTTTTGGCCTACTTCTAACGCTTATATTACCAAATAACTGTATAGTCTCGGCAGCTCCTGACCAACGCGCACTAGATTGAACCTTCCTCTTTCGGATGACCCCTTCACCCGCGACAAAATATTCTTACGTAAGGACGAAAACTTGGGGCACGTAAAACCCTTTTTTGAAGGTAATGTAATCACTCTACCTTATCGCGAATCTACAAAGACCGGGCCCTTAAAGAGTATTGATAAAAAGGAATTTTAATGCGGGCAATTCAGTATTTCAGTCTTCTACTGTCTTCGTTTTGCCCATTAACGCATTAACCAGTCAGTTTAAAACAGTATAAATTTTTCTAAATTGCATCAAACAACCAGAATTTTTTTTTAGCAATTAGAAGAACTGGTTTATCGAATGACGCGTAAAAAAGATTGTGAGAAAACCGCAATTGCTAGGTATTGTAAAAATGGCACTTTGGAGCCTGTAATGAAAATTTAAAATATGCATTTTGTAGATCTAGATTAGTTGTGAAGTTACTGAAAATTTCGTCGAAATTGGTTGACGCAGATAAAAACGGAAAGTGGCAAGAAGTCGTGAAAAACTACGATTTTCACCACTTTAACTATTTGTAGCTCATGTACATATCGATCGATTTTATTGAAATTTTCAACATGCGTGTAACTAGCATAGACCTACAAAACGCATATTTTAAATTTTCGTTACAGGCTCAAATAACAAAGTTTGGGAAAGTGCAATTTTTATTTCCTCTAATAATTCCTAGCAATTAAGTTAAAAGTCATACTGTTTTAAAGGCCGTTCCAATACTTTCGCGAGCCCGTGTATGTGTGTCGTGAGGATCAAGCGATGACGGATATAGTCGTCAAACACAGCTGGCTGGCTAGTTAATTTCGCAGAAACTTTCTTGCAATAATTGTCAAATAAGGTATCCGAAATTTGACAATTTTATGGGTCCTGTGGTTCTAGAGGATTTTGTAGAGTTAAGGGAATTTGGTGAAGATGAAAATGACCTGTCCAGCTGGACCGGTCAGCCACGGATTCCACGGAATCCGGGCCGAGCGGTGTTTATTGTTCGCGATCGGCCCCACGGTGCCTCGGTTTGCGAGAAAACACGAGACAGGTAGCCACCGAGTTCTGCTAGCAGGCACCAAGGAACACCGAAATAGACACGCGTCTGGCCAACGTCCTCGCCGAGCCGATAAACACGCCACTCGAGCCCCTAACCGCCCCAAAAATCCTCCTATCTGCCGAGAGAAGAGTATTCTTTGATCTACACCACGACCTCGACTGTGTCGGCCCTTCTACGACTTCGATCAAAGGACAACAAGCCTCTACTATTCTTGTACAAACGCGTCGAACGCAGATGCCGATAAGAGTCGATAAGAGACTCGGAAGATGCTCGTTAGACGCCTTTGTTGTTGCGCCGATTTCTTGGAGGGGCGTGCTGGGTTTAAAAATCAAAGTGAACCGGAAAAGTAGCAGCAAATCAATATCAGAAAATACGCAATCTCTTTAGGCACTTTTAAATTACAATTAAAAATTTTAATTACAAATTGATTGATTTACGAATTGATAGTAACATATCAACAGGCTCAAGTAAAATAATTACGAAATAAATTCTCAATCTAGTGATGAACAAAATTTTTGAACGCGTCGAAGATTGAAATATTTCGCAGTGTTCTGCGATCTTTCTTGGCAGACCATAATCTACAACCATAGCGATCAGTGGATCTTCCTTCAATAACTTTGTTAAATTAATGGTAACATATCAACATGCTCAAATAAAATAATTCTAAAATAAATTCGCGATCTAGTGATGAATAAAACTGTTGACATGTGTCAAAGATTGAAATATTTCGCAGTGTTCTGCGATTTTTCTCGGCAGGCGATAATCTGCAACCACAGCGATCAGTGGATCTTGAAAATGATCGCAACAGGAAGCATAGCTGTTTCCAAGGAGTCTGATCCGTAATTCGCTCAGTCCGACCCGCGGGTACCATCCAAAGTCTCCGCGAACCTGGCTTCGAATCGAACCGGCTTCGAACTCTGTCTCTGGCGTTGGTTGGCAGGCAGAGCTGCGGTAGCAAAAGGGGGATGATAGTTGAACCGGGGGATGGGAGTAGCAGGGGGTTGGTTGGTTTTGCGTAGCGAGTTGTCGGATGTCGGTGTCTGCGGCCGGATGTTGCGTCAGTGATACAACCGGATGATACTTGGCGCCCCGGGGCCGTTCCGCGTCTGTAAGTTAGCCACGTACAATTACCATGCGTCTCGGCACTCGCGATGCCGTTACAGCGTTTTCGACGAAACGTTATGGATGGATGGATGGGAGGAGCAGGGCCAGAAACCGACGAAGGTTAGCACAACTTCTCGCGGATGTAGAGAGAGGGAGAGAGAGAGAGAGAGAGAGAGAGAGAGAGAGAGAGAGAGAGAGCCGGCGGTGGTTATGACGAGCATGATCGCAAACTCGAGCGATCCGAAGATTAAATCGCGGGTAATCGGGGATGCACGCGTCGAATGCAACTTCTGCAACGATATATTCTTGCGCTGCCTGCTAGCACAATTTTCTACGCCGTTTTTCGGTACATTTGTGGAATTTTAAGAGACTCCGTGGATTCGCGATAAGGTAGAGCGACCACGTTACCGACAAAAATGGACGAAAAATGGTTTTGACTTGCCTCGTAAATTTTACTCTGGGAAAGGGATCATTCAAAAGCGGAAGGTTCGAGGAAGAACTTCCGTGCTTCCAGTTGAAAATTTTGATTGTCGCTACACCAATAGAGACGCGTTTTTCGTTTGCAAGAAAAATTTGTGAAAAACGCGAGACGCGTCTAACTCGTTAACGGAAGAGGAATTCGTTGGGGCAAACACCTGAACAGGATGAATGAAACGGGGGTGTGAAAGCGAAGAAATTATTAATTAAGGTGTAGGAGGCGTCCGCGAGCATGCGCGACGGACAGCAGGTTAGGATGACGAGTGTGGGATGCAGGAAACGCGAGGAACAATGGGATCTTGATACGTTAAACGAGAACGGTAAAGGAATAATCTAGCAGGATTCCAACGTCTCTATATTAGTTAGTGTCTTTATTTTTCATTCATCTTGGAACCGTTTTGCGCCCGGTTCACCAGGTCAAATTGCTTCAACTGTTGTGTTCGTGAGTTATTCATTGTTGCTTAATCAGTTTAGCTGGAGTTGTCTGGTGTTACGCTTCTGTTATGGAGTCTTTCTCCTGTTATAATGGAAAATTATGTTCGTCAGAAAATGCACGCTTTCTGACAATTAATTGGGAGCCTTTATCGTTTCACTGTGGATCTTTATTAGTGACATTAATCGAGAGAGTTGCTTTAAATTCTTTCGTCGATTATATTAATGACCGTAATAAAGAACTTTGTTAAAATTTTGTCTATGCATCATTATTACTAACATTAATAAAGACGATTTTGAATAATTTTTTATTGTAGATTAGTGACATTAGTAAAGAGAATTACTTTAATATATTGTGTAGATCATTGCTAGTAACATTGAAGGAGAGTTTTAAAATTGTGTGCAGATAATTAATACAGACAAAAATGGAAAGCCTATATCAAAATGATGACTTTATAAATATGCAACTTTGTCGTCGAAAACATATAAGAAACAAATTTTAAGCATAGAGAGAATTTAATTCTATCGTTACATTGTTTTGGACATATTTAAGTTATTAAGAGAGGGAATACAATTTTGTGAATCATTTGTTTCTGGTAACTATTATTTTGCATGGAAATGTATAATTATTACAGTGAGTAGCGGTAATGTTTAGATGCATATCAGTTAAGTACAAGGTTCGCGATAATCGAGGAAAGATTTAGGACAAGATCGTTGACAGTCGAGGATCGTGATTGTAAAGTCGAACGAGAGTATCGAAAGTTGTACTGCCCGTTCATCTTTTCGGTAGTAAACCCGGCGAAGTGTTGATTTACGAAATAGATAAAATTTAAGGTGAATCTCGGTGGCTCGTATTTTACATGTTGCGTACTCCTCGCCCTAATCTACTTCGGCCGTCTGACCTAGTATACTTCGAATCCCCTTTCGAGATTAAACCTCCGACATTGTACTTTGTGTTCACCATTCGAACAAACTTTAACTGATCTAGAAAAATTCATAATAACACATACGTCATTTAGAGGTCACAAACCAATCCAATTGTATCTCTCATTTTTTAAAATTTATTATTCAATAAATACAAAAAACTTCGCACATTCAACTTTTACTAAATTCCGCTTTAATTCGATTTCTAAACGCAAATATATTATTTCTACGATTTGGTACGAATTTGCAAATTTTGTTAAAACATTTTTATGCAGTTTCCTAACGTCATACATTATTCTTTAAACATGGATTCGAGGGAAAAATTTCTTCGACTGGAAAATTCACAGCAGTGAAATTGAACAGAAAATGTTATTAACTTTTGGTGATATAAACGCTAACTTGTGTCTTAAAAATTTGCACTATACCACAAATGTGTAATGATTCAAGATGCAGGAGGCACTTAAGAGTTTCTTCATTTCTTGAATTTTTGTTCTCTTTGATTCTTTTCATTTTTCTACTGTTTTAAGTGCAGCTTCTCATTTTTGTCGTAAATGCATAAAGTCCGTTGGGTTATTAGTTTTTGCAAAACCGTTTGGTCTGTTGCAGAGAAATCGGTTGTCGGTTGTTCCAGACGCATTAAAGCTTCTCAAACAACTATCCCCTCCGATCGTACATTTAGAGAGTGATTCCGACTCGGACTTAATTGCTCTACAAACGAGCCGACTACACATCCATTCCCCACGAAATCGATAACTCGTCCGCAAGTGGGTCACCCCTTCGTCTGGATCGGAACGTGACGTAGGGTGTTTTTCGTTTGAATCGGCCTGTGCTGATCCATTTCATACATATAACAAAAATCACGCGCATAGCAAACTATCTGACGCGAGCAGCTCAAATCTTTTAATTAATCAACAGTTGTCAACTAGCTCCACAATTTGGGTTCATTGTGTTTTACTTTAAGTAGTTTTTGGTTCAAGTTAAAAAATTGCCGAGACAGTCTACAATATGTGGAAATATATTTAGTTAGATATTCGTTGTTCAATTAATTAGAAATATTTAAAAATAAAAAATATTCTTTATCAAAGAACGATGTTCAACGAGGTTTTCATAATGTAACTTCATTGCGTTTTATTTTAGGCAGTGATTGGTCGAAGTTTTTCAATGTAAAAATTATTGAAGATACTGCTATATTATTTTCAACCTGTCAAACGTATTAAGAATTAAAATAACTGTCTACGTATTACCAGAAACGTTATTGTCATAAACAAATATACTTAGTGGTATTTGGCGTTCGGTAGTTGCAGTATTAATTGTAAAATAATTTTGGGAATATATCCTCGAAGAGCAGCTTTCACTTCCAGCGATATTCCATTCTGTCGCATCGATTAGAGACAGCACCCGCGTAAAATCTGCTCGTTTATGCAAACACGGCGACGAATTAATAGGAGGCATCGATTCGCGTAGGTGGCCCCGAAGAATTAGGTAAATCGTGTGCAAATGGCTGGCCGTGACGTTTTCGTGGCCGCACGGTCTTAGGTCACGCAAGATACCCGGCCAGATATTTGGTTAAATATTAATGACGTCGTTAAAACAACGCATTTGCGGTTCGTTAAACCGTAAGGGGGCGCCGTCTAACGACTGGCCGACGAGGGCTCGCTTCCACTAGCCATTCCGTTAAACCAACCACCGGCGATACCACGTCCCGGTTACCTCCTAGAATCCTATTATATTCTTCACTATACACCGGTTACAATGTAACCCCGCGATCAAATTTCCGATTAATCCGCCCGCGCGTTCTTGATGGCGCCCACGAGATCGTTTTAGAAATATTACACTCCGGCATGTGAATATTCAATTTTCAGCCACCAAAAATTTATTTCTGTTTCTCAGTGCAACGATTCCCTTCGAACGAACGTAAATCAACGCGTCTTCTACCAATGACCTTCATGATTTTCATATTAGGGGTAGCCATAAGTAATCCATTATTTGCAAAGAATTTGTTTTTCCTTTAGTTCTGCACTGACTGTTGAAGAGGAAACACGTATTCTTTTACATTTTTTGGGTAATTCAGCCTGTGTTAAAAGCATAATTTTTTTAGAACCGTGTAATAAAATGGCGGCGTCCGTACCCTCAGAGGATCATATCCATCATTCCATACTTTTTCATTTTCATGCGGGATTTAATGCAAAGGTAAAATTTGCGATGTTTATGGAGATGTATTGAAGGTCAACGAGTGTTAACGTCGGTTCAGAAGGTTTGCTGCTGGTGATTATGATCTCTCTGACAGACCTCGAAGTGGACGACCAGTTGAATTCGATAATGACACCCTAAAACTTCTAGTGGAAGCTGATCCAAATTGAATTTTTTCAACTGATTGAAAATTTGCAGGAAAGATGGCAAACTGTCCTTGATAATGATGGAGATTATGTAATAAATTAAGAAATAAAAACTAGAATTTACTACGACGATTGTTTTAGATTTCACAATAATTGATTACTTATGGGTCCCCCTAATATCTCGATTCCATAATCTCTCGAAAACAGAAAACAATTGTAGCGATTCCCCCTGTCCATTTACAGGATGCAACAAAGGTGGCGTGTCTCCTACGTTTACTGTACACGAAAAGATGCCGATAGTACGCGAGAGCGCTCGTGATTGCGAAATCGGCTCGCATTTGCTGCGATTCCACCGCGGATCGTCGAGTGAACGACAACCAGGCGTACGACAAAAAGCGTGTGCTCGGCGTTATCACCTCGAAATGAGGATTCCCGATAATATACCATCCCACGTATCGCGGGGACAACGGCTGTTTGTACATTCACTTCTGTAGAAGATGTAAGGAGACACCTTAAGTCATATTTTGCAGAGATTATATAATAAATTAAGAAATAAAAACTTGGATTTACCAGAAAGTTTGTTTTAGATTTCAAAATAGTTGATTACTTATGGGCCCCTCTAATACTTGACTCCTTTCATTTAAATGTCGGATCGAACCTGTCACGAACATTTCGAACGCCTTGCTCGAATATTTGTCTATCAGTAGTTTCACGCGGATAATCTTTGGATTTTGTGTTAGTATTCAGGTTCACTGCTCTCTATGGGTAATCTATAAATACGCGACGGATCCACCATTTAGGAAGACAAGAAAGTTAGATAAAAAGTTCCCGGGGAAGTTGCGTCAAATGAAAAGCTATTGCTCTCGCGATGGAGTTTCGAAAGTCTTTCGATTTGCATCTCCTTCGCAGGGATGACCATAAATCCGTCCGGCTAAATCCACGCGAACTTTCTTCGGATCCTCTCCTCCTTCGCCGGGAAATTTCGAAATGAGTTTCTTTCGACAATGTCTATGTTGCGTCTCTCCAAAAAATGATATACCAACTAATGCATTCTGTTAAGTTGACACGAGTTTAGTCGAGGTCCACCGCTAAAAATTACCGTACTATCATTTAAAACATTGTATGAAATTGCAAATTGCTGTATATTCAAGTGTGATATAAGCAAATACACTCGATTTCGTACACGCAGAATGAAGACGGGCACACGTGGTAAAAATATTCTAAATTAAATGGAACGTTAAAATTCCGAGGTCGCGTCTTCGAGTGCAAAGGTTTGGAAAATCCTCAGCCGTGGACAATGAATTTTCAAACATTAGAAAATGATCTCCGGTAGACACCTAAACTGAAAAAATAAATCCCACAGTCGAACTCAACCAAAGCACGAGCATTTCCGAATCGGGAAAGCCACCCCCGGTGTATCGGCGATAAAAGAAAGGCTTAAAAGTCACCCCCGCTTCATCCCCGGTAGGCAATCAAGTTAAAAACATCGAGGGCGGCTCGCCGAAGAGCAACTGGTCCCGATCGAACATCACTAAATTCGAAAGCTAATCTCGAAGGGCTGGGCCACCCCCGCGTGTGGGGGTTTCGCCCGATAAAACCGACGGTGGTATGTAAATTCGGTCGTCTCGTGTATTTCGGATCACGGGCTCTCTAGCAGTTTAGGATGGAGAAGCTGAGAAAAGTGGCGAAAAAAATCGAGACAAGGATAGCCGGCCACGATAAACTCGAGGAAGGGGGCGGAGAGGTGATATTTCAAGACTGCCCCCTCCCCTTCAGAGTCCGGCTCCTTAGACAACAGGCTCGAGGAAGCGAGGCTAGTTAGGCGCAGGGACAACAAGCATAAATTCTCGAACGAGGGATGACCGGGCGGCACGCAAAGTCCCATGATCTCCCTACACCCTGGCCAACCCCTGCGACCTTCGCCACCCCCGTCGCTGAATCCTTTATCCACCTTGCTGGACGATGGGGATGCTTGATCTCTAAGTTTCAAGGTTCATTCGAGTTGAGGATTGTTCAGGGTGCTTTTTGCCGGCTATCGGATGTTTGGTGCCACGGGGGTGAACTTTTCAGAGAGGGTTGCTTTTGAGATGAACCTGAGTTTTGAGTTTAACCTATCGAGCATTAAAATTGGCCAGTGTGCATTATGTTATCAAAATAACCAGATTTAATTTATTTCGATTTTGTGCGATTTTTTGTTTATATACAGGATGCCACATTTAAATGTTAATAACTTCATTTATACAGATACAAAAGAATGTTTTCGAAGAAAGTTATTTGGGGAGGGCCATAAGTCTGTGGGGATGAAAGTTATCTCAATGTTCGGACATGATGGGTTGCGAAAAACGCGAATCAGTGATTACGGAATGTGGTGCGGCATCTGGAAAATCGATCGATCTCGAAACGAATCTCGGCGACGTGGCGAAGGGACACGCGACGGACATGCGAAAGGCAGTCGGCTGCGTCTTGGAATTCGAAATATGTTCGACGAAAGGACGAAGTCTCAGGACTGAGAAGACGTTCCTTGGTATTTCGGTGCCGATCGGTATGTGTCGA
This sequence comes from Halictus ligatus, assembly GCA_028454255.1. Lineage (NCBI taxonomy): Eukaryota > Metazoa > Arthropoda > Insecta > Hymenoptera > Halictidae > Halictus > Halictus ligatus. Next base: position 7,804,765 of record CM052138.1, read on the forward strand.
GAATGTCCAACGTGTGACGTCCTAACGCCATGTCACCCTGTCGACCTTTGCGTGCCGGAGTATCCCCCTCGAGACATTCCACGGCTGTTACGGAACGTCCGAGAACGTCTTGGAACATTAATTGTGAAAAAAGGCCGCTCGTTAAGCTTCGATTCGAACTCCTGAATGAACGGTGCCCTCGAGAACGACGACGGTAGACTGCCCTTTCGCTTGCCGGGTGCTAAAAATTGATTTTCTACGATGTTTATATATGGTGTATATTTTTCTATTTTTATACGTCGTATACTCCTATCTTTGTGCACGTTGTACACGTGTACCTTTGTGTACGTTGTACGCTTTAACCTTCCCATACGTTGTATACGTTGTACACTTCTATTTTTGTATTCGTTGTACACGTTGTATACTTGTACTTCTGTATACATTGTACACGTTGTATACTTTGGCCTTTTTATACTTTATATACTTGTACTTCTGTATACATTGTACACGTTGTATACTTTGCCCTTTGTATACGTTGTATATTTCTATTTTTGTATACGTTCTACACGTTGCATACTTTAACCTTTGTATACGTTTTGTTGAGCGATGCCGCGATGCAGATTTCGCGTTGCCCGTGTTCGTTCTACGAATTAACGTACAGCCGAACTAGTTGAGAAGGTTGTTACGGCGACAGCCCGGATCTATCGGTTCGTTGAGGGTTGACGCGATTTCTTGTGAGATGTCTTAGCTTCTCGATAGTTATGCGATGTTCTCTGTGATTTCGGTACTAGGTTTCCGTGATACAGTAAATCAAGGAAGCGCTTTGGGCCTGGTAAAACATCTTGAAGTTAACGCGATGAATTGAATCGCACGGGCTGGTAAACAGATGGCCCGGGGACTAAGTCGGTGGTTGGAAACGCTATATGGTGATGCCCCATGGCTTCGAGGAGTTACTGTAGCTAAGTCATAAACGGCCGTTCATTTGGTATTGCGGGGTTGTAAACGGACCCGTCTCGAGAGCGACGTTAGAACCGTGTTTTTGGTGGGCACGTGGCGGACAGACGGCCCGCCTAAGTCGTTGTTTTCGCAAGATGAGGGCGCAGGTAAACGAAGGACACGCCGAAGACCGTTACGTGACTCGGTGCGGAGGAACGCGTCTCAACACGTTTTATACTTATATTTTTGTATACGTTGTATACGTTGTATACTTGTCCTTCTGTATACATTGTACACGTTGTATACTTTGCCTTTTGTGTACGTTGTATATTTCTATTTTTGTACACGTTCTACACGTTGCATATTTTAACCTTTGTATACGTTGTATACTGTAACCTTTGTATACGTTGTATACTTGTACTTCTATATACACTGTACACGTTGTATACTGAAACCTTTGTATACGTTTTATACTTATATGTTTGTATACGTTGTAGACTTTGTACACGTTGTATACTTTAACCTTTGTATACGTTGCATACTTTAACCTTTGTATACGTTGTATACTGTAACCTTTGTATACGTTGTATACTTGTACTTCTATATACACTGTACACGTTGTATATTGAAACCTTTGTATACGTTTTATACTTATATTTTTGTATACGTTATACACGTTGTATACTTTAACCTTTGTATACGTTCGTATACTTGTAGTTTTTGTGTACGTTGTATACGTCGTATACTTGTACTTCCGTATACGTTGTACACGTTGGATGCCTGTATCTTTTTATACATTGTACACGTTGTATACACAGCCGTGGGGTATCATAGAAGGTGTCCGTCGAGTGACACTCGGATTTCGAGGCTTGGCTCTCGAGCCCGGTCGGCGGCGTCGGAGAATTGCGGCGATAAATTTGATTTCGCCGGCAGCCGGCTCCGTGACTAGAAGTTATTACGAACGAAAGTAGAACTCGTTCCGGTGGCGGTGGGTAGCGACGGCCTTACTGTCATAGAATAATACGGGATGCCATTGTAAACGTCAGCGGGCGACGCGGCGGCGTTGATCGATGGCCACCCGTCAGTTGGCACCACTTTTAATTAAACCGCCCTCAAGATTAGCTCCCCCTGTTCTTCCGGGGCCACCCCCGACTCCTTGTAATTGTTTTAAATCTCACCCTCCCCCCCCCCCCGCACTTCTACCCCCGTGGCCGGGCAGTTGCTCTCCCTGCTCTAGCGTACTCAGCCCGTCCGGAGAAAAAAAAACCGCAGCTTGTCAACGTGACAGATTCACCGGCTTCGCAGACATTTATAAGCTCAGACAAGATAGGGTTGCAACTTCCACCCCCGTTCGACCGTCGAAACGAATCTCTTCATTTTTTCGTCTTACACTCGGCCGAGAACCTGCTGTACAAGTCTCCAGTGAACGTCTTTCTTTCTCTTCCTTGTTCTTCATTCCCCCTTCTCTTTTTTTTTGAAAATTAACCCTAAGGATTAGAGCATTTTGCAGTTGATTTTTATGTGGCTCTATCTGCTTGCTTTATGGATCATTTGCGCTTGGCTGCGTCCTCTAGGGATGTTCCCCAGTTAATAATTAGTCTGCCGATGTTTATACAAGACAAAAATTGTTCAATTGCAAGAAACAGTGGAGAAAAGTGGAAATTTCTTTCCTCTTTTGTTGATTTTAACAAGTTAAAATTTATACGTTGATACTCATAAATTATTTTGGTCTGTCTACTGCTGCAACCTACGCAGTTTTGTTATAAATGTAGAATTATTACTAATAATATTCTGCATTAACCTTTGCACAGTTTTCACGATATTATCACTAGATTGCATTATGCAAGACTGATTTTGTGCATTTATGCCAAAATTGGTGGCTGCAATTTTAAACGGTAGAGGCATTAAAATAATCGAAGAGTATCAAATTACCTTCGTCCCGCTAACAGTATTAAATAAAGAAAAAATTTTTTATTTGGCTCCAGTACCTTCTAATCGATGAAAAAAATGTTCAAGTTAAAAATTTTAAAGTCCTGCTGTGTGCATCCAAGAACTCGTTTCTCTCGGAAATATACTTCGCTCGGGTCCTCAGCGATTCTGTGCTCTTAACTATGGTTTCCCGATCTCGGGAGGACCAAGGTCCGCTAACTAGGCCGCTTCTACACCGGCTAACTAATTTTTCTAATTACGGGGCCGCTTCCGTCGCGACGGAGAGTTTCTTTTGCTGATAAACTTAGGTGTCGGACGTGCAGCTCACGCGTTTCTCTGTTAGTTTGGGGGTCGAGTGTGTGTCTGCAGGGGGTTGGGGACGGTAAGGGGGTTCGGGAAGGTCGAGGGGGTGGACCCTTTGCTAGATCAAAGCGCCCCCAAAGATCAATACGCTCTTGAGACGCGGGCAGGGGCGAAAGAGAGAAACAGAGATAGAGATAGAGAGAGATAGAGAGAGAGAGCGAGAAAGAGAAAGAGAGGGAGAGAGAGAGAGAGAGAGAAGAGTGGCAGGAAACGGCGAAGAGAATGGGAGAGCGAGACACAGGCCGGTTGATTGAGGGCACTGGGCATTAGTGGTCCTATAGTGACCCATAGTCCGTCTCTCTTTCTTTCTCTGGTTTTCTCTTTAGAAACGCGTCACGTACTACTTTTCGGCCGAGCGGAAGCAAAGGGGCATAAATAGGCGCAATTAAGGGTGACTCGGGAAAATTCCCGCGACCCGCCGGAAGCAATCTTCTTCTTCGGATTGCTATCTTCTCGAGGCCGAGAACGAGCCAAGGAGGCATGGCTACGAGATGGCCCGGCCGATGACTGAAAACTATGCGTACACAAGAGAGGCCGGGAGGTCCGGCACCGTCCGAGAGGATGTTTGCTTTTACTGCGGGCTGAAACCTGGCGACCGTTCTGCGCGGCATCTTCGAAACTTCGTTGGCTCGTGGTTTCTGTGTCGGGAACCACGCTGGGGTTCTAGATAAATTATTCCTTTTCGATTTGTTTCTGCATGCAGAATCACCCCGCCCGCAAAAATCTCGCGCGCAACGAGTACAGTGCAGCGTAACCTCGTTTACATTATAATAATATTTTTAAAATTGTGAGAAGCTTTAACACTATTCCTACCGACACTTCACGTGTACCTATTCCTAGCGACTGGTCAACTCACCGGTCTTTAGCACAACTTATATTTACACAACTTATATTTAACAACTTACTTCGATTTTATGGAATCTTTGAGGTTTCTAGTGTGGCGGTCAAAGTGTTAAAGCCGATTCATTTACGTTGTACATAGGAAATTCTAATCGAAGTTTTGAAAACGGTCATTTGATCGGCCGCGGTAGGAATAGTGTTAAAATTGTAAAAAATTAATCGTGTACAGAAACGACCCAGTGCGCAGACGGTGTGGATAAAAATAAAGTTGCAGACGGAGTGTTGTTTATAGTCAATGAACTATTGTATGTGTTATTATACTAGTGTCATGTATCTAGAAAGAAACGAAGCACATACAGTAGAAAAATTCTAGGTCGGAGAAAACGTTTGGTTTTGAGACTAAAAAGTTGCGAGTGCATAGGGTTAATTTTCGTCATGAATGCAAGAAATCTGCAGTATACTAATCGCAACCCCAGTTACAAAACTGAAACCATAGGCTTTGCACACTTCTACGCTTACCGAACAAAATTCGGCCGGTTTCTCTGCGAACAGAGTGAAATAAAATCTTCCGGCCGAGAAAATAGCAAAGCCGAAGGTTCCCGAGGAGGTCCGAAATTCCCGGAATACCAGCAGTCAATCAACCCCGTTGCACCGTCAACCCTTAAGAAGCGTTGCTCGCGTTGGTCCGAGTACGAATTACAAATTTCCGCGAAAATGAACGGGCCGCAGATAGTTTCCGTGCTTTTTGGCAGACGAGTGCCAGCATGCTGTTTAATTAGGAACGCGTAACCGACAGAGAGGAGCAGCTTCGTGAGACCGGAGAGGGGGTAGGGCGCGAAAGTTAAAATGCAGGGACATCCTGCGAAAGGAATTTACGAGACAGCCGAGCTGCTCGCGCAGTTCTAATAAAATATATCGGCAATTAACTCCCTAAATATTCTCGGCCGGCGTGAAACGTCGTGATCTATAGGAGGCCCCCGGCGCCCGTTGGCTAAATTACTTTGAATCGCCATTTTTTAGAGGGCCGGCCAATTGCCTCCCTGCGGTTGCCAATTATTCCCGGTGCCGGAGTCGCGGCGCCCCGGCTCCTTTTTGCGTTCGAGTTTCCGAAGACACGGTTTTTCGACTGGAATTCCCCGCGGAATTTCATTACTGGCTGTACAGGTCGCTCCTTTGTGAGATACTACGGGAGCGTAGCTGCTGCTGCGCACAGACGTTGGTCTTTCTTCTTCCCTCCGGGGAGGGACTGACAAATATTTGACAAACGCTAATGCCTGCGCAATCAGACGCCCGACGATATTAATTCCTGCCACGGCGCGCGCCGCCTCGATACAGCCGGAAATAATTATTCGGGGATCTCTTGTTTATAGTTCACAAGCATCGGAAAGTTGCTCCACCGATTGATCCTATGAACAGTGTTCAGAAGAACCTGTTCCAAATTCGTGTAATTTGCAATTGACCTCGAGTGACCACGAATGACCTTTATAATAGGACATTGTATTCGTCTTGAAATACACTAACAGAATATAGGTAGAACACCATTTCGTTCTATTTTTAAAGAAAGAGAGTTGACCTTCATGTCTCCTTGACGCGTCTACGTATGCAAAGATTAGTAACAATCAGATTAAGAGTCTCTCGATACCAAGTAAATTTGGTCTGATGCATTTCGGATCACCATAAATTAATATATTTACACGTGAAACACGTCTGAAATGGGAAGTTCAAATATCGGTTCGGATAATCGAGGTTCTCTTATATCGTGGATTAAACGAGCAAATGCTAACCAAACTGTACAATGTTTGGACTCATTGTAATCAGGAAAACGGTAGGAATGTGCCAGTAAAAGTTGCACAGACAGTTAATAATAATCTGTCCCCGCTATTATTTACTAAGTAAAAATTACGGAACGGTGCACGCGACACGAGCCACTTTTCGGCCCGGAAGTCGTTCCCACATATCCAGAGAACGTATACCGCTGTTCAGCAGCAGAAGGACGGAAGATCACAGAAGGGCTGTCAAACGCAAGGGCGCGGAATCGATGCGGTTCGATTCGAGGCGGTTACATCTGGCCCGTCTTCGCGTGCCGGTAATTAATCCGCCGCGAGTCCCGACGACACAGCCCGCGGGCCTTCTCTCAAGTTCCCGTTTGTAGTAACTAAATGCGTTTGACAACGGTAGCTTGTGTCTCCCCCGCGTTAGCCGTGAGCGATGTTCGCCGTGGATAATAATCGCAGCCTATGCCTACGCACCGGAGAGCCTTCCTTCCGTTAATTTGATTCACCGGCGTGTAACGCATCGAGGCTTCTTCTTCTTCGTCTTCGGCGTCCGCGTTCGCTTGCTCTCTCGCTTTCATACATTCCGCTGCATCGATTGGTGCGGACAGGTGTCCTCATTCGCAACACGTCGAAAGCCGTCCCCTGGCAATCGTCCTATATCGAAGGAAAACTGTATTAACCCCTACGATTTATGCTACGGGGGTAATAGGTGAAACTGTATGGGGTACCCATAAGTAATCAATTATTTGCAAAGAATTTGTTTTGCCTTTAGTTCTGTACTGATCGTTGAAGAGGAAACACGTATTCTTTTACAGTTTTCGGTAAAGCAGCCTGCGTTCAAAATATTCTAAAAAGTATAATTTCTTGTTTACAACCCTGTAATAAAATGGCGGCGTCCGTACCTTCCGAGGATCATATTCGTCATTGCATGCTTTTTCATTTTCATGCGGGATTTAATGCAACGGTGACAACAAAGAAAATTTGCGATGTTTATGGAGATGTATTGAAGGTCAACAAGTGGCAACGTTATTTTATGTCGGTTCAATGGAAATTAATAACTTACACGTTTAGTAAATTCTGCTCGAAATATTCATAACGAGACTGGCTCGATATTATAGTGCAGGGGGATTGATATTACGTGAATCACAAAATTAAAATCGTTTAGTGAAAATAATCCCTCCTTCTCCCTGTGGACGTGGGACATAGCGATCAGCGTTTTAAATACATCATGACGTAAATGCAACTTTCAGTGGCGCCGCAGGGTCGCCATTCGAGTTCGAAGGGTTGAAGCTTTTTGTCAAATTTTGTCATCTCGCGAGGCTTCCTCGCGACTCGTGTAAAGTCCACCGTTTCGGGACGAGTCCTTCGGAATCTCTCGGAACGAAGAGTTTTCACGGACAATCCTGCGGCCTCGCAGGAAAAATTCGACGGTATTCATTTCAGGGACGAAGATTTCACGGTTGAGCGGATACGTCCCTAAAAGACGGCCGGCAGCTGGAAGAGATTCCGTTCTGCGTTCGTGACTGACATTAGTAACTCTTTTCTCCTCCTGTTCCCGCACCCCTTTGCAACCCTTGTCCTCGTCATCCCCTTCAATTCGCCTCCAGCTACTAGCGGGATCGTTCTGCCGCGATTCTGGTTACGGGCTTCGACGTGTTAGACTCTGACAGAGTCTGAGAGACCTGCCGGAGCCCCCGGGATGCTGAACATTTCGAACATTCTTGTTCGGTTCGAGGCTTTTCTTCGGTCCACGTTAGGCTGCGGCGTTTACGCGCTGCCAGGAAAAATAAATTAGAGAAACGTAAAACAATTTCACCACAAAATTCTGCTTTAGCAAAAAACGTGTTCTCGCGCCAAGATCCCCGGTAGATTCCCCGTCGATCCTGTTAGCTGAACCGAAAATACATTCGTCGAGCAAGAAACGTCTCCAGGGGCCCCGAAGGGTTGCGTTTCTGTGTCCAATGAAGCCGAGCGAGGGCGTTAACGGTTTCAATGAAGAGGAAACCGAATCGGCGTGCGGCTCGCGTTTTTCTGTTTACAACGGGGCTACGTGATCCACCCTCCAGCGGCGGGATTCCATCGCAGGGAATAATAGGGCCCTTCGATTCCCTACCTCTTAAATCCTTATGTCGTCCCGTAACCCCTTAGGGTCGCGGACGTGCAATGAAATCAACAAGAACAACAACCGGCCCTGTCCAGAACCCGTGGAAGCCCTCGCAAAGGCGCTCGCAGTCTCGAGTGACATCCCCGAAAGGGTGTAACCCTTTCTTCGTCGATCTCGAAGGTTCTTCTCGTCGTTGTACTTCTAGGGAAGGGGCCAGGACCTTGTCCGATTGCCGGCCACCGTTATTGCCTGTCAATTGTTCCCCGGTTCCACGTTATTAAATTAATATTAGGGGCTCCTCGACTCTCGTTGTCCAGTTTTTCCTTTATTTCCTCAGTTTCCCAGGGGGATTCGGACACGGGCTACCCTTCAACCCTTCCGAGGCCGTGACACTTGCCACGGTCAGCTGCGAGACTCAACGACAACGACGATTGACCCTTTGATCGATAATTGTTCGCGAAGGGACCGGCAGTGTTTGGTGTTGGCGCGTTATGGGGCGAAAACGGGGGCTATTCGTAGCATTAACGTGATTATCGATGACGCTTGCCATACGGTCCATGGGTGGACGTTTGCTGATTTGAGGGATTGATGGATCCGATGGTCGGCCTTCGATGATTTTTGCTAACTGTGTTTCTAGCTTCTGGGAACAAATGTTAGGTTAGCAAGAGAAATCTTCTTTTTAAAAGAATCATTTTCGTCCACAGAGACTGTGTTTCTAGTTTTATGAAAACAATATCTATCAGGCTGGCTAGATCGACTTCCCAAAATTGGATACTGTCGATCTATGTTAGCTAAGCCTTTTGGAACAGGATATACAATGATTTCTCTATATATGTCGCCAAGACTTGCATGGTAAACGTCGCGGAATTATTCTTACTACCGCGGGATATACCCCGTGAGGGGTCATGAACCTCGGACAAGATCCATGTCGTTGACATATATCGAGAAGTCACTGTATTAGATTAGCGAAAAAACATCTATCCACAGATTTTAATGTTCCCAAGTAAGTTCTTCTTCATTGAACTGAAATTGATAAAAAAGTTGCTTATTTCTCTTGATAACGTTCTGCCACCTTACAGAACAGAAAAATTATTTGTTCAAGAACGAGTTTACAAGCTTGATGGTAAATAGATGCAGTGATTTTTTTTTAGATATCTTGAACGTCCGTTTTGAGAATGCAATTTAACAGACGTGTTTAACATTTTTCTAAAAAATGACCATGAAAATGCTGGAATCAAATGTTTCAATTAATAAATTCAATGCTAAATATTGTGAAATAAAATATTTTTCCAGATGGATAAAAAGAATAACATATCTTGTTTATTGAACAATGACATCCTTTCGATAATAATATCGTTGAATGATACAATGATAGTCGAGCATAATTGTCCAGGGTTAAAATCATGGAAAAATATCGTTCGAACGAAATAGAAGGGGGACTTTTTACTAATTTTTCATTTCCCCGAGCACAATGGCAAAGAATGTGCTTTAAGTTTTGCAATCTAGTAAGTAATAAGAGCAGGATGCACGCTTCCGTTCATAATTCAGTTCTCAGTTGCGCACGTCTGAATCGTGGAATAAGAACGAAGAAGAGGACTCGAAATCATAACAAACGGAGCCGCGGCCATTTTATAATTCTCCGTGATCCGGAGGAAATGTAAATCACCGGTACTATCTCGTGAACAATCTGGGTTGAAATTCTCGGGACTCGGGTTATCGAGACCCCATTGTTCTTCCTCATCGATCTATCTCCCCGGTTTAGAAACCGGTGCACGGAGCGAGCATGGGAATCCAAGAAAATGGGAAACCTCCCTGCGAACGTCTCACGGTTCCCAAAAGTCGTACCGTTGCTCCTGTCAAATGGAATCCGCGTTATGGTTACAGTATCCGAAGAGTTTCTCGACAGTTTCTCATTAGGGTGAAGGACCCAATTACTGTGGAAGTATCAATTACTGTACCTATATTAATAATACTTATTTTTAAGGCATAATGAATATTAACAAAATGATATAATAACATATCAAATGATTTTAATGGAAAAAGTTAATATCTTCTTTTTAATATTCAATATTCCTTTAACACTAAACCTGCCACGGTCAAAATGCCCGGTTTTCTATTTCACAATGATTTAAACTATAATTGACTTCTTTATTTAAGCACATATTATAATGAAAAGCGTACAAAGTTTAAGTTTACCTTCTATAAGACGTTTCACTTTTATATGTTTTATGTTTGGTAGGTTTAGTGTTAAAATAAGTACAGTTTATAACTGGAATAAACCAAATACTGGGCTGATAAAAATTCAGTTCTTAAGCGAAATGCATTCGAATAAAAATGAACTATTTTAAAAATTAAAAAATAGCACACTGAATAGCATTATTCAGAAATCAAAAAATTAATCAGCACTTCCACGTAGACCTTACCAGAACATATGGAAATCTATGTTTTAATCATTTTAATAAGTCGAAAGGTATATCGCAATTGCAAGTTGCATTCTTGAAACGCGTACGACTAAATTAATTTTACGCGTTCAACCAAATGCTTTCGTACGTGTACATGTTTGAGGGCATTTGTAGCTGAAATGCAAGAAATTGATTTTTCGAAAGTTCAAGCCCAGAATACGGCCATAAATCGTTCGGTGCAAATTGCGGGGGAGGTGTACGGTCGGGTGCTCGCGGAAAAAATAGAATCCATCGGTGTCGTGAGGTCACCCGGTCGACGGTATAAATATTTGAAGTCCCGAATTAAGACGAGATGATAAAGCGGCTCAGAGTAAACGAGCTCCGGCCGGCTTCTGGCTCGTATCAGAGAACGTCCGCTCTTGTGCTGCTCGTCTTCAGTCCTAATACTTTCGCTATCTGACCTCCGTTCCTCGTATCGCAACGCCCCCGCAATCTTCGCTCCCGGGACGGGACGGTGTCTTCTCGAGGGCTGTCAATTTCGATCCGTTAGTGGATCCTACATCGTCCTCCAATTGGATCCAATAGAATCGCCCGGATCAATTTCACACAAAATTTTTACTTCCAAAGAAAATCAGAAATTTTACGGTACCTAATTTGGGTAACTATTTGCAAAGAGGTGCTCCCAGCCGATTGTGACCAACTTGAAATGTATGTATCCAAAATTTAACCCTTAACCTGTAAACGGGTGGGGGGTATTCGCGCACAATTTTGAATTTGTAAAATTCGCGTATTTCACTTCACACTATTCGCAATATAGTATATTTCAACGAGGTATTTGTAAAAAATAATATTCTATACGCATTTTTTCAGATTTTATAACACTTTGATCGCCAAACTAAAAACCTCCAAAATTCCATAAAATCAAAGTAAGTTATTTAATGAAATAAAAATTGAGAAAAATTAAATATATGATACCTAATAGTTCTCCAACTTTATTGCATATTACAGATCCTAATCAAGTTTGGTACAATGAATATATCAACGTAAAAATTCATTTTAAAACCTGCACAAATAATTCCGTCACCCACATATTGGTGACGTGGCATTCAACGTGTTAAAGAAGTATAACACTCCACCTTTACAGTTTAGGTTACCGAGAAAACGTTTACAGTCTCGAGATTAAATGGGCGAGCTGCAAGGGTTTGATCTACACCTAAAAAGAAGAAATAAATGTTGTTTAAAGTTTGTCAGGGAACGCTTTGTTGCAGAGTTGCGAACGAATGTGTACGAGGTTCGCTTCGGAAGTGATCGAGGGAATTCCGTTACGGATATTCGAAAGTGCAGAACGGTTTGTTCGAAATAAAAATGGCAGGGAGTTTCCGATGGAGAGGCCTGTATGTCCAAAAGTGAGCAGACGAAACTGAATCGTCGGCCACTTCAGAAACGCGGTGACGTCAGGAGGCGACGGCCGACAACGAAAACGAGAACGTGCACACTCGAGAAAGGTCTACGAGGAGTTTATCGTGGCTTCCGAGTGGGCGAATTTCCAGCGCGGATCAAAGGGTGAAGGAAGTCGTTCGATAACGGTGCACGGTGCACGGGAGTCCCATAAAACGTCCACCATACATCAAGTGGACGATCTATCCAACCCTGTCTCGAAATATCAATTTTTTCCCTGGCCCTGACGGTCAAACTCAGAATATTAAATGTACAAAAATGAATTTATAGCCATTTTTCCTTTAATTCATAATTTTCTATGCACTTGCTCCACCTTACGAGTAATAAGCAAGTGTGGAGGAAGGGGGTTAAATAATTAGAATTTAAGATGAATTTTTGCACCTAATATTAAATTCAGTATTCAGTAAAACCCTTGAAGAAAAAAAGAATAAAAATTTCTCTTTGATTTCTACATTCTGCCACAAATAAATTGAAATTCGCGCTTGACTTCGCAATTGAAAACAATAATAACTACACTGAGCTTCATGTAAAATATTTTCTACCTCGCACTAGGTAGCAACGAAATATTATAAACTTCTTTTAATGATGTTTCACTGTTCAGTGTTTCCTCGAACGCATAAAATCCGCCAATAATAACAATTTCTCTTTGATCCCTACGAGCCAAATGAAAACTCGCATTACCATAAAGATGCGCAGTCGAATAATAATAACCGAGTGCCCCAATAAACTGGAGGACCGTGTACCAACTATAAAACCGAGTCGACGGTATAGCGGTGGATGTAGCGAACGTTTTCATTAAACGTCGATAAGGAAAATAGCAATTTTACGAGTGTGTCAAGAACATCGAGGGACGAGAGAACGGCGAGGCACCGGCGAACGATATGGGGCTCGTTATCTAAATGCTCGACTAGTTCAGAGAGAATAAAAAGCAGTAAGAGCTTGCAGACACGCGTCAGGCTTGCGACCATGCGTTCGCGATAACCGACGTCCGGCTCTCTCCGACAGAAATATCCTGCCATCGACAAAGTAACACGTTTCTGCATCGAATTCTGCAACGGGGCACGTCCATTCCATTTTTAACTCGACTCCGATAGAAAATTGCTCACGTGCCTGCGAAAGCATTGTCCTCGCTTGATCCGCGATACCTAAACTGCTCCACATCGATGAACATTTTATTTGAAATAATGATTTATTTTACAGAATTCTAAGTTTCACTACACTGAATGCGAAGTATGTTGCCTCGTTAAACTGAAAGAACTCGATTTATCTCTTCAATTTATCTTTATTTCTCTTTATTTATCTCTTCAATTTATCTCCCTCGTTATTAGAATACGTGCTTGAATAGTGACATTTATTCTTTTATTATTTATATTGATTCCAATAATTGAGACTCAACTGGACTGTACGAGACTTCATGAAGATCGACTGATATGAAAATTGAATGAAAAGACTGATCGGTTATTTTTGTGTAAAAGGAGACAATATTTAATGTATAGGCAATTGTTTCAATTGGTCTCAACTTGTCTACAACGTTCTTAGACAATTTAATATACCTAATATATTTAGTAGGATATACCGTATTTAGTGTTCCATATCTGTTAACTTTATATCTGTATACTCCGTTTAGCTATAATACACATACGTAAGGATACACAATCTAATAAAACCACTTTGATTTCCCATAAAACTTCCAACAGCCCCGACGATGAAATTCTATCCTGACTCTATCAGCAATAAATAAATACTAATCTGGAGAGACCCTGGATCACGCAACATCAGCGTTAAGCAATAAAGCTCGATATGGAGGCAATACGTAAACTCCGCAAAATAGAATGATCGCAGAAAAACGAAGTCTATCAATCAAGAAGCCTATCATCCGATTTCCTCTTTCTCATCTTTCCCGAAGATTTGAATCAACCGTCCAAGTATTGGCTTCTAAGAACGTTGTACATCGACAGTGGAAATAAAGAAGAGAGAGCGAGAGAGAGAGAAGAGAGGAGAGGAATAAGATACGTAGAGCAGGTAGCAGTACGGCGAGATCGTTCGAGCCGCAATCCAGTAGGACGTGCCTTGATGCGCCGTGCTGGCTCGAGATACGTGCGCGAAAATGCTACTTCTTCTGTGCAATGTGCAACTAGCCGGGGTAATGCACCAGGGGGACCGGCCACCGCGGCAAGTGCATCGAGAGCACGGTGCACACCGGTGCAGCCGCCGCGCCGCGGCTCCGAGATAATTTGCCCTCCAGAAAATAACAGGGTGGCGCTGGGACGCTCGCCGAGGAACGACGTGCACTCTTCTGCGCTCTTCTGCAGTCGCCTCTGCACTCTCCTGTGCAGTCTTCTGGACTGTGTAACGACGTTTCTGCGTATCTGCTTACGTATCCCCGGGAAACAAAGGGGAAACGAGTCGCGAATCGCTGATACAGGAATCGCGGACGGAATCCGTCGTTGCTGTGACAATTCCCCTTTCGGGGAATTGCTTGTTCGTTGGACCAACGAGTATTTTATTCAGGAAAATGTGTACTGGCATTATGATCTTGATAATGTAATTTGCAACAGCACATTCGACTCAATCAATTGGAACCCAACCGAAGAATTGTTGAGGACGCGGTTGTACCCTGAAGACTACGAATTGAAATTTTCAAATGTCGATACTCTTCGTAATTCACGATAAGGTAGGGTGACTACGTTACCGATCAAATTCGGTGAAAAATGGTTTTACCGAAATCATACATCAGTTACCGACCTGCTGACTCTGCACAAGTCACGTGACTACCCTTGGCCCTTAACACGAAAATTGGAAGAATTCGGTGTAGACAGAGTTTTATGCAAATGGTTCTAATAATAAGATTATTACACTGAAAATTTTGTGCATTTCAGAGAATAACGAATGGAAGAAACTTGACACCAAGTGACTAGAAATCCAAACGATCACGTTTTGAGGTACTGCAGTGGCAAGGACAGTATCGCAGTGATGTCCCCAAGGGACACCAGCACCCGGCATCATCATCACCAGCTCCAAGGATTGCAAAGTGGCGGGTGTTCGAGGTGCGGGGGCGTAAATCCGGGTGTAGGTCGTCCAAGGGGAACGCGTTCTAGGAGATGCCCTGGCATTCGGCAAAGGGGCAGGCCGTACTGACCGTACTTCATTACCCAGAGGGGCCCCCGAGCCTCACGGGTCATCCGTTATCATTTTTACAACTGCCACCATTCAACAATGTCGAATAAACTCCGTTAGGTATTGCGGCCGTTCTGGCCCGTCCCTGGACCAGTCCGCAAAGGGATCTAGAAGAGCCCGTGCTTTTAAACCCATCGATCGCCAATCCTCGCCCACTCCACTCCTCCAGGTTGCACCTATTTTCAAATTTACCGGGTCCCTACATCAGTTATCCAGAGCCTAAGTGAACTACTAAGTGGCTGCGCCTTTAACCCCTTCTCGTGCTATTATACGTCGTGACGAAGACTCATGTCGAAGATGGTTGCGCCTATAACCCCTTTTTGTACAACACAGAGTCGTGACGAAGGCTTAAGATGAATATTTCGAACAGAGTCTATGAAATATCAATGTTACCACTTTCTTTTAGGTCAAGATCTAGAACTTCCAAATACTAAATTGTCTACTTCGTCTTGCTTTGTATCTGATTCTACTTCGATCAGCCCCTGAATCTGGTGCCAGCTCTCGAGGGTCCAGATTCCCAAGGATCTAGTCTCAGTAGGATCTCTTTGGGACCTAACGAGTACCTAGCCTATTTGGGACCTAGCTTAGCAAGTATCTGGTCTCTTTAAGATCTAGCTCCATAATTATCTGGCCTCCTTGGGACCTAGTTCCGCGAGTATCTAGCCTCTTTGGGACCTAGCTCCACAAGTATCTAGCTTCTTTAAGATCTAACTCCGCTAGGATATAGCTCCGTGAGTATGTAGCCTCTGTGGGGCCTAGCTCCGCTAGTATCTAGCCTCTTTGGGACCTAGCTTCACAAGTATCTAGCCTCTGTAAGATCTAGCTCCGCTAGGATTTAGCTCCGTAATTATCTAGCCTCCTTGAGTTCTAAGCTCCGCGAGTATTTAGCCTCTTTGGGACCTAGCTCCGCAAGTATCTAGCTTCTTTATGATCTAACTCCGCTAGGATATAGCTCCGTGAGTATCTAGCCTCTGTCTAGGCCTAGCTCCGCTAATATCTAGCCTCTTTGGAACCTAGCTCCACAGTATCTAGCCTCTGTAAGATATAGCTCCGTTAGGATCTAGCCCCGAAAATATCTAGCTTCTTTGGGACCTAGCTCCACAGTATCTAGCCTCTGTAAGATTTAGCTCCGCTAGAATCTAGCCCCGCAAATATCTAGCTTCTTTGGGACCTAGCTCAGCGGGTAACTAGCCTCTTTGAGGCCTAGCTCTTCCAAGATCTAGCTCCACGAGGGTACGTCTCGAAGAAGACCGGCGAGGACTCGAATCTTCCCCGAACAAAGACAGTCCTTCCGTGGCCAGGGCATTAACGAGAACAACGAACTCGTCTCGTCTTGCTCCCTCATCCGTCTCGTGGTCCCCGGGTGTTCCTCCCTCCGGCAGCTCTCTCCGTGGAGAGGCTGGTGCCGTCGAGTCATTCGTTACGAGGCCGCGAACAAGAGCAATAAACGTGTCGGAGTGCAGTAACGGGTGATACGTACGACGTGAACCCCCGGCCCCCACGACCTTCGCTTTATAGGTCTACTTCGGCACGACCCCCCCGAGACTCGATTTGTCAACTCGTTAGTGGAACTCGTTTAACCCCGGGGCCACGTTTCGTGCCATGGGCGCTGACCGTTCTCTCTCTCTCTCTCTCTCTCTCTCTCTCTCTCTCTCTCTCTCTGTCTGTCTCCTTTTCTTCCTTCATTCCCTGTTGGAACCGTCTCTCTTTTCTACCGCGATCCAGGCTACGCAGGTCTACAAATGTTTGAATGTGTGTTGCGTTGTTCAGTGACAGCTGGAAGAGTGTTTATCCACTTCTGGGATCGACGTGTGGTGTCTGCGATGGGATGGATTGGGCCATTTAGGTTCCAATGTTGAGACAAGTTGAATAAAATTATCATCTGACCCTGCTGTCGATAAATAAATATTCGAAAGTCCACGTTTGTGACAGATATCTTTGACCTATTTGCTAGATTCATACATAAACACCCACAGCCTAATAATGTCGCTTTCATTTT
This sequence comes from Halictus ligatus, assembly GCA_028454255.1. NCBI lineage: Eukaryota > Metazoa > Arthropoda > Insecta > Hymenoptera > Halictidae > Halictus > Halictus ligatus. Next base: position 7,821,727 of record CM052138.1, read on the forward strand.
ACATAAACTCTAATTGCACCCCCAATACTAAAATTGCTATCTGACTCTACTAGCAAAAAGTAAATACTTGAAACTATATTGTAATATTAGGTATCCCCATAAGTTCGTGCCGTTTAGTCTTGTACCATTTAAATTCTAAAAATAAAATATGTAATCACCCTTTCATTCCGCAACCTCTTCTGACCTTTTTGGCAAATACATCATACCGTCACTATAAAATTTCTGCGGGTTTTCATTAAAATACTTTTCAATGGTGAATAATATGAACATAACGGCACGAACTTATGGGACCACCTATTCAATAGACTGCGAATTTTATGCATTTGTAACAAAAAAGAGTAGATATAACATGAAATAATTCAAAATTTTAATAACCGAACAAAAATGTCCTGTTTTTTGTTGGATGTGAATCTTTTTTTCATTATAACAGTTCTTTCTTCCCTTCCCGTAGCAATTACGTACAGAAACCAATTTCTGATGGGTATTACGCAAACCAAGGATCGTCTTCGGAACAACTTGGACGATGTTTATCTCGTTTATCTCGGAACAAATCGGGAACAACGCTTTCTCCAGGTTCAGCTCCGAAGATCGTCGCACCGGTACGCCGTAATGTCACGCTCGTAGAGAACGAACAGGTACTTCCTAGGACCCGGTGTCACGACAGCGACGTTCGATCGTTGACAAGCAGTCGTCACTGTCAGCCGTTGGATCCGAACAGCGTTTTAATACCTCCGTGTCATCCTCGTTGATTGTCGCTACGCTCGCCGGACGTTGATTTCGTTGAAGGTCTTCGATCCCGTGTACAATTAGACGATCGACAGAGAGGATCCTTGTCCTGGAGACGAAATGACGTAAACTTTGCGTGAAATGCCATTAGATTGCAGGTTTCACGCGTTTATAACGTGCCATGCCTTCTCCATGCTAAACAAGAAACTAGTTTCTTAGTTATTGTCGATCCAGTAGAATATTTCGAAAATCTTTTTCCCATTTCTATCATATTTTCGCTCGCACTGTTACATCGATTTTCCCTGCTGTTTACAAGGTAAATTCGTTTAGCATACGAGCGGGTCAGTTGTCAATTATCTGACAAATTGTTGAAACCATGCGATTCAATTTTATCTGACGCTTTCAGCAGGCATCGATGGAAAATAAAATAATTTCTATTACACGAGTATATGATGTACAGTTGAAAATAATCGAATTTCGCACAAACTGTGACTAATTTCATACAGTTAGACTGCGGATTTTATGGAATTAAGGCCTCGGGATAGTCACGTGACTTAAATATAGGTTAATTTATAGCTGGAGACATTTTCTAGTTCGCGCTGCTTTTGATTTCATCCAGAAAACCCATCCAATGGTATAAAAATGCTCCGATTCCACGGCATGCACATCGTCAATTTTTGGCCTACTTCTAACGATTATGCTACCAAATATCTGCATAGTCTCGGCAGCTCCTGACCAACGCGCACTAGATTGAACCTTCCTCTTTCCAATGAGCCCTTCACCAGAGACAAAATATTCTTATGTAAGGACGAAAACTTGAGGCACGTAAAACCCTTTTTTGACGGTAATGTAGTCACTCTACCTTATCGCGAATCTACTAAGACCGGGCCCTTAAAAACAACTGGAAATACAGAACTGTGAAAACCTTTCAAGAATCTAAAAATCGTATTACTTCATGCTCGATAAAGTTATTGTAAAAAGGAATACGTTCTGTGGCTTGCAACGAATGCAGACCATTTTAATTTTGCATAGAAAGACAATTTTAGTAACGACGATCATGGCCCCGCTTCGACGGCTACAGACGAGGGCGGAGGTCGGTCCTCCTTTCGGAACGTTGCTGGACACTTTCCATGGGGGTAGAAGGATTTCCAGCGTCGCTGGAGAATGGTGGTCGGTGCTCCGTAACGGGGTGCTCCAGTTATAACGGCCCCGGGTGCCACGGTGACGGATGTCGGACCGTACCCCATTACAGGGAATAGAGAGCCATTGGTCACTCCGCCGGAACGTAGCTCAAATTGACGAATGGTAATGAGTTCGGCTTGTTAAAGCGACTACGCGCCGCTCCTCCAGTTCCGTTTCTCCCACACACACACAAACACTTATACACACTCTATCTTTCTCTCTCTCTCACTCTCCATCTCTCTCTCTCTCTCCCTCTCTCTCTCTCTCTCCCTTTCTATTTCTCTTTCTCTTCATCCCTCTACCCATCGGGGTCGTTTCTGCTGGAATTAAACTTCGGTACATAGAACCGCACCTGCCGATGAGCCGCACGAAGGATTGCAGCGACGATTCATCGCCGATGCAGAGATTAACTGGCCCGAGAACCTAACCGAGATAGCACGCTGCGAAAAACTGCTCGCGATTTTCCGAAAATTACCGAGCCACCGCGATTTCGTTCGGAACAGCCAGACCAGGCCCTGTTCGTGTGCGTTAGAGATTGCATTTAAATAATCGGAGCAACCCGTGTGTCACGATTCGACTGCGGACATTTATGCAAAATAAAAACTGTCTGCATTTAATAGGGCTGCACATACCATTTTTCCTGTTCTCAATCGTTTTAATAACACTAGAAACAGCATTATTGAATTCTAGAAATGTTTTTATTCCCGTTTGATACAATAATTAAATGTCGTCACGGTCTCGTCATGCGATGATAGTGCCCTTTGTATCGATTTTGTGGCGTTATACATAGCTGATTTTGCTGCATTTGGAGGAAATTATTCGGAATACGTATAATTGATCTACATACGAAATGTATTTTAAAAATTTTCAACATTCGCCCACACGAAAAAGTTTTAAAAACTTCTAGTATTTTCTCTGCAATTCCGATGCAATTTTCTCGAAATTTCTTTCTCTCGTAGTCAATTGTTCTAACTTCTCAAAAACGTGGTAAAAAAAACAACTTTTAATATTTTCTCTGCAATTTCGATGCAATCTTGTTGAAATTTCTGTTTTCGCGTAGTCAAGTTCATTGTTCTAACTTCTCAGAAAAAGTGGTACAAGAACAACTTTTTGTATTTTTTCTACAATTCCGATGTAATTTTTTCGAAATTCCTTTTTCGCGTAGTTAACTAATTGTTCTAACTATTCAAAAACGTTGTACAATGAATTCTCGATATATGTCAACGACATGGGTCTTGCCATTGTCATGTATCGTCCAGGATACGTACTGACGGGGTATACCCCGCGGTAGTGGGGATAATTCAGCGACGTTTATGATGTAAGCCTTGGCGACACATATAGAGAAGTCACTGCGTGGTCCGATATTAAAAAAGTTATCGTCTGCTTAAAAGAATCCGAATATCAATAAGAGTCACCGTATCTCGTACGATGATTCTGCGACAGAACGGTATTCAAAATCGCTCGGGCTCCGCGATCGATAACGGAAAGATGCAACGATCGGCGGCGGGGGACGGAGGACGAATAACGAGGCACAGAAAGCACGGAAGAAGGGCGCCGGTTTTCCAGGAGAGCGGTGGTCGCCGGATAACGACGAACGGCTCTGGTCATTTCAACTTTATTGCAAGGGCGTTCTCCGGCGAGATGAGGGAGACCGCACGGTACTAATGCATCGTCAAGTGCTAATTACAGGCTGCGTCGTGTTTCCCGGTAGGAGCCGAAGAATTTTATGAAGGCTGCCCGGTGTATCGTCGTCGTGCGCGTTCTCTGTGTGCAGGCCCTCGCGTTTCCTCCCTTCGCGACCGCCCTTCGAGACAAGATGATTCAGTTGCGCCGCGGGTTTTACGATCGCGACTTTGTTTCCTCGAGCACCGATCGAAATCAGGATACCGGGCCGGCCTGCAATTAAAACTAATCGGTCGCGAACGGCACACGACCACACAACCAAACTTTTTGTTCATTAAACTTTTACTATGGACATGAAATCGCGTATCGCGGGCTCTCCCCTCTGCGATTTTATCTTCCTCCGTGAACTCGGACCGATTACACAAAATTAGGGACAATTGTACATGGATCCGCAGTGTTATAATTGATAAAAACTCTTGGGATTAGAACCGAATCGAAGAACTGTTTTTCAATTTTTCTGGGGGAACAATCGAGAAAAAATTCACAGTTCAATGGGTCGTGCCGGAAAACAGTTCGAGACCTGATAAATCGAGAAACGCTTACAGGAAAATCGACTTTCACGAATTTCCTTCGGCTACCGAGCGACTCGGAACGCTAATCCGGGTAATTAGAACCTCTCGAATTCCAGAGGCTGATTTCCTCTTCTTCGATTCGATAACTGACCCGTGACTTACAGGTTCCCGAGTTTTACGACCAAAGCAAGCGTGCTCGGGGTCCGCCATAAACTTGCAGACTTAATTTCCGCAATAAGAGCCATTCCTCCGCGAGATCTTCGTCATAATAAGTTCCCGAAGCAACGATCGGCAACGGTCGTACATTCTACGGTTGTCCGCCGTTTGATACCTACTTACACACGTGTACAAGCTTTCGCGTTGCACGTGTGTACACGCTTTATTGTTCGCTCGAGATTTAGGCTAAACGGGACGCGCGGTTGTAAAGTCCCGAGCAAAATCTTCCGGCGGGCAGGAGAAATCATTTTCTTTTCTCGCGATGCTTTCACTGTTCGATCGAGTTCTGGATGGCTCCGTTTCTGCGTGCGAAATGCTAGAGTTTCGGAATGCTACACACGAGCCGAGAACAATAGTTTAGAATTTGGTAAACAATTTTGAGATATTTCTCGGAGTCGGTACTACAGGCCTTGATTAATTCGAGGGTCCTGAAAGAAGCAACATTATTTGCCGAAATTGTACTGGCCCGTCCATTTGCGTGTCTGTTGCAACCTCCACAGACTCGTACAACTCTGTTGCAACAACTGGCACGGTGGAACAACTTTCATTCTTGGGCAAGCATTCCCAAGTTCCTGGAAAGCTCTCGTCTCCACGCAATTTTTCGCGAAAAAGCTGAACTATATCCCGCTCGCGGCGATTCCGTTGCAACACGAGAGCACATGCTGCATAAACGTCCCCATTAGTGGACCTTGCACGATGTCTTACGCCGCCGCTAAATCAAATTATATTTCCTTGACTTCGCAATTAGTGTCACCAGCGAGAACCGGAAATTCTGTGGGCTTGTGCGTCTCTCGAAAGGCCTCCGCTTGCCTTGGCCAACCATCCTCGCCGGTTTTAACCACCGTGGTAGAATAAACTTCTTGCGTTTCCGACTTCGAACGGAATTTATTGTACGGTCGACCATGGGGACCGGCGCACGGCCCCCCTGGAAATCTTCTATAACGTATCAATCGTGGAACTTAATGCGACGCAATCGTTTGCGGGACGTGGAACACCATTGCTATTGCAATTATCGACTCGGATCTTGTTATCCTGCGTCCTCGATCGTGGCTCGAGCTAACAAACGCAGATAATAATAACGATCACCGTTGACAGTGGTAGTAAATGACCGTGGATGCGTTGGTTTACCATTTTCTTCGTTGCCATTTTCCTTTCTTGCTCTTATTTTATGCCAATCTTTGCACTGTATGAACACAGTGATGATAACGATTACCGTTGACAGCGGTGGAAAACGAAGTAACTGCACTATTTTACCATTTTCTCCTCTTCTGTTACCATTTTCCTTACTGCCCCTTATTTTGTATCAACTTTGGTATCGTACAAATGTTATAATAGCAACGATTACCCTTCGTGATAATAGAAAGTGGTTTAACAGTATTATTTTACCATTTTCTTTTTCCTTTTGTTGCCATTTTCCCGTCTTGCTCTTATTTTATGCCAATCTCTGCACTATAAAGACACAGTAATAATAACAATTACCTTTCGTAATAACAGTAAATTGACCTAACTGCATTATTTTACCATTTTTTGAATTCCTGTTACCATTTATCTGTCTTGCTGTTGTTTTATGTAAATTTTTGCACTGTGAAGACACAATAATAACAACGATCACCGTCTACATTACCAGTAATCGACTTAACAGCATTATCTCGCCATTTTTCTTGCTCCCCCTTATTTTATGTCAACTTTGGTATAGCCCAAACGCGATAATAACAACGATTACCGTTAACGATGCCAATCAATGACTGACTAATCAACGACTCGTCTAATTATCTCTGTCTCTCTCTCTCTCTCTCTCTCTCTCCCTCTTTCTCTCTCGAACCATTAAAATCGTTGGACGCGCTAGAACGAACGGAAACGCGAAGGGCCATCGATCGAATTCTTTTTTTTTTCCTTGTTCCTTTCGAATCGCAGATTGCATCGGCCGGGCACGGCGAATCCCGAAGGAATACACATTTTCCGATACATAATCTCAAATTACGATCGTTAACGCGAGAAACGAGCAAATGAACGACCGAGCGCCGATAATGAATCGCGGGTACCTTGTCCGACAAGCGTACGGAGATCCTGAAAATTGCATCGCGTGGACGTGCGGGATCGGCCGCCGCGCCGATGCAATTCTATTCCCCGATCGAGTAAAACGTTGCATCCTTCTGCTGGCTCGTTCGCGTTACGGCGTGCGGCAGAAATGTTTACAGAGAATCGGCCGCAAACACAAGAGTAAAACAATATTTTCGGCTTACACAGTTTTTCCATCGAATGACTCGAACGGGTTCCCACAGTTACACGATGAAAATATAGTTCGATCATACTGTCACAGCAAGTTCTAAAATAAACGTGAGGAAACACGTTTGGCTATCTCCACACTGAAGCAGCAACGAGCAACTTTTAGTTGATGTTACAAAAGACAAAAAACGATTTGAACGGAGCTTTAAGATGCGTCATAAAACAATGGAAACAGCACAAGGCAGTCGATAAGCATCGACATAATAAATACGCATATACTTCTTTAAATAATTTTATACATCAAATTTTAACGGGTTTTACAGTGGTCGTTAGGATCGGAAGTGCCGAAATAACAACGCCGCTCGCGGACACCGTACTCACTCGTTCCAACGAGACGAGTCAGCGTAGATACGCAAAGAAAACACCAGCGTGCGTCCTTTGCTATCTGAAAAATGTAACGCCAGCTTCGTCGCACTCGAGTGGAGTTCGTTTACTTTTACCGACACGCCTCGATGGACGAAGCGTAGATAACCAGGACTGGACGAAAACCGTGAAAAATCCCCGGAAATCGCAGCGACCGAGATCAAATTGATACTTACAGTTGCAGCAGCCCACTGAGAAAGCGTGCGATGGCCGAAAGCCGGTTGAGCATTCCGCGGGACGTAGTTTCGAGCTCGTAAAAATCGTTCGCCGAAAGTACGTCCGTGTTCGAGGTCATTACAGGTACGGTCACGGGCGGAACATTAAAGGGAAGGTCGTTGGTGGACGGGCGAGTCTTGCGGAGTCGGTGCAATTGTCGGCGCGGCTCGGCCCGGATCGGTCGAGATCGGTTCGACTCGCGGATCGGCTTGTTCGCGATCGCCGCGACCGACGGACCGGGTCGGCCGAGATCGGTCGCGCTCGGCGGTGGGCGCGGCCTCACTCCAGGGGCCGAGAGGTCGTTCGGAGCCGCTTGGGAACCGGCGATTGTCGCTCGGCCGCCCGAGAGAGCGCTCCGAGAGAGCCGAGGAGCACGCACCGGTCTCTCTCGCGGGCAACCTGCGATTACCGGACGATTTTGCAGATCGGTAGCGGCCGATCGTCCCGGATTTTTTCGCACGCTGCGCCGCCCGATCGGCTCTCCGACGCGGGACACGTCTGTCCGTTCCTCACGACGGCTCCCGGGAATAGAAGTAAACGGGGTACCTCGCTGGCCCCCTGGTGCAATTACGCCCCGCGCGCGAGCAAGAGCGCGCGTCCCGGCGTTACATTGTAAACCGTTCTGCTTTATTTTCTGCGGATTCTTCCGTAATCGCTCGCCGCCCCGCGATCCTCTGACTCTCGATACCGTGGCACACCGCGCCGTTTCCATAAAATCGATGGAATTAATTCGCAAAATCTTCTTGTCATGAAATTGATTAAACCTATCACTTTAACTAGAACTAGAACTAGAACTTTTTGTAAGCTATAATAATACTTGATTGAGGTGAACGGAAAAGGACACAAATATCTGCTCTCCTATGTTAAATAAATATTAGTCAAGTCCAAGTCTCTTGAAGTAATGTATCGGTCATTTTTCTTCGTATCAGTGTCCAGGTGATTCCATTTTACGAAATGATAACTGTGCTATTATTAGACTTCGGATTTTTATGCGAAATAAAAACTTTCTGCTTGAATTGCAACGAACTGCGGTGAAATTAAATTTTAATTTCTTTCTTAATACATTTAATAGATTGAAAATAGTATATACACTAATGAGCAAAACTGAGTCTACACTATTTGGAGCAACATAACTTTTTAAAAATAAGATCAAATGACTTGCATGTTATTGAGAAGTTAAAAGGATTAATTTATTAGACAAAAAAAATACAAAAAAAGTATTACACAGTAAAAGTTGGTTTTTCAACTTTTTTTATCTAAGCCTGTATTGAAAATTTAAAAAATGTTTTTGATTCACTTGGATAAATTGTATCCATGCTGAAAATTTCATGGATGTTGGTTAATTCGTTTATGAGTTGTAAACGATTAAAAGTGCGATTTTAAGGCGAAAATCGTGAAAAATGACAATTTTCCAATTTTAAGCGTCTATAACTCGTAAACGAATTGTTTTTTTAACCAATATCGGTGAAATTTTTAGCGTGGATATAATTTATTCGTGCGAATCAAATACATTCTTTAAATTTTCAATACAGGCTCAGATAAAAAAGCTGAAAAAATCAACTTTTATTATTTCGTTTGCGATTCCGACCAATTCAAATTCGTCCGCACAGACTTATATCCCCTACCGAATACGATAACTTTTTTCCTAAATACTTTTTTTTCTGGATAAATAACAAAGTGATTAGGGGATACAGTATGATAAACTAATAGACTGCGGATTTTACACTTTTATAGCAAAATTGAGTACAGAAAACTTAAAGTTGAAGGACACATACAAAAATTAAGAGTATTAATTCTACTTGGTTTCTATTTCTCATTTTGCGATTAAATTTCTTTGATTTTGTTGGATTTTTTTTTTTGAGCTGATTGATCAGCAGTCGACAGGTTAAGCATGCACAGAATCTTTTGGCAGAAGCAAACGCTTTTCGATGTGACGAGGAGTATATTCGCGATCGGGAAACAGTGGGAGAGCTCTGATTCGTGCAATTAGGCTCGGAAGCGGCTGAGGGGCGTGCCGATTTCGAAGCTTGCATTAATCCTGGCGGGCGTCGTGTTGGTCCGAAAGACGGAAGTCGTAAAAATCCGCGCGTTGCGAGCGCACGTAGAAAACGCAACCGGAGGCGGGTATCACGCGATCTCGTCTTCCGTGGTCTCGAGCGGGATTTTTCCGCGGGACGTTATTGCTTCGGAAGCAATTACAAGTACGGTAGCCCCGGACAGAATTGCATACTGCACACAACACGGGCCCCGTCCATCGGTCGGTCTATAATTGTTTCGAGGATTCCCCCGGACTGCTCGCTCCGCACGGCCAATTGCACCTGCTTCGATTTTGCTCGCTTTTTGTGGGAGGAGCGATCGCCTCACTCTCTTTCTCTCTTTCGTTCTCTCTCTCTCTCTCTCTCTCTCTCCCTATCTATCTATCTATCTATCTCTCGCTCGGTCGCTCTCCCTGACGGCAGAACGATCTCCGTGACCTCAAGCACACAACGATTACGCGATTGATACGACCCTGAAGACGTAGCATCAATCTCCCGGACGACCCTGAATTCCTTCGCGCCTCCAGATCCTCGATCTGCTCGCGATCGTCATGATCCAAAAGTAGAGCCCACTCGGGACCAAATACTTGTCCCACAAATTTTTGTGAGATCGGTAAATGAACCATAAAATTAGTATTGCTCAAAATCACTCAATATTTTATTTATCAAGTTTTTAGACACAATTTAATCATTAGAACATGAGTAATTGTCAACTTTAATACTCTGGGTGAAAATAGACCCAGACCGGAAGCACCGTCGGTCAAATGACTGGGTTTCGGCTGTTTTGTTTGATGTTTATTATGTCGATTCAGTAGATTTTACAATTCAAGTATATATTTTGACAAAAATCATTTTTAACGCAATTTCTCCATAAGTGCATAACAATCCGAGATCTAGATATCAGTGACACAACTGAATGCGCTAGTGAGTAATTCGACTGAAAATAACACGAAATAACTTGGCTCTGTATAGTACTGACAGTGGCGCGTCTACTCACGGATTATCGTTGTATTATTTGTATGTTCGCGTGTCATGGGCGACTTCTGCAGCGAATTCCTCGATGCGATTCATTTGCGGAAACCCACCGGAGCGTTTATCAGCGACCGTTCCTCGGGATTTGCAGGCGAGAAGGTTAATTGAGTCGCCATAACACCGTGACTCACGGTGATGGTATGCGTATCCCGAGTTTATTCCCGGTCAGAATCGGAGTAAATTTGAATGAATGGCCTCGTAATACCGGCGATAATGAGAAAACTCGGTGGATCCCGTTACTCCGGTCGGCGATGACTATTTTTCCATGGGAGCGTCCCAGCCATGGAGAGGCGGGAACATTTAACAGAGATAGCCTTCTCCGTCTTTTTATTATCCTTAATCCGCGTGCAACAGGTACTTATTGTTTCTTTAACCGTGAAAATTGCACTCACGGCGACCACCGTGGACACGTGGTTGCAATTACCACGAGATGCTTCAGTTTCGTTCATTTGTGCGTACAGTGTCCTCGAGGTCGTTGGGACTCTGAATAAATAGAAAAATTTTAAAAAGTAATGATCGATTTGTTCTTGATGGTCGCTGTGCAAATTCGCGGTTTCAGGTGCCCCACCCAGTATATTTGCCAGGACTTCGGTGCGCTGGCGTCTTTCGACGCTAATTGCTATCGCGATCCCACTCGAGGGAGATCCTCTTAAGAGCTTCCAGATTGATACGACGGAGATCCAAAGCAGGGACCGGATATTTCGACGCTCGAGAGGGTAGAACCGGAAGTAGCTGTGCGCGCGTGCTTTTCGATGGAGGTATATAGATACAGAAGGTATGTGATGGTACATATATACACATATATATATTTATAGTGCAACATCGTTTTGGTCTGGTTTGTCATTTACCCCGGAGATCGGCCATCGTTTCTTTCGCTTCGTGCTTTATTTGTCGAGCGATACGTCTAATGCGCTGATACGGACGAACGCGTTCATGTAATTAATATTAATTAACCGCGTGAAGATAACCCGGGGATCGATGCTCTTCTTTCCGATGATTAGAGCGACCGCGGGAAAATATTTTATTATATCGCAGAGCAATTCCTCAGAAGCAGTGTGCCAGTTCTAATATACGTGTCCAGTGAATTCTCGATATATGTCAACAACACTGGTCTTGCCAGCTTCGTGTATCGTGCAGGAGACATAACCGAGGCGTGTTTATGTTTACACTCCTCGACCTTCGTGAGTCCTCAGGGGATATAGCCCGAGATAGTAGGGATAATTCCGTGACGTTTATCATTGAGGGCTTGGCGACATATATAGAGAACTCACTGTACATAGTTTAGGGTAACAAAGATTGTTGGGGTTGTTTTATAACGAGTTCGTTGGACCGAGTGGAAGTATTTATCCGTCCCGATGAAAAATGTTCGTTCTTCGTTTTCTCGCCTTGATTTGTCGCATTACGTGAAATTAGCTTAGATCAAACAAATCATACTACTAACCGGAGTGTGCCGAGGGTCGTTTTCCCAGGTGCACGTGCGCTTTCCGGGGGAAAAGGCTCGGAAGAGAGGCCAGAGAATGAGAGGAAAACGGGGGTCGTTGAAATTTCCACGATGAAAGTTTCGACTCGGCATGATCGGCACTCTACGAGGACGTTAGGTGTACCGGGTACCGCGGAGGTGTATGAGGGCAGTCAGGAAGATCCGCGAGGACGTCAGGGATAATTCCACGTCTGCGAGAGTAACGACTTCCGAGGATCAGCCATAAAACAGGGCAGTTTTACCGAAAGCCACGAACTCGGAGCGGAGTAATATAAATTTGTCGGGCGTGTTGCGATATCGTTTTCTGCCTTCAGCTTCGGTTCTTCTCTCGCTCTCCTCTCCTGTTCCGCGCGCGCTCCGGTCTTCTAAGAGAGGATCGTGTGCCGACCCCGGTCTCTCTTTCTCTCCTCCTCTCTTTCCCTCTCTCTTCGAGACGCTCTCTTTGGTCATTATCCTTTTATTACCGGCGCGTTATTTAGAGAGCCGGAGCCGATCCTTAGGAGCGTTCATACTCGCGGCCGATCGCTCGACTGGAAAACGACCCGTACGGGCACGCTGCATCATCGCTGCAACGCTCGCCCGTTGCACGTTGCATCTCGTAAATAAAATACCGTTCGATCGTGCGCCCCTTCGTACCCCTGTACACCCTGTGAGGAGCTTGCACACCGAGATCCGTTGCGCCGGTCGCTTACGGTCGCGATCTTTACGATTTATGGCACCGACCCGCCGATACGGAACTTCTTCTAACGACACACGTTGGCCTTTTAGTGCCCGCTGCCTTCAGGAAAAGACTTGCTACTGTTATCAGCGAGTTCGGATGATCAGCGTTGGCTGTCGACCGATTGGGGAACGGTTGTCAATTCCGAACTGTTGCGAATGCACAAATTGGCGTCGTATGTTGAATGGTCAATCTTGAAAATGTCTATTTACCCTTAAAATAATAACCACGTGCTTTATCAGTAACTTCTACCTCGAGGAAAAGACCTACTGTCATCAGTGACCTAGAATAGTGAAGGACGTAGATAGAACCTGATCCCTATTAAGAATGAACATAGCAAAAAATGGTTAAAAAAGTTGTACTGCTCGAGAGGGTAAATGCGAAGTTATAACAGAATTTGTTATTGTTGTCGTGCTCAAGGTATGCTGAAGGTCATCGATGTTCTTTTAAATGGATCTATGTATTTTTAACTTTACAGTGCAGTAGGCGATGTCAAGACGAGTCCGACGATGTGGTAAAAATATTTCTTGTTGTTGTCGTGCTCAAGGTCTGCTGAAGGTCATCGATGTTCTTTTAAACGACCCCATTTATTATTAACTTTACAGTGCAGTAGACGATATTAAGACGAGTTCCACGATGTGGTGAAAATATTCCTTACTGTTGTTGTGCTCAAGGTCTTTTGAAGGCCATCGATGTTCTTTTAAACCACCCCATATATTTTTGACTGTGCAGTGCAGTAGACGATATCCAGACGAATTCAACGATGTGCTGTAACTGTTACCACGTACAGAACACACGTGCAATTTTATTTTCCAATCGCAGGAATAAATTTTGGAACCACGTGACATTATGAGAGTGTTCATAAATTGTCCACGCGATTTTTCAGGGGAAACGTGCGTGTTACTCCGAAGAGAAGGGGATTCGAATTGACGGAGGTTTATTAGCAAAAAGAACGTGTCTCAGTGCGCATAGCGCACACGCGTGTAATGTATGCAGATTGCCGGAGTTACGTGTCTTTCTCGCACTGTCAGCCCCTATTCTTCCAGGTTCCCGCGTGGTACACCTCCCATGGGTCGATTCCCCCCTTTTCCATGGGGCCCGGAGACCCATAGCAGGCCCCGCGAGACCATTCCTGCGGAAAGCGCGGCAAGATGCCACGATAATTAGCCTTGATTACGCAATAATCACCGACACCGGGTATCTACCTTCGGAACCGCTCCTCTCGCACGTCGACCTGCGGACGAGCGATGCACGATGCACGATGCACCGTGCAACTACCGCGCTCCGGATGACCCTAAGGGTTAACAGACTTCTTCACTGTGAAACGTTGCATGCGCTTCCGGATTTCCTTCGCGCGTGACCGTGTACTGTGCCCTGTATTTTCTGAGAGCAGATCTGATGCATCGCTATCGCGCCCTGAAGCGTCGATTCGAACAATTAAGAAGGGACAATTAAATTTCCCGCCTGTTTTTAATACGTCGATTTTGGGGCACTGCGCCGTGCCAAATTGAAGGAGCGCTTTTTCCCCGGGCAACTGATTCTTAAGGGCTCGAGATAGTGACTTTTTAATTAATAATTTCCATTCACTGCCTTCAGACACAAACTCAAGATCCGTCTTGGTCTTCATCCGACTGCTTTTAAGTCTGTGACTAAACTTGTCACATTTTTGTTCCGTATCATCGATATTATGAATTCTGACGCTAGAAGCGTGCTTCAAGTTTTTCGATTTATTTCGCAGAGAATCATGACAAAATATAGCTCAATTTGTAGCTGGAGATATTTTCCAGCGCACTGCTCTCGATTTCATTCAGAAAACTCATCCAATGGCATAAAAAGGCTAGAATTCCACGGCATGCAAATCTTCCATTTTTGGCCCACTTCTAACGCTTATGTTACCAAATATCTGCATAGTCTCGACAGCTCCTGACCAGCGCGCACTAGATTGAGCCTTCCTCTTTCTAATGAGCCCCTTACCAATGACAAAATATTCTTCTACAAGGACGAAAACTCGAGGCACGTAAAACCATTTTTTGACGATAATGTCGTCACTCTACCTTATCGCGAATCTACGAAGACCGAGCCCTTAAACTGTTGCAACTGGACCACGGGTTCTGTGTACGAGAGATTTCTGCAACCGGATTGGCCCAGTAAAATCGACGGGGGATTTAACCAACCGATTAACGCGATAATAATAACTAATATTTATGTCGGCTTTTTCCGGGAGACGAAAAAAGAGAAAAGAACCGCGGACAACCGATGAATATACTGTTTGCAGAGTGCGAGTCGTCGGCGGGTTGAATAAATCCCGGGCCGCTTTCCTGCGAGCGATACATTCGATTTTCACGCATGACCACCGACGGCCGGGGAAATTAATCTCAATATTACAAGCCCGTTGCCGAGTTCCTCGGACTTCGGAACACAGAAACCCGGAGGAACGCGAAAGAAAGGTCGCCTAAGTTCCGCGGATGATAACCCGCCCGTAAACGCAACGGGTCGGAACGATTTACGGGAAACAGAAAATGATTCGATACACGGTTACCGGTCGCGGAAACGATATTATTAAACCACGATCGTATTCTATAATATTAACGATCGTCCGTCGCGGGGTCGCAATTTTTACAATCGCGCCGAACGCGATCGGGAAACCGTTCGAAGCGTGTGCATTTGATCGTGCCAGTAAATGCGCATTAAATGCGCAAAAATTGTTTAAAAAGGTTATACTTAGAAAGGTTATAATGCTACAGAATGTAGTTCCTTTAGAAATTTTGTTGGTCCCTTTAAACAATTGCTAAGAATTGCACGAGAAAATGAAATGGCAAGATTGATGCAAGATTTATTTGCAAAATATTTTCATACAGAAAATAACAACTGTTATTCGAAATATTCCTGTTACGAGACTGTATCTAGAATATGTTTTAACCCTCGGACTCCTGCGAATTCTAAGCCCATGCCGGAGTCATTTCTGACCCACACCGATATTTCACTATAGTTTTCGAAATATAGATATTTCGTATGACGATTTTCTCATTTCGAAATAAAATACGTCGTCTTACATCGGAATAAATTTGTATGTACATAGGTCGCTGGAGCTTATCCCCACCACGACGGGTCGCAAATGACTCCGGCATAGTATAAGGAGGGTTAAACTCCGGTATACAGATCTTTTTATTCGAGTATTTCAAATAAAGTACAGTAGATAAGGTACAGTACACACATATAATGAATTCTCGATATATGTCAGCAACACGGGTCCTGCCAGTGTCATGTATCGTCCAGGAGATACGTACACAGCCTACATTAAATCAAATTAAATTTGTAGCTTGCAGTTTTTTAAGAAATTAAGCATCAGAAGACAACGTTTAATGTTAGGTCGAGCGACTAATATTTCCAATGGCGTACAAATTTATTGGCCTATTTCAACATTTATGGGGGCTTCTGTTTGGAACCATAGAACATAGCACAATATTTGCTGAATTGTTTTAGCGTTGCATGAAGACGCATCAAACATTTTAACGACGAACGTAGACAGCGAAACAAATGGTGCCGGTGAACATACTAAGGGGGTTGAATACTCGACAACGTTCGAGTACAATCATGGTTCATCGTGTATGAATTCGCAACAAATTGCTATTGTTTACATACTTCTGCGCGGCGGTGTAGGCGCAACACTTTGTCCCCGGCGTTTCTCACGGAAGCTGGCTCGAGACGCATGACGGTCCCAAGGTCTCATTGAATAAGCCAAGAAAGAGAGAGAGAGAGAGAGAGAGAGAGAGAGATGAAGAAGACGAAGAGAGTGAGAACGAGGGAGAGAAAGAGGAGAGGAGAAGAATCGGCTCACCGGTTCTCCAGCTATCCGCAGAGTATCGCGCAAAGTATCCTAGGCCGCCCCAGGAATCAAGCGGCGCAGCCATCCGGTTTCCGGTGTCGTTTACCCTAAGCCGCCGACAGCTAATGGCGGAAGAATTTCTGATTAGATCAAGGCGAGATACACCGGCGAAAGCGTAATTGAAATCGCGGGCCGTTTCGCTGCGAGCCGCGCGGCTTTTTCTGCCCGGATCTTTTTTCTTCGCGGTGGGGAGCTGCTCCTCGTGTACCCCTCTTTTTTTCTCGAGGCCGAGAACAAAAGGAATCGAGCACATTGTGGATATACCATCGGAAATTGTGCCAACGATACGAGTTTTCTATAAAATTTTTATATTTTATTTAAAATACACATTTTAAATATATTTTTTGCGGATTTTTTTGTAAAATTGTGTATCTTGATTGCAGGGAAATATTTTCAAGTCGAATCTAATGAGAATAATATTGTTAGATTTTTCGGTGCAATTTTCTATTTCAATTCACTCATTTACCAAAATTGGGGAGTGTGAAATTGTGTAAGAAATTTTAAGAAATTGTACAAATTCGTTCCTGAATGTTCATCACCTTCAGCAAGTCATATTAACTCCTTCCCGTGCCATTTAGCTCGACAAAATTCGGGCCCAAGTGGTAGAGGTCACGTGAATGTCATAATGTTACAGGCCGTTGGATTTGTCTTGACCTCGGTTATCATATAGCGATAACAAAAATATATAATTCCATTTTTAAAAAAACTTCGATGTCCTCGAAACCTAAAAAAAAATATAACCTTGAACAAATTTGTTTGCCTATCATAATTTTTGCCCTTCTGAACCAACTAATGTTTTCCTCTGACATTTTTTTCTATCATAAACAACAAGCGAGATATTATAGATGCTCGAGTTAGGTGAAACACCCTGTGTATGTTATATATCTTTTTTTTTAATATTTATTACGCTTTAAAAATAAATATAATTAACACTTTGATCGCCAAACTAGAAACCCCAAAAATTAAATAAAATCAAAGTAAGTTATTCAATTAAATAAAATGTTACAGATCCTAATCAAGTTTAGTACAATGAATATATGAACGTAAAAATTCATTTTAAAACCTGTACAAATAATTCCATCACCCACGCGTGGGTGACGTGGCATTCAATGTGTTAATACAGGTACAATAATTGGTCCCCACACAGTAATTGGGTCCTTTATCCTAGTCATTTGTAAATCATTCCGCGAGTCTGACTCGTGATGTTTACGTTTGGTCCAAAATCTTCATCACGAATCGGACTCAAGTACAGGAAGGGGTTAACAGAACAGAAACTCGAAAAGATTGTTACCTTGTCGAAGCTGCCCATTCGAGTCTCCCCCGATAATAAAATGGTTCTTTGCAAGAATTTTTCAATCCGTAACCTGCACGTACCACAGAAAGGGACATCCTAATATTGCGTTCGCAATCGGGATCTCCCTGTAAAAGTAATGTTTCAGCGGAGGTTGACGTGAAGGAGCATCGCCTCTAACAAGTGTCTGGCGAGCTCCGAGGATCCCGTTTCCGGATGACCAGACAGAGCGTTCCGAGGGAAGTAAGGAAGGCGGCGTAAGACGGTCGTTCGTCGTTTAAAGTGGCGAGCAGTAATGTCCCTTGTTTGTCAGAGGGCCGAAACCACGTTTCTAGCCCGTTCTCCGCCGTGGGCTAGTTAAAGTTAGCAAGGGACTCTCGGATACCGCAGAAGGAGAGCTGCGGGAAGTCGTGAGGACAGAGACGGAGCCCGGCCGCCGCAGATTACTTAGGTAATTGGTAAATACGAGGGTTACCTTCCAGTTTTCACCAAGGGGTTGTTGCCGGATGGCTGCTGGCCCGAAGTAAGATGCCTCGCGGGTTTCTTCCCTCCCCTCTCTGTCCCTCTTTTCCACGACCTCCTACGTCGTCCTTCCTCCGGTGCTTACCCCTCTCCACCTTCCCGCGTCACCCCTAGCAGGATATACGCTTTAAGGGGGGAAATGAGCCTTAAAATTGTTTAAAGCGGTCGGAAGAAGGGTCTCGAATCCCCTCGCGCACGACGAAACCGAAAAGCCTTGGGGAAACCTCCGACACTTGCTGCGACAAGGATCCTCGCGATCCACGGGAAAAGTCGCTGCACTATCCGGACCGATGACTCCGAATGATCTATTAATGGCTGCCGTAACCGTTCGGAAAAAATATGCCATACTCCGCCCGGCTTTATTTTTAAAAGCTAAACCTCTATTTTCACGTCCGCGAATCAAATTTGTGTCGAAAGCCGTTTACATTTTTTTAAAAAAACCGAGCGGTAAAGTTCCCGGTTGATTTTTGTTTTAACGAGTGTTACACGTTCAAACGATTCTACAGAGTTAAAAAAAATTGTTTCCGTTGTTCGTTTTACAATAACCTCGTAATGGAAGCTACCTCTGGTTTACAATGACCGCGGAAAAATTGCGGTGCGATTTTTTGTCGCTGTTTTATCGCTTTTTTAATGAAAATTTTTTAATAAAACGCGCGTATTTTGTGTTTGTTGCGTACGAAATAATATTCGTTATGTTTATGTTTACTGGAGAACAAATGTTATTAATTCTAGGAACGATCCTTGGATGTTTCAAAATTTGTAGAAATTGAAACATTCATAGGACCGTGATAAAACAATTTTATGTTAAATCATCTTTTGCATTATAATCTATATCTCAATATAATGAGACTCAATATAACAACCAACATTATTGATCACAATATTTGTACCATTCATTCATATGCTTCTTTGTATACACATTTATAAATAATGCATAATTGACATAAAAATGGTGTAATTTCATTGTGACACACTAAAGAGTAAGACTATGCTTTATATAAAATATTTCACTGTAAATTCAGTTCAATTTTTTGGGGATGAAACATGTAAATTTTTATAGACTAAAGTGTAAATCGTTTCACAATGTAATAATTGTAATCTAAACTCTGAATTTATTTTCAACATATTAACTGCAAGCTAAATACCAAATCAATTTGTGAATTATTAACTGTAAGCTAGACACTAAATCAATTTGTGACATATTAACTGTAACCTAAATTCTAAATTTACTTGCAACGTATTAACTGCAAACTAAATTCCAAATCAATATGTGACACATTAACTGCAAGCTGAATTCCAAATTACTTTGTGACATATTAACAGCAAGCTCGAAGTTTATACAACAAAATTCCAAATTAATTTGTAACATGCCAATTGGGAGCAAAATTCGGAAATTTACGACGCAATTGTGGGCTAAATCGCGAGATTCTCATTAATCCGACGGCACCGTGGAGAAATAAAACATCGCCCATCCCATAGTCACAATGACAGTTAGTGTCATAAAATTGAATTTATCGCCTCGCGTTTTTGCATTAGCAAAAGCAATCCTGACATTCTTATTGGCAACTGGACAGCGACGGACGTTGTCATAAACCCGACAGGACACAGCGTTCTCAACAAGAAAGCGGCAGAAACAATTATGCTGGTTTCGATGCATAAATTATATCGTATGAAAAGCGAGGCAAACGAGTCCATTAATTCTTTATCGAATCAGGAAGAGTAGCGATTTCGTCGAACAGCACCGGGCCCCCACGTGAAAGTCGATATCGAATGGCACAGAGTGGAAGCATTAGTTTCTCTCGCCTCGATGTAAATTGCAGGGGAAATTGGATATCGGCCGATGGATTTTTACGGAACCATTCGGTTATCCGTGTTTTCCCGCGGTATTTATCGATTATGGCCTGGCTACGATTGATTGAATTATCAGCCCGCCCCGTCGGGACCGAGTGGAATTTTTCTGAACATTGAACATCTGAAAACGAAAATAACCTGCACCTTATCTTCGGGCAACGGCTCGCTACTCGACTTAATTAATTGGGACACACGGTCGCCGACGGGAATTACACGGATGCTCCCAAACCAACACTTTGTCTTCGTTTAATTGCTTGACACTCTATTTCGTTGGGACACAAATTCCTTTACAGAAATTATGCGAATGCTTCCGTGAGAAATTATTGAATGGACTTCTTTATACTAATACACACTTTGAATAAATTGAGTCTTGTAGTTTTTGAAAACAATATTTCATTTCCCTCCACTACGGGTTCACTGCTGAACTGAATTAATTGGGACACAAACTCAGAAATTTTCCTTTTATCGAGATTTATTGAATAAATTTCTTTAATTGAATTTTTGTATAATCTAAGTATACAATTAAAAAAAAATTCAGTCTTGTCATTTTCGAAAGGAATACAGTGATAAACGTCGCGGAATTATCCCCACTACCGCGGGTTATACCTCGTGAGGGACCAAGAACTGTTGTTGACATATATCGAGAATTCATTGTACTTCGTGTTCACACGATGAACGCAGCTCGCCATCCCCTCTCACCCCGCGTAATTAAAAAATTAGCCACGCTCGGGAACGAATAGGAAAAGATCTCGCCGAGGTTGCCGCGATTTGTCGAGAGCCGTGCGCGAGACAGAGCGTGCGTGCGGTAATTATTTCGACGGAATCGGCTCTGACAGGCTTAATGGCAGCGACTCGGTCTCGGAGCACCGGCAATTAATCACTATTCATTAGGAGGCCGAGCCGGAAGACTCCACGAGGAAAACGAAATTAGAAGTCGGCCGTCTTCCGACGCAATCCTTCCCGTTTCCATTCGAACCGAAGAGACCATCTTCCGTCATCGTTTTCACCTTTTCTATCATCTGCAACACCAGCCATTTTGTTCGTTCCTTCGATCATTTCAACCGCGTGAAAATAACACGACATAAATTGTTTCCGCAGAATTGTAACAAAATTCGCCGGTTAATCGGTAGAAATAACGGGGACACTTCGCATGACGATGCTGGATACATAAAATTCTTTATAAAATATAAAATGTTCAGAATCGTTGTCAGGTGTCACTAAAAATGTTCCAATATATCTCCCAAGAAAAATGTAATTTTTCTAAGTCCATCGTCAATTCCATTTTCGAGGAAACTTCTACTTTATTGTGAATTAAACGACTAAACGGGATCGAAACAGTACCATGTTTGGACTCATTTTGAACGGGAAAGTGTCACGCACATTTCAGTAAAAGAATCGTCAAGAAAACAATTGGTCACAAAATGGTTTGATTGCTAAATTAGCATTATCATGTCGTCGACGAGTAATATTTCGGTTTCTGATTTTTCTACGTTCTGGAACCTCGCTGAAATTTCTGATACGTGGTCCGCGTTCATGAAAATCAGGTGCCGATTCACGAGGATGTCGTCGTTTCGACGGAGAGCAAAGCGTGACAGGGCCAAGCCGACAACGGCAACGTTAGTTCTAAGTAGCAAAGCGGCGTGGCAGGACGTAACCTATCGGATCGTTGAATAATAAATGCGCGGGACAGGGACGGTCACGCTACCAAGGAACACCGGCTTGTCACTCGAAATGTCAGAAGGAGAGACGTCCGTGGGCCTGTGGACTACGGAGCCTATTAATTAATGAACCGTCCGCCATCGTTGCCGCTGGCAAACATCTGGCCCGACGTTCTACAACGACCGACGGACATTTTCTGCGAAGACGTGGCCCGGCTCTCCTAGGCTACCGATATGCCATCGCATCGGTGGCCGCCGCTAATTATACCCACGGAATTACCCATTCCCCGACTCCCGGCCCGAACGGCATCGTCGTGGAAAATCATCCCGGGGATTTCAATTAGCCGGCCGCCGATCCGTCGCATCTGATTGCTCCGGGATATGTATACCTTCTTCTGTTTCTTGCCTCTCCGACGAGACTCTCGCGTGCATCACTCTCCGTCGAAGAGAAATCGCGTGCGTTCGCATCAGGGGCGGGGACGATTGCCAATTAATATGGGATAACTTGTTTCAAGTAGAGCGACTGCTATGCGTTGACGCGTGCATTGGCATTTTAAACGACACTTACGAAATCGAAATTATTCGGACACCGTCGAACGTCGTTCATTTTGTTGCACTTTCCCCCGCCGCGCGAGTGAAGTTTCGACACATCGATCAGCAAACTATAATTTTAAAGGATCTCGAGAAATGAAAACAACTTCATCGACACGTTAATCGTGGTATTTATTTTGATTCGCTTTCCATTGGACAAGAATTTATTTTTGGCACGTCGACTGTGCAACAACGTCGGGAATCTTGCGCAAGATTTGAATAATTCATTTAAATAAACCGAAACTGAAGGCAGCATCATACTCTGACCCTTTCACGTTTTTCGAATCGTAATAGAATTTAATTTACTCGACTGTCCCACAAAGAACATTAATTTATTAGTAGGATAGTGGGCGGGTCTCTCAGAGTGGTGGGGAGGATTAGTAACAACAACAATGTTATTGCACAATAACTTTACGTCTCTATTGTGTTTTCCCCTTGTTCACAATCACAGTGACTGCCACTAACCATCAATGTCAGTCACGAACGACAAAAACAAACATCACAGTAGGTGTGTCCACCGTAGTCCCCGGAGTAGTGGGGAGCCATTATCGGCCAATCAGCGCGAACTAGCCTCGCCCAGTCAACTTGTCATGTCCTCGCAGTCTGTGTATCAAGATTTCTATCGGTCCCACAACCGGGGAATCCCTCCTTGGGATCCAAGAACACGATTAACAATAAACGTACCATGGCTGGTCAAATTGACCTTTTCAAACTTCTGCGTACAATTTCGTACACACATCATCACATCGCTGTTTATCTTTACGACTTTTCTTGAGCGGTAGGAACAGGTATACAAGAAGTGTCGGTAGGTTTAGTGTTAACTTGTGGGATCCAGAAAACAGCTCTAAATTGCCAGGGGAATTGTCGGGCATACGTCATTATCATTCCGGCGGTGGCGGTCCCGATGCATGAGCGCGATTACGTGTTTCGTTGCGATCGACACTCAGCGCGGCGATCATTCCGGCCGATAACTAGCCGTGGATTTCGCGAACGCGAATAATATTCCCCGGGTCCCCGTTGAAAGACGTGAGAAACCGGCGAGAAATTGCTGGGCCGACGCGCCTAGTCTCTCTCTCTCTCTCTCTCTCTCTCTCTCTCTCTCTCTCTCTCTCTCTCTCTCTCTCTCTCTCTCTCTCTCTCTCTCCCTCTCTCTCTGGATTGTTTGCTCTGTAAAGGGAGACGTCGGGACTGATTCCAGCTGGTCTATTATTACCGAGGATTTAGTTTGTTAATAAGCTTACTCGGATCCGTGCGAGGAGAGAGCCTCGCCAGTTGCAATCTCTCGTCTCCCACGCGCCCTGACCAGTTTCTAACGCTAATATCGCTGTCATTATTCGTTTGTACTGTTGTTTTCGTTATTAACCTTTTTGTTTTATTTTGGTTCTACTACGCGATTCAATTGGTCGTGTGGTTTTCGCGGTGCGGCTTGACCTCTCCGGTGAATGTACATTCAAACATTTTTTTTTTGCTATCGAACCCGTTCACTTTTCGGTGGAGAATATTTTTGTCTGTTAAAACAAAGATTGGGGAACATTTCCGTATTTTTTTGTGGCGATACTTTCGTTAGTTGCGTTTTAAAAAATTGTTAAAGTTGATTCTGTTTCGGTAGATCGAGGCTGTTGAATGTAAATTGAAATACTTTTTTTTTGCTATCGAACCGGTTCACTTTTCGGTGGAGAATATTTTTGTCTGTTAAAACGAAGATTGGGGAACATTTCCGTATTTTTTTGTGGCGATACTTTCGTTAGTTACGTTTTAAAAAATTGTTAGAGTTGATTCTGTTTCGGTAGATCAAGGCTGTTGAATGTAAATTGAAATACTTTTTTTTGCTATCGAACCCGTTCACTTTTCGGTGGGGAATATTTTTGTCTGTTGAAATGAAGATTGGGGAACATTCTAGTATTTTTTTGCGGCGATACTTTCGTTAGTTGCGTGTTAAAAAATTGTTGCGTCACCCTTTATACACTGTCCAAGCGACACGAAGGTCGACTGTGTCATTCGAACGAAGGAGGTCGTCTCGTTAGCAGCTCTCGGTCTCATTGTATCGTGAAATAATCGGGCTCGTGGCCCGATAGCGGGGTGGAGGTCTGGTTGGAAAGGCGAGGCAGACATTTCTTATCCCGGATATCGATTGCCGGGTTCCCAGCGGGAGCCCCGAGGGGCTCGGTGGCACTGGGAAACGCCGCCGAAGGGGCGAAGGGCGAGAAGAAGGGTGTTCTTAGCAAGGGCGGTGTGTATCGCGGGGCATTACTTTTATTCCGTGTCATTTGAGCCCACACTCGCCTCCCGGACACGAACACGACCCACGGATGCAATAGATTTCGTTCGAAGTGGTTCTCCCTGGCCCTCGCCTCGTGGCGAGCCACGACGACGCAGTAAGTCCTCCGGAGCTGTTCAGAGCGGTACGAAACGGTGCGGAGCGGTGCAGAGCTGTAAGGAGAGGAGTATCGTATCTTTTACCCCGTCGATACACTCCCGGTCGCTCGTCGACTTCCTTTTGTTGTCGTAAATTCGAAATGGGCTGCGGCGGTGCTGGCCCCGGTCTCCTTTTGCCCTCCCTTTTCCTCTCTCGCTCTCTCTCTCTCTCCCTCTCTTTCTCGCTTTTGCTCTCTTTGGCTACGGCGATGGCCATTCGGCGCAAGGTGGTACGCTCTGCCCTCCTTCCTCGACCCCATAATTAATTGTTCCACGAAATCGTTCGGTTTTCATACCGATCCTTAGCCCCCTGCGATCGCTGCCCCCTCTCGTGGTGTCTGGGGATGAGAGGCGAAGCCTGCGGTCACGCTTTTTTTCTTCAAACAGCATGGATAATCGTCGGGGTTAATGTCTTTCACTTCTCAACGAAACTTTTTGGAATTATACACACAAGTACATACTTCAAGATGTACGTAACAATTTTTCTATTAAAAATTCTCCTCATTCTAGAAAAATTGTCAAAACCCACCCTCTATAAACTGTAATAATTGTATCAGGAAAATGACTGCCCCATCAATACCGTAAGTCCATTCTCAACGTAATTTACTGCAAAAGTAGAGCTGCAAAAATAGACAGGCAGTTTTTCCTGAAACTTGTTGTACTATCCAAAATCTGATTAGACATAAACAATAATAATAAGTCAACTGTTATTAGTAATGACAGTTGGTCATTACTTTGAAATGTATATTAATTACAAAAACTTAAGGTTATATAAAATATATTATATGCATTCATGTCATTTTGCATCACTATGAAAATTAATGCTACAGCATTCACGTCCGCGAACGTGTTAATTAAACTACTCTGATTTTGTAAGAATTCCTAGGGTTGATGTTTGGCGCTTAACGTGTTAACCGCAGTGAATTCAGACAAAATTGCCAAAGCTCGGGTTCTAGACTGTTCGCAGACGTCCCCGCGAAGCTGGCGCGACAAGAATCTGCCGCCGAGGTGCGAATTAGCATACCGAAACCTTGTCCAGCGTTTTCGCAGAGCGCAGAAGGTGCGCGCTCCCGATACGTCGACGTTAATTCCGCAGCAGGCGCGAGTCACGAGGCGCGTCGGTCGACAATTACACGCGGCGCGGATCCCTCTGCGGTTTCGCAACGGGGTCCTCGTGGAAACGCGGAAGGAGGTCGATGCGCGTCACGAGTTTATAACATTTTTCGCTCCCCGCACAGAAATTGCAGTTGCATGGCGGCACGACAGAGAGTCGTGGCCGCATCTCTTTCCCTCTTGCGCCTCTGTTGAGTCGCAGTCACGGCCGTTACATAGTCGGTCGCGTTAAACGCGCCATTATACTTGTAAATTCCGAACAATTAGCCGTAATCAAGCACAGGAAACCATCACAACTGGGTACGCAATTATTTTTAAATAAGATTCCGGCCGGACTGTTTCGTAGGACTCGGAACGACCGTGATTATTAATCCGAGCCGAGGAAGATCGTTAGGCAGATTACACACCGGACGTTGCGCGGCTCGTCGCCTCTTCGACCCACCTCGGGAGACTCGATGCAGCACGGGACTCGCAGACTTGCAGCCGCAGCTGCATCGGCTTTGACATCGCGATGATGATCCTCTAGACTACCTCTCTCCCTCTGCCCCTTCCCCTTCACCCCTCTCTCTCTGTCTTTCTTCTTTCCTTCGCGTTTTCGCGCTCGTTAACGAGCACCGCTCGCCGAATAATTCATGGATTCGCCGGCTAAGAAAGTGCCAAGTAATTGCATCCTACGGGAGATACACCAACACCGCTGGAACGCGACGAGTCCGCGAATATTGATGCTAATTACAATGTAATGCCGTCCGGTCGTCCTGTCCCGGCACTGCACATGCACTCCCCGTTGCAGTAGACCAGTGCAGTCGCTCTGCTCTTAACGTTAAACCTACCAGCCACGTAACGCACAAAAGTGAAACCCTTATGGAAGATTGAGTTTACCGAAATGTCCTCGTACAGTATTTTCAAACAGTTGTTTCAATCGCATTGTACTATAATATTAGGGGAGAGGGGGAAGTAATGTAAGTAAGTAATCAATATTTAGCCGATAATAACAGGTAAATTCGTACAACTACGTTGTTCAGTACATGGATACAGATTCAGGAGGCTAGTTAGTACTGTTTTGTTTGTTTAGAAGTTATGTTCGAAATGACCGATTCAAGTCTACAAAAGTTGCACACATTCGGCACTGTATGCTATACGAATTTCGAAAGGGCAGCAACGTCGCGATAGATGCAAGAAAAATTTGTGATGTTCTGTAATTCCAACGCTGGTTCGCCATATTTAAGTCGGGCAATTTCGATCTTTTGGACGCACCTCGATCAGGAAGGCCTGTGGCCCTTGATAATGACATTTTGCCCCGACAGACGATTGAGAGACTCTCGGAGAAGCTTCGTTCACCATGGTCAACGATGCAAGAGCGTTTATATAACACAGATTAAAAATAAAATGTCAATATGAATGAAAATATCAATATAAACGTGGTAACAACTTTCTGCCAGGACGGACGATTGAAGAGCTCTCGGAGAAGCTTAATTGATCATGGTCAATAATACAAGAGCATTTGTATATCAAATTAAAAATAGAATGTCCATGAAAAATTATTCTACTTTAATTTTTCGAGAAACGCGATATTACTTTCCGGCCCCCCTAACATTACCATTGGCGTGTGGAACTTTTTCCGATTAAAAAATTTGTTAATTTTGACACGCCGAATTCCACAGTGAGCCCTCAATTAGGTTCTTGCGGCCCGTTTTGTCACCTGTTGGAGGACGAACGCGTGACTTGTGCGACCAAGGCTGTCGGCCTCGATCCGTGCGGGCTACTCCCACTAATCTGGCTCGACACGCTCAACGACACAGCGATAATGAATTATGGAGGAATATTTTAATTGAATGCCCCTCGTCTACCACGCTCCACGTATCCGCCGAGTCCCTGCTCTCTTTACCCTAACCGCCGTGCGATTACAAAGCCCTTGACGCTTCGCGAAGCCCCGCTTCCTTATCGGTATCCATTCCTCTGCACTCGCATTCACTGAAAAAAGAAGCAATTAAAATATTCGACAAGATAGCGACGTTTTTATTGTACAGCAGGGGCAAAGTATACAATGAAAGTACATTATACTACCTCTGGTGGCAAATGTTCGATAGGGGATGATCGAAGTCGAAAGAAATGATGATCGTCTACCAAAAAATATTATACTACTTCTGGTAAAAAATTATTGATAGAAATACCAGGGAAATTGAGACCAAAATGAACACAGTAAACAAACGTAATTTTAACAATATTTTATATAAATTATCACGTATATTACCATTATTATTAGGAAAATCACTCTGGTCTATTCTCAATGTTGTTCAGTCATTGAGCTTCCTCCGTGGCTAAAAAAGAAGAAGGAAGATCAAAAAGCTTTCGCGATTTCAATTTCGCGAAATGCTGCCGTTTTTTGTTAAATTAGGCTCGATCGGGGGGATGAAAGTTGCTCGTCCGGGGGAAACGAACGAGCCACTTCGTCATCCGGTTAGGGTGAAACGGGACCGCGAGCGTCGATTAAAAGTTCTCGTCGACGTTCTCGCTCATTGGCCACGAGACGCCGAACAACAGCGACAGAGTTTCCGGTTCGTTCGGTTTTTGCGCGATAAGGTTTTTCGCGCGACTAAGCCGATAGTGGGATTGCCTGGCTAGTTTCTTCCGTTTCTTTCGCCCTCGATCATTTTTTCGGCGTTCAGGCCAGGCGACTTCAATCGTGCTTTATCGCCTCGCTCCGATTCCTGTGAAAACGATATTATTTTTATTAATGCGCTGCGGAACTTTGGACGCGCGAGAATAATCGAAAGGAGAGCTTACAGGCAACAAAAATCCTTGTCAGATAAATATTCGGATCACGCTCGTTGGAGTCAGCAGGTCTGAAATATCTGCGATTTAAGGGAAATTCTTTGTAGATAAATTTTGGGATCGCGCAGACCCTCGCATGCAAATCTAAACATTGTGATCTAAAAGGATCCTCTGCGTTAGATTTTCTAATTTATGAATAGACTACTAATTGCTGCTATACCCTCGTTTTCATCTACTGCTTTTTTGTCCTAAATCAGAATATGAAAATGTATTTAATGGAACTGAAGTTAGAAAGTTAGAATTTACACTAGAATTAATTCTACTTTAATCATTTTATTTGAAAGACTACGTTTTTGTATGCAAAATACACATTTTCTATTACTATAAAATACAGAAGAAGAAAATATATTCCTACATTCAACAATTTATAAAAAGTTGGAAGCGATGGAACAATGTTCTTAAATTCCTTTGATGTCTTCGCAGTTTTACATTTGACTTGTTCCGGTTCTGCATAAATACCTCTTTTGCATAAATAATCATCCGCAGTCTAGTTATTAGTCACGTGACTCACATGTGAATTTCGAAGTAAATAAATTGTGAAAAGTAGCGGTTATTTTTATTAATATTAGAGAAGCAGTTTTGTAACATGTACTGTAATTATTTAATCGGCAAAATGGAGAAAATTTCTTCGAGTTTACACAACAGTCGGCATTCAAGTTCCAATACAAGCGAGTTCGGCTGACAGACGCCTTCTCCTCTTTAATGCCAGCAGACCCCATGGACCAAAATATCGATCTCACCATGGTGTGTACCCTCGGTTCTGAATTACCCCTACGTACGAAAGCAGAATGACGTCATGCCACATATCCTTTTACTAGGTCAGTATGTCTTTCCTTTGAACAACTTTATCAATCCACACAATACACACATTTTAAACATTTTACTACACGAATGATCGATTATTAATTTCACACTATTCTGCATAAAAATCCGTAGAACATGTTCAAACGAAAAACACGTTAATACAATCATAATGAAAGTATTTCTTAATTAAATGAATACCAATTGAATGATTTGTCATCACCAGGCTGCGGGTTTTGTTCAGTTAAAATAAAACTTTGGAGGTGTACACCTAACTCAGATCAGCTACTTTGAGACAGTACATTGTTTATTGCAGTTGACCTTGAGTAACCTTGAATGGCCTTCATAATAGATCTTGTATTCGTCTTGAAACACACTATATTAGCATGTAAATAAAGAGAACCATACCGTTCCATTAAAAAAAAAACAGAGAACTCTACCTATAAAAAAATTATCGAAAAATTCGAAACCAAGTAAGTTTGGTCTGATTTGGTCAACAGTGCTGTCCACGTAAGTGAACGATGAGTCGAGCTCTATCAACCAAAAATTTAGAGCATATCAGAGAAGCGGAGAGGGTTGTAGATGGACGTAGAAAATATAGACAACATTTAAATTACATATAATTCGTATTTAACCCAGATCAGACTTGAGGAAGCTGGAAGCTTGTACAAAACTGCTGGCCAGGTGGATGAAAGGTGAATCGAGCACCACCTTTCATAAAAAAAAAAACTAAGAGTATATCAATGATGCAGAGAGGGTTGTAGATGGAAGTAGATGATATAGACGACATTTAAATCCCATATAATTTCATCGAGGTCAGACTTGAAGAAGCTAGAAGCTTGCACAAAACTGCTCTCCAGGTGGATGAAAGGTGAGTTAGGGTCCATCAGCCAAAGATTGAAAGCGTACCAACATAGACACTCGAAGGGAAGGGAGGAGGATGGTGGATGGGACAGACACGGCGTTTACGTGGAATCACATCGCAGGTTCTCGCGAATGTTCGTCGGGACGAGCAAGGGTCGGGCTGATGGTGCCGCTTGACAAACCGCGTCGTACGAGGGGCGGTTTCTCCCGTGGCAGTTCGGAGGCAGGGCAGCATATCGTTCGCGCGGGTCCGTGGCCGGCGGCGTACGAGTATAATCGTAGATTCGGCGGAGGGGGCCGTTGCATATTTGATGTCGCATGCTCCACGATCGGCAGAAATTTTCCCCGGTGGATCGTGGGCGGTCATAAGAGGGCCCAGTGATTGAGGGTTAAGGGCGGAGGGAGCCGGGGCCGATATGCCGTCTGACGGCGGTGCTGCTCCCGTGCCGCCATTAACTTTTCATCTTTATATAATTCCACAGTCATAGAGCGGCGGAGAGCTCGTGCTACTCGCAGCTTTTTCCGGAACGCGCGCGCCGGAACCGGCCCGTAATTGCCGGCCATAAAGATCCGCCGAGATACGGGCTCTCGTTACGAGATTTGCCACCGGTGGGACCGATTCACCGTCTCCGCGTGTCCTCCTCCTCCTTCCTCCTTCCTTCTTCTTCTTCTTCTTCTTCCACTTCTTCTTCTCCTTCTTCTTCCACCACCACCTCCTCCTCCTCCTTCTGCTGTCTCTCCGGCAGACCGGCATTTGCGTATTCAACGAGACGGACTTTTACGAGCCACGCTTTTCTGGCCAGAACACTCGACCAACCGACGATTAGCCCGCTTCGGCTTCGACGATTGCGTGCACTACGCTTTCTACGACCATGGCGATCATTTCGTGGAAATTGGTATCTTCGCCAAATCGATACCGCCACAGGAATAACCCTTTCTCGCTGTCGCTCGTCGGAGCAAAGCTCGGCTAAGTCCTGTGGCTGAGTAGGGGAGGTTTGACAATTTTTTTCGGCTGACTATGGTCCTTAACTGAAAAATTGTTATATCCCAGATAGCACGCGACGTCTTAAGGACGTCTTTTTTACGTCCATTTTACGTCTGAAAGTCTTACGTCTGGAAAAGACGTCTCAATTTCAGACGTAAAAACGATGTCTTATTTCAGACGTCTTTAAGACGCCTCACTTCAGACGTAAAAACGACGTCTTTTTCGAGACACCTTTAACACGTCTTTTTCGAAGCGTCTTTAAGATGTCTTATTTCAGACCTACAAACGACGTCTTGGGAAAGACGTCTTTAAGACGTACAGTTTTGTAACAAAGACGTTCCAGAGACGTTCGGAAGCCGTTCGTAGGACTTTCAAGACGTCTGTAAGACGTCTGAATGTCCATCGACAGACGTCTTTAAGACGTCTTTAAGACGTCTGTGTGCTATCTGGGATACGTTCTGAAGGATGCACTTCCATCTCAACATTCTGAAAATTTAGTTGATAAAAAACTAATAACCGCTGACACAGCAGCTAATTTCCTGACACTGCTTTTACGGGAGGTGTATTCGATTTTTATTTTAGAGAGTGGGGAGAAGCTTTGACAATTTTTTGTAGGTAACTATGGTCCTTAACTGAAAAATTGGTGTACACGTTCTGAAAGATACACTTCTATCTCAATATTCTGAAAGTTTAGTTGATAAAATAGTAATACTGTTGACAGAGCAGCTAATTTCCTGAAGCAGCTTTTACCGGTGTTGTTTTCGATTTTTATGTTGGAGAGTGGGGAGAAGCTTTGACAATTTTTTGTCAAAACTATGGTTTTTAATTGTAAAATTGGTATTAGCATGTAAGGTATGTGTCTGTCTCTATTAGTATTGCGACTTGTTACGAAGATTTTCATCAGAGTTTGTTAGACGGAAAAAGTATAACAGAAAGAAGTAAATTTTCCGTGCAACAAATAATTAACCAGTTAATAGGAGAGTTTATCGAGTCGAACAGGACTAGAAAACCTTGTCGAGTATAGCGTGTCTGTCCATCGCAGGGCAATTCTACTTGCCGCACTCGGCAAGGACGCTGATCTTATCGCATCGCGAGAGACTTTTTACCGAACTTCTGCCACGATACCGCTGCTCAATTATTCTATAAAGTTAATACCAGATTTTCCACATGGTCCGTGGAAGCCGATTACTTTCTTTCGATCGTGTAATTGCCACCGGCTGCCAATTAAACCCGGCAAACGCTTTCTAACGTTCGACGGAGGATTTTTTCGCGAGCGATGTAATTGGCTGGCTCGGCGGTGAACGCCTCCCGGTCGATTGAGTTTTCACGTGAATCCTTGTGCAATGTTTATGTAATTCCAGCGATTAATTAACTTTCCAGCATCGCGCATCGCGTTCCACGGGGATGAAGTTATTTGCAACGTGCGCGGACTGTTTGACGAACCGGGGAAAAACAAAAATAGAGAGAAGCGGAATCTTCTCCCGTTTCCCCGATCGGATAATAAAATTAACACGGAAACTCGTTTCGAATGATTTTCGCGAAGCCTGCACTTGCCCGCGGAGAACACGGGAACGCGGCGTTTAAACTGCGCCCGAAGAAAACGACACCCACTTAATAGTTAGTTAGTTGTAATGCGGCGTTGCTAGCGACTCGAGAACGACGCTCGACGTAACCACAGCCTGCAAACGAAACGCTTGACTAATAACGGGATGCGGACCGCTCGTAGAGGTCTAAGAATATTCGAAAACCTTTTTACTCGTGCCGCAGCAAGGACACGGGCCATCAGCGAAACTGCTCGCCCCGAGACTTAATCATACCTCTCTAACGTAATCATGGCGTCCTACGAGCTGTCTCTTACACTTTTACCGACTCCCGTCGTGCACCAAGCTGTCGGTGATTGTTACAAAATTGCTTCTCACTTTTGTTCTTGGCTTTTCTGCCACATGAACATTGTTCGTTACCGTAGATATCTTTGGTTCAGTTTTTAATGGAATCTACAGACTTGACAATGTATGGACTGCGAATCTTTAGGAAAAATAAAAATTTTCTGCAACAATTATGCAAAATGAGAACCAAATGAGAGCTCTTCCTTTCCTCAATTAAGTTCTAAAAGTCGAAAACAGTTGCTCCTAAATTCTCGTAATGTTTTTCCTACGTTTCTTACACTTATTTTTGTCATAAATGCATAAAGACTCGCAACCTAATAAATCATATATCTTAAGGGTGACATCGATCGTTTGCTGTCGTAAAAATTTGTTAAAGTGTAAGAAACTTTTTTATAGAATAAAGGACTATTTACCATATCTTTAATTTCAGACATTTTTAAATGAAAGTTGCAGAAATTATTATTGAATGTAAATGTGTATTGAGTGAATGAATATATTTTAAGATTATAATTTTTATAGGAAAATTTTTAAAGGTGGTATAGGAAAAAGTACGCACTATTAACGTATATAAAATGATCTTTCAATACAAGACGCTTTCGTTCCGTAAAAATTGTCACAATTCAACAAATTTTGGGTGCAAACCTTTTCGAGGACTTGGTTACTCTAAAAGGCATTTCAGGAAGCTTACCTCCAAATCTTCAATGGTTTTCACTTTTTTTGACGAAACTTGGAGAAACAGTAGATGAAAGTGTACACTTTAAGATGTATCTAATGATTTTTTGGTAACTGAACTATTTTTGCTCCAGAAAAAATTGTAAAATTCAAAGTTCACCTTACGCTTTTACACAAAAGTCGTCGAAGACGGAGTTCTTAGACCTTTCTGCAAAAAATTTTCCGAATACAAGTATAGAACAAGGCTTCAAGCAAGACACTCATTAAAGGAGAAGTTCATCAAGGTTGGTCCGAAAAAATGTTGAAACCCCTACTTTCTTCTCGTTAAAGAAATCTGCAGCACACATCCCCCGTCAAAAGGAATCGCCATCTATTTCTAAACACTTCAGTCTGGCTCCCTACACAAATCCCCGGCACAGCCTCCCCGCGATGCAACTCGCGGAGTTCTCGTTATTTCCCGAAAACTGACCCGGAAAAAAACCGGCGGAAACCGAAAAACCATCTCCCACAAAGCACCCGGTTCATCCCGTTTCCTTGGCTGGAAACTTGCGGGGAAAAAGGGACGCCGTTTCCTTTTTTCCCGATGGTGGAAAAAGCTTGCACCAGCCTGGCGGCCGCGCCGCGAGATTCTGGACTTTTTTCGGCGGCGGTTTGGTCGACGGGAGCCGGAGCTCGCCGGGGCCGTCTTTTTCCAAAGAAGTCAAACGCAAAGAGTCAACGACGAGCTCTCTGAGAGGAGGGTGGTCGGTTCGATCTAGGGGGTAGCCAGGGGTCTTCTTTCACGGTGAATCGAGAGATGCGAGAGGCAGATTTTGTTTCGCGGGCATTCAGAGACCGTGTGCTGGTGCGACTTCGAGACTGTTTTCTGTGCACACACGTTGCTACCAGTCAGAGAGAGAGAGAGACAGAGAGAGTCAGTACAGTCTCTCGCCGACTAACAGAAGAACTGGTAGCGCGGACCTTCGAGGGGAGAGCGAGGCGAGAGAGCCATTCAGCCATTCACCGGGGTCCGAAGGTTGAACCCTCGCGGGTCGGCCCTTCCTTTTATACATGTTATATTCGCTGGGTTTTAGGCGCAGAAAACTAAAAAGCTAATTTACTTTAAAAGTATCCCGGCAGCGCGCCGCGCCCGGCCCGGCCCGGCCCGTGCTGCCTCCACTTCATCAAACGGCCGCGTTTTCAAAAGGCAACCAACCCCCGCAGGGGCTAATGCAGCCAGCGACAGATTGGCGGTGGCCGATTCTGCCCGGCCTCTTTCTCTCTGTCGAACTGTGCGCGAGACCGCTCATCCGACAGCGATACACACCCTGCCGAATGGTCATTTCGCTGATAGCTGGAACCGATCGCGAAAATGTGTCCAAACAAGCCGATATAAAGACGTTGCCCCCGCACGCCGCGACCGGGGGGCCTGCAACAAGAGACACAATGCAAACCCTGTGCCGAATGGTTTTAAACTGGACACGCGGCGGGCACGGTCCGTTGATTAATGGGACAGACGATTCGGCGAATGAAGAAACCGCGGTTCGAGTTCATCGGGGTGGACGATGGTCATTTGGAAATTGGGTGTGGAACACCGCTGGAAGTGGGGCCCGTGGATGTTGGGAAAATAGTTGATACTAGACTGCGAATTTTATGCATTTAAATTAGTAGCTGGAACAGTGGAAGGGTCGAAGGGATTTAAGGGTAGTATTACGGGGACCCATGAGTAGTCCAGTATTTTGAAATCTAAAACAAACTATGTAGTATATTCAGGTTTTTATTCCTTAATTTATTATGTAATCTCCATCATTATCAGTTTGCCATCTTTTCTGCAAATTTTCGATCACCCTCTTATAGAAATCCAGGGTTCGCGAAGCAAAATATGACTGCGTGCAGGTGCCTTTGTACAGTCGACATAGTTATCATAGACATAGTTATCACAGACATCGATAATTCTTGTATACATAATTTTGGATCAGCTTCAACTAGAGATTTTAGGGTGTCATTATCAAATTTTTCTGGTCGTCCACTTTGAGGCCTCTCAGAGAGATTATAACCACAGCAAACCTTCTGAACCACCGTTGACACTTGTTGACCTTCAATACATCTCCATAAACATCGCAAATTTTCTTTGTTGTCACGCATGAAAATGAAAAAGTATGCAGTGGCGAATATGATCCTAAGGTACGGACGCCGCCATTTTATTAAAGGGTTGAAAACAAATTATACTTTTTAGAATATTTTGAAAACAGGGTGCTTTATCGAACACTGTAAAAGAATACGTATTTCCTTTTCAATGATCAGTACAGAACTGAAGACAAAACAAATTCTTTGCAAATAATTGATATGTGTACTCCTAATGCTGGTGGAACAGTTGAAGGGTCTATTGGATTTAAGGGTAGTATATTATCACTAGACAGCGGATCTTTATGGAAAAAAGTTCCACCTAAATTCTAAATATAGACTAGTTCTGAAATCTCTATTTTCGCTTTGCTAATTTAAATATCAAAGATGTTTCTCAACTGGAAAAACAATCAGGATAGAAGAAGCGGCCTCTTCAACAATTTTAAGAATTTCAGCCTCTCTGCGAAGACTGTTCTCAAACGGCAATATTTAAAATCGTTTTCGAGACTTCGGCTACCATGAACTTAAAGAATGAAGTTCCTCCTTAAGAGCCAAGGGCAGTTACGTGACTTTTGCAGAGTCAGCAGATCGATAACTGCTGTATAATTTCCATTCACAGTTTTGTATATTATATTACCAAATATCCGCATAATCTCATCAGCTCATGACCATCGCACGCTAGATTGAACCTTCCTATTTCGAATGAGCCCTTTCCCAGCGAATAATATTCTCACATAAGGACGAAAAGTTGAGGCACGGAAAACCATTTTTCGCCTATCTTTGTCGGTAACGTGGTCACTCTACCTTATCGCGAATTTACGGAATCTTATCTATAATTTCGATTTTGTTCAGCGATATCGGCAATGTTTCTACTACGATTTAGAATCTGTTCGACCACGTTATTGTTCCAGAAAGCGAGTTCCGAGGACTCCGATCGTCTCCGTGGATCTCGCGGCTCTTGGCGCCGAGTTTTCAATTAATTTCTGCAGATGGTAGGAAGTTATTCCGTGTCGTCGAAGGGTATCGACACCGGGGCGGCTGCACATGTGGAGCAGGTCGAGATCGAGCCGACGGAACGAGAGGCCATCTAATAAAAATGTTAATTGCACGGCTCGTTAGAAGACCCCCCGCGATCTCTGCTAGAAGTTCAGAGCCGGGGTCGCCTCGCGGGGAGTCCGCGAGTATTTGCCTTTAAACGTTCCTCGTTTTGCTCGCTTTTCGGCCCGGGTTTTTCTGCCTCTCGGCCGCGATTATTTATCGCCGGCCCGGCCCGTCCCGGTCCGACGAGGAATCTGGATTACGTTTTCCGGCCGTTTCCAGATCGAACACCAACGGAAACCGCGCTCCTAATGAGGCCCGCTCGACTTTCACGCCGCCCGATCGATACAGATGATCTAGATACGAGTACGAATGATCGACACTTTTCCTGGCGGGATGCTAAAATATTTCCTCCGCTCGTAGGAGTCATCGTTTACTTCTAGGTGCGCGTGGAGAGATCCATCATGCGAGACTGGCTCCCCGCTGCAAGTTTCCTTCCTCTTCTTCTTTGAGAAGGGACTAGGTTGCTCACGATGCGCCGATTCTAATTATCAAGTTGAGCTTATAGTTTGTACTTGCAATACTTAAATTGCAATTACATACAAGAAACGGATTCGCGTGTCACACGAAGACTGTATTCTTCTAAAAAATTTCATTTGAAGGTCATATCATAGAGCATACTCCTAGCGTATTTTTTCCATGATCCACGCTATGAAGCACGAAAGTAAATGTGATTAATTGAAATAAACAAGCAATGGCCTTGAAAACTACAAGAAAACATAACACTTGAAAAAACTACTCTTAAAATATATTCTGCTTTGTCACAATCAATGTATTTTCGGGGTCACACTTTAGGGAGACACCCTGTATAATAAGTAGACTGCGGATTTTATACATTTGTGAGAATTTATCATTGTCAGCTTGTTAAAACGGTGCAAGTAAGAATTAAATGCCAATTGGGAGTCTCTTGCAATTGAGCGCAGACAATTTTTATTTCGCACAAAGTTCCGTAGTCTGATAGTAAGATTATTGATATTCTTACGGATTGATCTACAATACCGCGCCTAGCAGTCTCGCCAAGAAGCGGCATTTTCATTTCTCCGTGGAGGCAGCCAAGATTTCAAGAAGTGAGATTTCGAAATCATGATCTCGCCGATCCGAAATCCATAGAGGTGGTTGCAGCATGCATGCGGCGTCCGTCGGTGCACGGTCGGCCCTTTTTTCCAGGTCATTCGGTCTCGTTTGGGCCGGTGGAAACGCGAGCGAAACGTAAATGGAAACCGCGTTACACGACGCCGCGCCGCGCGAATTTCTGAACAATGCTACGGTGGAAAGGGGGCGTGGGTGTCGGGGCGTGGAGCGACGCTGGGCAACGGGTCTGCACGCGTAAATAGATGCCGGTGTCGGGTCCGGTACAGGGTACGACGGGTACGTGAAACGGGTAGAGGGGGTGGGACGTTGTAGAAGAGGGTACACAGAGGGAGGGAGGGAGGGAGAGAGAGAGAGAGAGGGTCCGGGAATCATGCGCGCATCCCATACGAAACGCAAACGTAAAAGCGAAACGCGAATTGGCCTCATCAAAGCGAGCAAACAATGCTGGATGCCGCCGATGGCTCAACAACGTGTGGTTAGCCAAATCACCGTACGGCACGTAGCACACCGATGCACATCGAATGCCGAACAATGCTCGATGTACCGGCCAGGCGCCGCGCTGCACCGCGCTGCATCGCGCTGCACCGCGTTGCAACGCTCTCTGTACCATTCCCGTCGTCGTCTACCCTCTTTCTCGCGCTACAGTCCGCCTCTATGAAAGTATCCGCCAATACTTATGCGCCGATACACCTCGTCCCTTCCGGCGATAACCCTTGTTTGTTTTCCGTCGAGGGACCGAGGGATAATCATAATGCCAGGCGCGAACAGTATCGCGCGCCGACTCCGCGGTACCATTTTTCGCGAGTTCAACGATGGTCCCGCGAACCAATCGACCGTGACTCTTCCGCAGCTGTAACTCGTCTTCAAGGCGCGGGCCGATAATCTCTTCCTTTTGGTCGGGTACTCCCTTTGGTTGTTTGTCTGTTTAGTTAACCGCTTTATGGGAACCGTGTCCGGGATTGCGTGGGTTCCGCCATTTCCGTTGGTTTTCTTTCATGGGGTGTTTTGGGGATTTTTGTTTTATTTGTTCTGCTTTTCTGCAAATTGATTCGTATTTCTTAATTTTTGGTCGAATTAAATCTTGTGTATTGCAGATTTATTAATTGCACTGTACAACTACTACACTGCAGTTGCAGAGCAGTACAAATATTTCAAATGAACACCATGGACAAAATGCTACAATGAAGAATGCACATTTTTTCTCCAATTCGCGCCAACAATGGAGTTTATAAGATTATAGAGCACTCATTATTACAAGCTTATAGAAAATAGTAATCTGACAGAAAGCTCCCCAAAACGATGAGTACCATGGGAAAAATTCTGAAAATGTAAATTTTCTCGCGATTCGGCACCAACAAATTTATAAAATTATAAAGCACCCATTGTTGCAAGCTTATAAGAATTGGTAACCTAACAAAAAGTTCCCCAAAAAGATGAATACCAAGGGAAAAATTCTGAAAATATAAATTTTCTCGCGATTCGGCACCAATAAAATTATAAAGCACCCATTATTGTAACCTGGCGAAAATCTGCCCAAAGCTGCCCAAAACAGTAAATACAATGGAACGGAATTTTAGAGTTGAGAACGCAAATTTCTGCGCGTTTTGGATTTCGAGGACGCTATCGGAGCGTCCGCCGGCCGGGAATAGTGCAAGAAACAATTCACCGTGCCCGCATCCTGCCATTACCCGCGCAACACGTGATAAAACGCAAAGGGAAACCTCGAACTGTTCTCGTCGATGTGAGTAACTATAATCTGCGACAGTGTCGTGCCAGTAGGGATCGTTAGAAAAGGCGTAATGGAGGCCCGTGTGCACGGTGGTCGGTGTTGATAGCCCAGCCACGGTGAGAGCGAATCCCCGGGTCATCGCCGGGGTCACTAATGACATACGCAGCCCCGTACACGCATACCCTACACACACAAACGTGCACATAATACAGCTCTTCAGAAATCCAGTTCCGCGCCGAGTCGACCCCTCTATTTCCTATGGATATAGATTGCAATTCAGTCTCGAGAAAAGAGACTACCACGCGGAGATCTCAATTTATTTCTCTTTTATAGAATACCACCTTTTTATGGAATTATTTATGCATTAGGGGAACGTCATCACGCGTCCACTGGACCCGTAATTTGCCATGCTTGGGGCTTAAATCGAACTCGAAAAGAGGAACTTGTAAAGTTCTCGAGGAATGCGTGGACATTGTAATTTTGTCCAATGAGATAGACAGTGCTAATTAATGAAGTATTTTTATTAAGATCTATCTCGTAAGCATTTCCTCTGGATTTTGTCGATTATTCACAAACGATCGAAACGTATTTCACAATGTACTCCATCTCATATAATGGATGTTAATTTTGGTGAATAAAAGATTTGGATCTAAAATAATGTTAGTAACGATTACTGCATGAGGACTACGAATTCTATTAAAAAGATTAAAAATACCCAGTTGTTGTACCATTTCAATAAAAATTCAGAAGAACCGAAAACAGGGATGAGAAGTAGACGCTTTCGGAGCTGCTGAAGGGCAGAATTCAGAATGGCGATCGATCCGGTATGGGACGGCTGTAAGAGTGTAACACCGAAGTACGTATGCGAAAGGTTCGCCTGTAACGATACTACTTGGTCGTCCTGGGCTGCCTCCACCGAACTGGTAACTGCTGCCGCTATTAAATGCAGACACGAGCGAGCACGGCCCGGAAATTGCCTAATTTCCTGAGTGCGCACGCCGATCCGTCAACCTGACGTGACGGGGACGTGGTTGCACGAATACCGTGACTTTTAATGTCAAGTGTCAAAAGAAACTCGGTGAACACGCCGGTAATACCACCCGCTATACCACTGGACCCTGTTTCGTCCCTCGAACAACCTCAAACCTACTCGAGCATCGAGCATCCTACCAAAAATTGATTCTCTTCTGTCCTTGGAGCTTCGGAAACGTTCCGAAGATCAATTGGGAATTAAATAATGCGGTTTTGAGTCACTGCGAATGGAGATAACTGTGACTAAATCGAGTCCGCTCGATAATTGATCGTGATTCTGTACTCGGTTAATAAACGAGAAGATATTGAAATGAATTTATGTTACGACCTAATTGCCAGCACCCCTGTGTCCACGCGAAATAATATATAACAGGTCGAGGCATCGTTGCGAGGCATATTTACCCGAGGTGTACCGGTTCGCACAGAAATCTGCAACAGAACGATTGTTCTCACGAGGAAGACACCCCGGCAAACGATTTTCGGAGGCTGACGTGTCGGTCGAACGCGTCTCGAAGGATTGACGTCTCTTAATTGTGGCTTTTCTCTTATCTACTGTCACCTTATCCCCTTGTTCGGCGCTAAGTCCCCCGGATTAGTCTCTCTATCACCGGCGACCCACGTCGAACGCCTAATCTTTCCCTCGATAGCCACTCTCTGTGTTCGCGGGGGTGAAGCACAGAGAGGGGAGGGGCGGGGAGAAAGGGGGGTGGTTTATATTGTATCGATCGGTCACTCGGTTTGCTCGATACATTCCAGCTCGAAGGAATTCCCTAGACAAATGTCGGCGTGAATGTATGCGCGCCATTCCGTGGCCCCTAATTAATTACCGTCAGGTATTAGGTACGTCGAGGCTCCGATCGACGGATTAACGTGCGGGACCGGATCCGTCGAACACGGGACTCGAGAACTCGTTTCGGCAACTCTTCCCACTCTTGCCCGGTCTCCCGCGAAGTCCTCGAACGGCGAAATCGCTAATTGAAGCGTGTACCCGGCACATTTTCGGCTCCGTTTCCATCCCGAAGTTCCACAACCGACCCGAGCCCGAAACGAAAACCGACACCCGAGGAGTATAGCTGTCCCGGCCGCTCGATCGATTTTTAGAGCGACCTTCGGAGATTTCACCCTGTTAACGGGTTAGACCATCGTCAGCTGGTTCGTGTTAGATTCATAGCGATTTTGTGCAATTTTTTTCTTGTGGACGAATGATATTAAAGAAAAATTTGGAGCATGATCTTCATTCTACTACTTTTGAGGAACAATTGTTTATTTCTCTTTCTCTACGAAACGAGTTGACCGGAATATATTG
Source organism: Halictus ligatus (assembly GCA_028454255.1). NCBI lineage: Eukaryota > Metazoa > Arthropoda > Insecta > Hymenoptera > Halictidae > Halictus > Halictus ligatus. Next base: position 7,863,904 of record CM052138.1, read on the forward strand.
CATAAATTAATATTTTCAGTTTCTACATAAGATTTACTAGGGAAGTACCTAGGATTTTTAATGTAAACTGATTTTTGTGAAGATTGTCCACTTTTGAAGAAAATGTTTCGCTATTCAAGTATTTCTTTTTGCTTACCTCAGGCAATAGGTTTTACTTATAGAAAAGTTTGTTTCAGACGTTTCGTATGCAGCAACCTGTAATCTCTTTAATTGATCAACGTTTACAAATTTCTGCGACACAACGAGAACGCGGGCGACAGATTGAAAATCAATATACACATCTGGATAAAAGTTTAAGCGGCAACCAATGTTGCAACGATCCGTCGTCCTTTCACGACAAGCGCAATTTTCGCCGTGGTTTCACGAAATTGGCCGATCTAATCGGCTCGGCCGAATCGCGGCAAGAAGCGGGCAGCGAAATGCATTGCGCGGCGAGTGCACGCGACGACGCTTCGATTGCAACGAAAGAGCGCGCGCGCTTTCGCACAGCTGTGCATAAGTTTTCTGGTCGGGGTTTTACGAGAGACCTCGCGCGGATTTCCAACAGCGGCAATTGCGATTCCTCGTGCGTCTCGCTTAGGTCAACGGTGTCGGCGCGGAGCGGAGCAGAGCGGAGCAGAGCGAAGCAGGGCTGCGCGCTCGCCTCGCCGGGTTTCTTTTCAACGAGAGAGCGGTCATTTTGTTCGAGTAGACGTCCGTGGCCACGAGCCATGACGAAGAAGCCCCGTAAGGAAATTTATGCGCATAGCTACCGACTAGAACCGGGCACCGTGCGCGCCCATGGGCTCGCAACCCAACTCGCCCGCTGACAAAGCCTTCTGCGATTTTCACGCGCGAAAGCAGATCGAAACGCAGCTCGTTCTTGCCCCCGAAGTCTCCTCTGATTGTGCTATATCATTTCAACGTATAAAGCTGGTCTTTAACTGCTATCTCCATTTTTTATTAAGATAATTTTACTGTTACATCAATTTTATTTTAATCGGTTCTCGTGCATTTTTATTGCACGAATGGGAATATAAGCGTATTGACGAAAACATGTGACGTTTGCTCAAAATGTGGTAGTAAATAAGCGCACTGCTAGCTAGTCAACGATAGAAAAAGCTCAGAAGCAGAGATGATAATCCTCACAAATTTTGGCCATAGTAAGCTCGCAAAACTCGACATTCGTTGACAAAGAACACGATGATTATGATGGTGTTTACGATCAATTAATTTTATTTAGAGACAAGTTCGTTTAAAGCTAGTGTGACGAATCAGAAAATAATATATCGACATCCTTAGACTGTTTTCATTTCTTTAGTTTTAAATTGCACCTACTTATCTTTTTCAAAATCTCAGAAACGAGCGAAAGTGTAGCCTGAAGCTTGTCACTTGCAATAACGGGCTCTTGAATTCGATCGATGTTGTCGCCATTTCATATCTAATCGACACGTTTCTGACACAAACGTGCAAAACGAATGAAGCCGTGATATTGAATTGTAAGGCAAGGGGTTAGTGCAAGTTCCGAGTAAAACGCGGGTCGCCTGGATCGAATGGGAGCACGTTCCTTCGGAGCGATTCGTTTGCTCGGCCGCTTCTGGCGCACGTAGCTCTCGTACGCGTAGAATCGGACGCCACATGCGCCTCGGTCGGCGCAGGCCAAGACGTCCCCCACCACAGCGGCTGTGGGCGTGTGCAGGCGTCCCTCACCCCTAAGCGGATTCCCCTACGACCCCTACGCCGCTCTCCCCACCAGGCGGCCCGGCGGCCGTGTGACCGTGGTCACCGACACAGACGCGGCCGAGGAGCCGAGAGGAAAGGAGGGACGGCTCCTGTCGCTCGAGAGTCCCCTTCTTTCCCGGTGTCGTCCGCTTGCTGTCCTCTGCCACCGCGATCCACGCCTCCCCACCTTCCCATTGGCTCGATCTGTCCCCCGGCCGCTTGGTGACACACGCCCATTCGCGAGCGTTCTCCAGGAAACGCTCGGTCAGACCCGAGAGCCCCTCGGCGAGGGATTCTTCGCGAATTCCCGGCCGCGACTGCTCTCTCTGCCTTGCGTACCACGGCTGCTGACCCGGCGAGATTGGATTTGCGAGCATCTCGCAACGGTGGGAAGCTGATCTCGCTGGTCCCGAGACTGCACAAATGGGATTGCTACCATTCGAAGAATTTTAGTTTCCCGTTGATTTATTCTAATTGTTAACCCGTTGCACCCGGAGCTGTTACAGCTCTGAAACCAAGGCATTTTGTAATCGATTTCCATTGTACATAATCTAGTTAACTCCTTTTACGTGTGTGCAGTAGTTATTGGTAGACTGCGGTTTTTATGCTTCTATTGCAAAAATGAGCTGGTGCAATTCAACGTGGTAGGTAGAATAAGCGCGTTTAAGAATGTTAGTATATTACTTTGAATTTGTTAGGATTTTCAGAAGAAGAGAAAATCTTACACACTTAAATTCTTAGTAATTTCTTAAATGCTTCTCGTTCTCTAATAGTTTCTATACTGTTTAAAGCCACCAGTCCTGGACTTTATTTAATGCATTGAAAGATCTTTTGTTGCCGCGTTGTGTTATTATGTTGTCGTATTATATAAATTTTCCATTTTGTACTTTAAATCTGGTGTTAGAACTTCTTTAAAGCAGCAGGTCTAGTCTACGATACACAATGCCCCAGGTCTGAAGCGATTAAAGGAGAACATTGAGGCCAAGTGTTGAAGATTGTTTCAGGGATCGATATGTAGTTTACGTTTTCTCTGCGTGTAAACGTGTGTCTGGGGATGCAATTTTTTTGGTATTATTTTCGGAGACGTTAAAATTATTGTAACGAAGACCGGAGTTACACCTTATGGGAATTTATTGGAGAGTTTCTCTAATATGGGATTTAACACTATTTGATGCAGTTTCATTCTTTTAATAAATTTACTCTGGATCTGTTTTCACTCGTAGTGTCAAAATTGTCATACACTATTTAGGTGCTACATTAGGAATAACAAAGAGCATTCAAAATGGGTTTTAAAAATTTCTAAGTAAACGATGTTGTTGTAAGTGAAGGCCGAGGGTTAACGAAAAATCTGATAAACGATGAAAATGGGGCCTAAATGGACCGGATTTTCCGCGCTGGCGCGCCCAGTCAGGAGCCACAGACCTCTTTCGGAGAGATAAACACGGCAGTTATTATTAAAAATTTGCGTCAGCGGGGAGGCAAAGCCGGCCAGCCTGGAAATAGGACTAATTTCTCGAGGATCGGGAGGGCGTAGGGGAGGGGCGTGACGGGGGCGTCGGTGGGGGGAGGAGGAGTATCACCGTGTAATCTAAACAAGCCAGTAATCGATGTACGCGGCTGACGTGGGCTTGTTTTTCTTTGCTGTATGATACCGCGCAGCCCCTCGGCTTCCCTTCCGGAGCTGCGATCGGACAGCTGGGAAGCGTGGCCCGATTGCGTAACGAGGACCGGCACAAACCGGCCTCGTAAAACATAATCGTTTTGCTTGGACCGATCCCCGTTTTATCGTTCGGGGAACCGCGTTATCTAGCAGGCGCGGAGAGCGGAAACAAGGCCGAAAAATCGGCAACAACGTTTAAAGGTCGCGGCCGATCTTCTCTTGCATTTTTCGGTCCCGATACGTCGGTGTCATCCTCTATCTGCGGCCCGCTCGAGAGCCTCTATCAACGGACGATTTTTATTGGCTTGACGGCGATTACGTTCTTGCAAAATGCGTGCTTATAGCGCGACCTGTCCGGCGAATCAACACCTAGTGATCGTAATTCGTGTCGATCGAAACAACATTTATAATGCCCTCTTTACGTTGAAAATATAGTTGTCATCTTCTTTGCAAAAACCTAGTCGACACATTAAATTAGTTGGCAGTTGTTCGACAAATATTCCACGTTACGTGATGTTGTAAGTATTTGTATTTTGAGGTGATTCAATGGTCCTACGAATAGTTTGATTATGCCCCTGATCATTCGTTAGAAATTGTTGTTCGTTCATTGGTCGTTTGTGTTAATGAAGAATTAAATAAGACGACGCTCGTTTTTAGGCTGCGGACTTTTCGTGCATCTGTGACGAAAGTGGGTAAATGAAATGCAAGACAATTTCAATATGGTTGCATATCCTTTATTTTGCGGATGGTGCAAATGTGTTCTAAATTCTTACCGATTTTTGGACAATGAAACAATGGGTTTGTGGACGATAGGAAGTACAGCGGATCAGCGACGAAGAGTCGATGAGGACACTATTCTCGAGCGGTGGAGCAGGGAATCCATCATTTTCGATTCCTCGTTGCCGATGAGAACCTGCATCCGCGGTTTCGTACGCGCCGTTACACGATATATCAGATTACCTATCCGTTGCGTCCAGTAAATTGATACTCGAACCCGCACGTTTATACCAGTGATAAATTATCGTAACGTCGAACCGTCATGCTTTCATTTCCAATTTCGCTAACTAGATCGCACGGGCGACGTCGGGCGGAGGGCGGGCTTTAACCTAAACGGACGTCTAACTGTCTCAGTGCTGAACGGAGACAAAATCTTCTACTTTTAGAGTACCTCCTCGATTTATTTCTACGACGTTTCCATCGCCGGGAGCAAGGGAAAATTTTGCAAATTCGAACGTCTCTACAAATATGGAAAAATCGTTTCTATTTCTGCGTCCATTTTGAAGAACAAAATTTCTACTTGAGAACGAAAAGATTTTTCGCAACCATTCTATTGAAACTTGAAAACCGGAAACTGCGAGTATTGATTCGATATTGTTAAGAAATTTAATGGCTTTCCTTTTAAAAATTGTTGGCATCACGCCGAGCTAAATTAGGTTCCGAAATGTAGTATGACGCAACTAGAATCGCGCAAAACCCGCAGCGCAATCCATGGCGTCCCATTCACCTACAGCCCTCCAAGCTTATCCCAGTTCGCTAGTCCCGCTACGTTCCACTATGCCAGCTTACTTCCCCTTCTTTCTGGCCTGCTGTCGACCTACGATGTTATATTATGGCGTTTTTGGACTCCCTACTACTAAGGGGGCACGCATATTCGGCGGGCCCTCGTTGCAAGAAACCTACGTGCGCCTACCTGTGCTCCGGTTTCAGCACAAAAGGGACGGGACCCTCGGTCTCCCTTCGGTAGACTGGCTCATGGGATTGGCTGGGGTGTCCGCGTAATCCTTGAATGAACGATGCTTGCCCCTGGGAAAAATAAAATCTCGTTAAAATTATTCCAATATCTTGTCACTGATACAGGCAATTTTTATTGTCTATAAAAATCTACAGTCTCTCAGTAATTTCAACTTGGATGACATAATTCTTTGGAACTTGATCTAGAAAAGCGGTACACTACGATAAACTTCAACTCTGGCGCTTTTAATTAAAATTATTACATTACATTGATTTTGTGGGAACGATTGTGGCAATTATTGTAATTGTCGATGATTGTTATCAATTTTGACCCAGGTGTCTCTAATTGAATGCAATTTACCGTTAGATTCTCCATCGAGAGTGATTTAAACAGGCAAAATTAGCATGCTGCAGTACGAATTCGCTTAACAAGAGGAAACCACCCCTCCGCCAGGACAAAAGGGACACCGTGTATGTTGGCAGCAGGATGACTGGTGAGAGAATTCAATTTTCACCGTCGTTATCGTGCCCCCATCTTCCACTCACTGCCCGTACCCCGTTTTTTCTCCTGCGAACATCGAATCTCGTGCGAGTGCCGCCGCATCAGTGCAAAAGGGGGCTGCAAGGGATTGCAAGGGAGGGGGCAGACGATAGACCTGTTGTTTTGCTCGGAGCTACCCTTTGTGTCCGAGACTATTACGTCAAACGAGGACTTCGGTTACGCGCACCGCTGCCAAAAAACTTAATGGACCCGATTACGCTCCGTTCGGAGAATCGATTAACCAGCCGCGCGGGTACGGCGGGTTTCCGTGACGGTAGAACCGGAGTACCCGTGACTGTTTAACTTGTCGCGCACTCGTTTACCCCGACGGAAGAGCCGTCACGCTGTTTTTATCCGGGCCCGATACGCCGGAATTAATTGGACTTTTTTGCAAGAACTGTAGACAGCGGCCTCCGGTTCTTACCCGGCATTCTTCGCGGGACGGTCGTTAATTTGCCTTCGGGGAACGATTACATTTTGCGCGATATTGCAGATTGACCGTCGTGTGGGAAATCTTTCGACTTTCGTGTTTTCGACACGCTAAATCTAGCTAAACTGTATGAACACATTAAAACTATCGAGATACTCGAAGAAGTTTTTGTAAAGCACATTTGGACTGTGCACGCCGAGTCGACAACCGACGGTGGGGCGATTAATTAACGCTTGTGCCTGATTATGGCTGATTGACGCCACCGTACGAGCGCGAAATCGCTTGTTAAATGATCGAAACAATTTACATTTGGAATCAGGTAACTGTTAGTATCGTCTTTTTAATTTGCACAACGATTCGTTTCATTGAACAGCAGAATTCACGCAATGATACAAATTCATGCGAAATCTACCTCATCTATGCCACGGCCATCGCCACGAATCCCGTGACGATTATAACAGCTAAACTGAGGGTCTTTGTGCAAAATAAACATTGTTTACGTCGGTTGCGAGGAACTGGTGCCAAACAGAAACTTTTGTCCTTCTTTAATAATTGCAGAAACCTGAAAAAAATCTTCGTATTCACTCCTTTGTATTCTTAACACTTTATCTACCTATCACTATTGTGATGCTCCAAATGGAAGATTAAAAATCTTCTTTTATACAATAATCCCGAAGGAGATTATTAGACTTTTTTTATTGAAGGTGAGTTGTCGCTGTTGCTGTTAATGTTAAAGGATTCTTTTCAAAAATCCTCATGGCTGAGACGGACTTTCAACAATTATGGAATAACCACCGGTAGATAATGTGTTAAAATCCGTTGCCTAGTTAATTTGCATTTAAAAAATGAAATATGTCATAACATAATGACCGAGTTTTATCAGGATTCGCAGTTCCGGTCCCATTTGACTATACAGCGATGATCGTAATTTTTCGAGGTGATTCAGCGGTCAACGCGTCGACGAGTGAATTATGATAAACTATAACAGAATGATAGATCACGGAGATCGCGGGGGTCGCGATAAGTTCGAGACCCAAAGCGGAATCGGCTCGGGAGGTTTGACGAGTGCGCGTCCGTGAGTAATTGCACGGCCGGCCGCTGCCAACTTAACGGAAAGAAATATCGAGCGCGAGCAGTTAGCGAGCACTCCCATTCCATTAAAAGATCATTAATATACGGCGAAGCACCGCGAGAGAAAAAGAACGAGCGATCCAGCGCGCTCGCGCAAGAAACGCGAAACAGGCGGCGTCCCTTTGATGTGCACGCGTGTGCACTGTGCAGCGCCCAGCCATCGCTTGTGCGCCGAGTGACACGCTGCGGTGGTTGCTGCGCCTTCAGCCATAATATTTCTTTTGCATTTTCCTGACTCCTTAATCCCCAACACTTGCAGTTGTTCGAGTTATCTCGAATTTCGTCTACCTACTTTTCTCATAAAATGAAACTCAGAAAGAATTTTAGTACATAGATTGTTACTTTGGTTAACAGCTGAAAGATGCAAGACGGTCGAAGGAACTCGGCATCGCACATTTCATATATTTCATCTTTATTTCGTTAAATATATTGCTCTGATTTTACGGATTTTTGGGACTATTGCTTTCATAGTCGAGGTGTGAAATGATCATTAGTAGACTGTGGATCTAATGCATTTATGACAAAAATGGGTAGGGTATTTTAAAATAGTAAAGACATTAGAAAATTCTAATGTCTGTCGCAATTCAGGTAGAAAATTTTCATTTTACATAAGGATCCGCAGTCTAATTCATTACAGTCATTACTGTGTAACTTTAGGAGCCAGGCACACGATCTTCACAGTCCAACAGCCTACGCAACAATCAACATCCGATACCCAAACTACATATTAAAACTAGACAGATATCTAGAAATATACAACAGATCTCAAATAATTTCAATAATTAGATCATCAATCTCTAAGTTTAGCCCAGCCTCCTACACAATAACCAGAATATCTCCACCTGAATTTCCCAGCCTCGCTGCCGAGGCCCATTCGGCCGCCTCCGGCCAATACCCAGAAGCCGAGAGCTCATGGGCTCAGGTTCTTCGACGCATCCCGCGGTAGGAAATTCACCGGTTGAATAGAATCCGTCGGCGTCCTTCCGACAAAAGGCCAGGCTCGCGGTTCTATCGTTTCGAGGAGAGAGCGTGCAACGCCGCCGCCGAAGGCGGGAGGCCTCCTCGGCTCCGACTCCGTCTCGGTATCCGGCGAGTGTAGATATATCGTGGGGCTCGGGCGTATTCGGTCGGGCTCGTGCGTTCCCGGTGGCTGGTGGTGGCCGCGCGCACCTCCGCCAAGAGTTTCACGCTGCGTGGAACGAAACTCGTACGCGATCAGCCCGACCGAGGCCGCAATCCCGGGATCCTTGGATACAACGTATGGCCGCGTCGTCGTGTGTCCGGCGCCGATATTCGTGTTCCCGTTGATCGGCGCGACGGTTCGTACCGTGCGGCAGCGTTAAGGAAGAGTACGCACACCGGGGTGGATAAACGGTGGCGGGTCCGCGGGTTCGTCGGGTTCCTGGCGGGTCTCGGGTTCGATCCACCCCCGCGCGCAGAGTCGCGTCGGAGCCCCGGTTGAGAGCTGGTATCGGACGGCAGCGCGCTCGGAGAGGCCAGTGTACCGTAAAAAGTCCGCGGACCACAGTGAAGGAAAGACCGCATCACCGCGCGCGCGGTCCGTCGCGTCCCGTCGCGTCTCGTCGCCGCTTCCGGACGAAGGAGGAGGAGCCCCGGTGCCCGGTAGGAGGGAGAGAGAGCAGCCTAGAAGCCCGGCGCGCGTTGACAACCCCCGTGTGCCGTTCGGTCGCGAGTGTCAACCCCCACCCCACTCCCCGACCCAGTGAGATACCCCCCTCTCTCTCTCTCTCGCACGCTCTTCTCGTGCCATCTCTCTCTCTCACTCTATCTATCTATCTATCTGTCTATCTCTATCTATCTCGGTGTGTCTACAAGAGAGGAGCTCCGTGTGCGGATCGCGCGAACGACGGACGGCGAATGACGAGGAGGCAAAGGTCCAGTTAACGATCCGTCCGCCGCCCGCAGGAAAATCGTGGTCGTAGGCGGGGCCTAAGGTCGGGGACACGTGACACGGAAACTGTCACGCCGCCCTTGTCGCCTCCCCTCCTCCCTCGGCCCCCCTCCACTCGACCGAAAACCAGCCAGGCTATACGAGCGCCGCTTCTACCAACCGACTGACTGCGTGCCGCCGCCGCCGCGCGCTTCTGCACGCTCCGCTTCTGCCGAGACACTGGCTACCTTTTTCAGGAGACCCCACGACGACCATCGCGACGCTGCGACGCGTTTCTGATCGTATGCCTGTGACCATGTTGCAGAAACGGCTGAACCTACAAGGGGAACGATGCGTCTCTCCTCCTGCTTGGATGGTTCTACGGTGATTTGTCGCACGGGGAACTTCTTCAGACTTTGACCCGGTGTCTTTTAACGCTGACCAGACGGTGATCCGTCCAGATGATTATGCTTCGTTGTTTAGGCTCCTACTTCTTTTATGGAAAGTAGAAGGTTCGGACGACCGCGGTGACCGACCGCCGTCGGGGACTGTGACGGCGAGGTTCGCGAAGATATTTCATGACGAAGGATTTTGTTTAACTCTCGTTCGGACGATTAGTTGACGGAGAATTTGTTAGGAAGAGTTGACAAACTAACGTGCTGGACAGGATTGTTTCAATGTCGTTGTTGACTCAGTTTCTGGGGATCTGTTTGAGTTGACGAAGAATTTGCTAGTGGAATTGAAAGAGCATCGTGTCGAACGATTTTATATGATAGCTGTGTCCGGGTGTGCTTCAATGCAGAATTTTAGAAAGCATCTTCCAACTCTGTCACTGACATTTCATTTCTGTCGAAGAGAAATTTCGGCAGGCAAGTTCAAGTGTATTTTTCTGCAGACTTTGAAAATCGTCTTCCGTTTCTGACGATCAATTTAAGTTGTCACCGACTTCATTATACAAGAAAAACTAATATGTGTGGAGGAGAAATACCTTCGAAAGTATAGCATAACAGTGGTGTTCGGGTCTACCTCGATGCAGTGCTTTAAAACCGTCCGGTAACTCAGTTTCTGACGATCAATTTGAATCGATAACTATTCCATCAAGAGTAACACGAAGACTAAGGCGTTAATAAGTACCTAGTACTGATGTGCAGACGTCTGTTTCGATTCAGACATATCAAAATCGTCCTTCGACTCAGTTTCTGACGATCGATACGAATTGTAAATGACTTAAAAATAATACTATCTTCAAGAAGACTTTAAAAAGAATTGTTTAACATGCGCGTAAACGATCCTAAAAGTCTTCAACAACGTTCAATGGCAAATGCAGCCGAAAGAATCGAATGCTTTAAAAGCATCGTCCATCGATTCGCACTGCCGTTAGCCTATAACCTTCGATTGAATCCGCTCGATACGCCCATAGACGTTTAACCAAATCAACAAATAAGGCTGCAAAGTCCTGAACGACAGTGTAATTAACAAAAAGAATCGAGAAACGTGAATCGTTTAGACGTCCATCCTTCTTGCACCTTCTTCAACTCAGAAGTGTGACACAGAATTCAAGTGCAAAGGATTCTTTAACAGTGTCGTCATCAAGATGATCCACAGTTCCACCGTTAAAGATCGCGAGTCTAACTGAACCGTCCATTGTCAGTCTCCGCACCTTCTCAATTTTTCACAAAATTGATCCTGAAGTGTGCAAAGAGTCCTACACGTTTTCAACGGCATCGCCGTCAAGGGGATTCATAGTTCTCGTTAAAAATCGTGAGCAGACCTAGACACCATCTTGAGCAGACCTAGAAGTTCGAAAACGTCAGCATCGTCAGATCGTGAGCCTTCTTGGACCTGTTCAAACTGATCCAGAAGTGCGAACGATCCCGAAAAACGTGCAAGAACGCTCTTCTCGAATAGATCTAGAGGTCAACAACGATCGAACTTCACGAGCGCCGTCGCTAAAACGCAATCCTATCATCGAAGATCGTCAATCCGAGGGTGTCGCTTGAACCGATCCTCTAAACAGAACAATGCGCGTTCCATTGCGCCCGCTGAACACTCGCATCGCCATCAATTCGAAAACAGTTTGACGCGAGTCCCCCGCAGTTAGGCCAGCCGGAAACCATCGCGAGTGGTTCCTCGAGGATGCAGCAAGGCAGCGTGGGTAGCTGCGATGGGGACTCGGGCCCTGAGGTCCGCAAGTCGCGAGCCTCTTACAAAGAGTCCGAAGCCGACAGGAACGAGTCCGAGAGGGTGCGAGTGAAGGTCGAGGTCCCCGAGTCGAAGGTGTTCGAAGTGAAACGGGAGCCACAGGACGACTGTCCGGGCAGTCAACAAGACTACCAGTACGACAGAAAGGCGATAGTGTCATCTAAGGTCGAGGGTAACCCTGAAATCCCGGGACACTGTCATGTTCAGCATCCGGAATACAGACCGATGACGGGTTTGCCGAATTCTTACGGGTTCCCGCACTTCTACGCTCATTCCTCCATGTCGGCCATGCTCCCACCTCCTTTCCCAGGTGCCAGACCCTCTCCTGATCGGTCCATGGTCAAGCTGGAGGATCACGAGCATGAACAAGAACGATTGAGAGTGTCCGGTGACGGTTTTCTGCATCACGAGCATCAGCGCTACGATATCGGTGATTATCATCACGCCAAACCGCCTGGATACCCTGGAATGCCTTATCCACACTTTCGACCGTCCATCCAGCAACGATACGCTGGACATCAGAACAATAGCTACGCCAGGGCTGCGCACTTTCAGAACAGACATAAGTGGAGCGGCGCTGCGCTGAGGGGATTGCATCCTGCCATGCCTGTGAGTATCACATATTTTTCCTCAGTAAACAATCTTAACTTCCACAGCGAAATTTCAGGGGTCTCATAGCGGAGGCTTTGAGCTTTAGAATGAGCCCGGACCGATCGTCCTGTGACCTTTTGTTGCGGAGTTATGGCAATTTGAATATGGTCAATCGATGGGAGGCTTTAATTCAGCAAAATTTTAATTGGAAGTGATTTTATGTGATTTTTATGGGTCTTCCGTTAGTGTAGAAGTGAATTTTTCCATTCACCTAATCGCTACCCCCCAACGAAGAAAAAGGCTATTATTGTAGTCCCGATAAAATTTCCCACTGGTTTAAGGGTTACAAACAATTGGAATCGTCGAATCGATTTTTGCTATCGGGGACTCCGAGCGAGACGCCAGCGGCCAACGTTAGGAAAAGCGCAAACAATAGGCTAATGTTTCTATCCGACTTTCACTCTGATTGCTTGGACTACGTCCAATCACGGAACACCACCTGTGTGCTAGGAATCGATAATGCAAACGCAGGCGTCAAGTCCCGAGGAAGAATGAAGGGAATGTTAATGGCAGCGGTGCCAGAGCCGCGCTGGGAACGCGGTTTCGATAGGCCTACGGTTTCGATAGGTCGTGGAAAGTGAGCTGTTAACTTGACCCATAGCTTCGTATAAGTGTCCGCTGGATTTGCATTTGATTGCTATTATTAGAGCGCGTGAGCGGAGTTTGCTTTTTAAATAGGCTCGTCTATAGTCCTGTAGCTACCCTCGCACGGACACTCTGGATCCATAATATGTGGACTACTGGAGCAAAGTGCACGTCTACGGTGTTTTGAAAAATCACGAACGATTCAGTAATAGAGTGAACGTTTGAAGCTAGTGGGTAATTATTTGAATTTGTTCCAAAATGTTATGTGTGCACTGGAGACCACCGTTTTTTTAAATGAATTTAATATTTAAATGCAATGTTATTCTGAGAATTTGAAATTATCAAGCTTTTGCGTAGTCTACTTCTTTCACAAACTTTATTTATTATGTCGTGTGTTCGGATAATAGAACATGTACGTAGCTACAGTGTTAGATTGAATATTCATTGATTTGTACAATCAATCAGGTTGTGTACGGCCTTAGGTCGAACTATTTGCGTACACATACTAGGAAAATGGAGAGACATCAGTTCGGATAATCGAGGTTCCATTATGTCATGGATTAAACAAGTAAAAATTACCTAAACTGTATTCTGTTTGGACTCGTTTTAATCAGAAAAATGTCACGAATGTGTTCGCAAGAGTTGCATAAAGGAACAAATAAAAAAGTTCTGTCAATAAATTAAAATTTTATTTGTTCAGAATTCGTGGAAAATGTATCAAATTGATGGCTATAATGTCAAATATTCCATAATAGGAAAATGATACTGAATGCAGTTAGGAATGATTTGTAAGGATTTAAAACGTGATTTTTGTCGTCAAGTTTTCGGTCCCGAAATATGAGTTAATTGACCGATGCTCGATTGAACTTGATCCCACCGCTAATGATGTTCGATGCAGGCGTACAGGATGCGCTCGCGGTGCAGTTATTATTATGCGCGAAATCGAAACGCAAAAGAGACTGCGTGTTCTCAGTCGGGATCCCCCGCTTTGGATTACGATACCAACTCGTTAATATCGACACATACCTGAAGAATGCCTTTTGTTCCGGGACGCGGAAGCACAAACGTTGGCGATTTTACTTGCAGATTAGTTTTAATTGTGCCCCGCGCGCTAATAATCCATTGAACGCCGCTTTCTTTCGTTGCGTTCGACACGGTGCATTGTAAACAGCGCGCCGCATTATGTAAGGGACGCGTTTTATCGATTTTCAGGATATTTTCATTGATATTTTCGGCCTAATGTGGACACTCATTTTTAATATTTTTGTTAGAATTTTTTAGTCTTTATAGAGGAATTTTTGTTGGCCCCGGCTTTTTATCCACTAAATTGATTATATTCCTTCTTATTTCTTGGAGAGCTGTTTTAATCTGTTTTATTATTTGCGACTAGTGCGAGTAACGTATTTAAAGTTTATCTTATTTTATTTCAGTTTTTTTATAATGCAAGTTACTAATTTAACTCCATTTTTCCACTGTGAGGAACTTATTCGAATTCGATACCAATTTTTCTCATTTCCTCATTTTCAATGAAGAATTTTACAAACCCAACTATTTATTTTTCCACTGTGATAAATTATTCTAATTCTACTTTAGTTTGCCAGAAATTTAAAAATTCAGCTATTTTTTACTTCATTTTGTTCCATTCTTGTACTTTTAACGAAAAAATTTACGGACTACAAGTATTCATTTTTTTACAAGTGAGAAAGAAGCAACATGTAATTAGCAATGTATTTCGTCGAAATTTTTAATTTTTATCGTTTGCTTTTTTTATTTGAAATTGCACAAACTGAACAAATATTTTTTTTCTTCGTTTCTAGTTCAACACTCACATGAACGGCAACACCGTCTGTATTACTACTAGACTGCGGAACTTCATGCAAATTCACGTTTTTGTAGGCAAATTCAAAGAAACTGCAATCAAGTGAAATTCTATTCCCTTCGTGAGCATATTCTCAGCTGAGAATAAAACGGAACGCGGTATTCTATTTGACCAAATCTTTTATTTTATAATTCACACGTACTGTAGGATGTATAAAGCTCTCTAGCGACTGCATGTACAGTTATGCAGTCAGTTTAACTTGCCGAAATTCAAAACGGACATTTTCAACTCAAATGATTGTTTAATATCGATTCCAATGGACGTTTCTACATTCATTCCATTCGGAAAATCGAGATCTTGACAATCTAGTACAATAATTACAGTATTTCATAATAAAGTACAAGGGCTGGTTTCATCCCTTAAAATTGAATAATTACAGCAGCAACAAAATCTAAAATGTATGATGGTCGATATCAAAATCGTAAGAAATTAGAGGTTATTGTACAACTCAGAGTATCCATATCGTCATCCAATTACTTAATTTTCAACCGTTAACGTTAGTTGCTACATTTGAAACAACAGAAAGATTAATAATAAAATTATTCCACCTACCTGCGCAAATTGGCGACCAAAAATTATATTGTGAGACGTGGTAGTAACATTTTAACAATTTTGTACAATGTTAAATGTATTCTTAAAGGTACCGCAAACGATCTGATTAATAGAACCCCCTACAAAATCAGCGATGTCTCATAAAAATGCCAATATTTTATTTATTTAACAATAATTCTATCACCGTCGATGTTAAAATTTGAAGAAGAGCTGCAGCAAAACGCAGGGTAAAACGCATCAGTGCGACAAAAAGCCCGGTGGATCTGCATTTGGCACGGTGCCATTTTTCGCGGGTTCGTAAAACAAAGGCGAGCCGGAGGGCGACGTAGGCGTCGGGATTTTGCGAATCCTCGCGGAAACTCGCGTCCGCTTTAAATCACAGTGGTTAGATCGATCGGCCCTCGGAGTGCAACAATTAGGAGAAAAGTGTTATCACTGTCGCAAAGATCTCTACCGTAACTGTCGAAATTTGATCCCCACTGGAAGAATCCCCCTTGGGATGGAAAAGAAAGGGAGGCAGATCCTTCTCTACATTCGGCACGCTACAAAGAATGTAGCACCTCTACTAGAACTGTCGCTCGGCCTGATGATACGACAGTTACGGAGATACTAACTCCGCTCGTGGCTCGACAGGACCTTGCGCACCGTGCTTCTCGGTCACGTCGCGTTATCGTCGCACGACCTGCGAAGAACTGCCACGAGGGTTAGGCAGCGTATACCACGGGAGTATTAATGAAATCGAATGAAAGCTCGCGATCGCTCGGCCAAAAATTACCGGCGGTCCGCGCCCGAAATTACAGTGATTACACGCGAGCGTGTCGGTTTGGCCCCTGCGGGAAAGACTCTCTCCCTTTCTCTCTCTTTCTTTTTATTCTCTCCCCCCTCCCCCTCCCCCTCTCTCTCTTTCCCTTTATTCTGTTCGGAACCGCGTGCCCAGATACCTAGGGCCCATTCAGCGCAGAACGCCGTTCGATTACGAGCGGGAAATGGCGAGCGCGCGGAACGGTTTGCTCAACGATTATTATAATAATGTCGGAGTATTAAAATAGATGCGGGGCAGACGCGTACTCTGGCGGACTTCTTGGGTCCCCGCGACTTGCCACCGAGCGCATTACGTATTCTATCGTTATATAATGTGTTGTACGAAATAACGCGTGGCGTAATGTGGTTACTTTACAAATTACGCCCGCGGCCAGATACCGGGGAGGCGTGCTTCGATTAATTCAAATTGCCCGCCGCGATACACTCATCGCTCTGCCATAATCCTCGGCGCGTCGGACTCTCTTTCTTTCGAGCATAAATTGCTCGGTTTTCTTTTGGTAGTAGATGATTCCTCTGCCGGGGCGAGAACACGCGCAGGAACATGAATGATAAATAGACTGCGAATTTTATGCGTTTATGACAAACATGACTGCGTGCAACACAAAACCGTGCATACGTTACGAGATTTCAGGAATGCTGTTACTGCTATTCATACATAGAACATTTTTATTTTTATTTTTTACGAAAATCCATTTATACGTAACGCCTTCACTGGTACAATTTTTTTAACAAACACGAAAATCAAAAATGGCCGTATTATTATCTAAAATAATTTATGCATTGTTTGTATTCAACACTAAATATACCACGGTCGGCCGGTTACAGATTTTTCATTTTACAATTATTGAAGTTATAAAGATGGTTACACTGGAAATTATTGTACCCACTTTTTTATTCAAGCATACATTATAAAAATCGCAGAAAATCTGAATAAATCCAGTCATGTCATTCTCGCAAGACAGTATGTAATACTAGTGTGCCGATATCCGAACAGATAGTATTAGGGGGAGCCATAAGTAATCAGTTATTTGAATAGAATTTGTTTTGCCTTTAGTTCTGTACCGATCGTTGAAAAGGAAAGACGTATTCTTTTACAGTTTTCGGTAAAGCAGTATACACTTTTTTTACAACCCTGTAATAAAATGGCAGCATCCGTACCTTCCGAGGATCATATTCGTCATTGCATACTTTTTCATTTTCACGCAAAATTTAATGCAACGATGACAACAAAGAAAATTTGCGATGTTTATGGAGATGTATTGAAGGTCAACAAGTGTCAAGCAATAAAGCGTTCCAAGCAATGGCTTTCTGCAAATCAAACCGCATATCAACCCCTAAACCTAGCTTATCACTTAGAAAGGTGTTACTGTGCATTTGGTGATACTGTCGTAGCATAATTCCTGGAGAAACAGTTACTGCTGAGTTGTATTTTCAGTAATTACAGCGGCTGTATTCAGAACTATTGAAAAAGACAGCATCTTTAGTCCACAGAAAAGGTGTAATACTGCAAATTGATAATGCCCAGCCCCATACATCGAAACTCACTCAGGAAAAAATCAAAGAATTGCAGAGGGAAGTTTTACCGCACCCCCGGCACTCGCCGGATATTGCTCCCTCTGACTATCACCTTTTCAGATCTCTGGAGCGTTATTTAAAAAATAAAATATTCAGTTCAGTAGAAGATGTAACGAGACACCTTGAGTCATATTTTGCTTCACGAACTCTGGATTTCTATAAGAGGGGGATTGAAAATTTGCAGGAAAGATGGCAGACTGTCCTTGATAATGATGGAGATTATATAATAAATTAAGAAATGAAAACTAGAATTCACTACGAAGATTGTTTTAGATTTCGCAATAATTGATTACTTATGGGTCCTCCTAATATCTCGATTCCATAAGCTCTCGAAAATAAAAAAACAATTGCAGCAATTCCCCCTGCCCATTTAGAGGATGCAACAAATGTGGCGTGTCTCCTACGTTTACTGTACACGAAGAGATACCGATAGTACGCGAGTGCGCTCGTGATTGCGAAATCGGCTCGCATTTGCCGCGATTCCACCGCGGATCGTCGAGTTAACGACAACCAGGCGCACGACAAAAAGCGTGTGCTCGGCGTTATTACCTCGAAATGAGGATTCCCGATGATATACCATCCCACGGATCGCGGGGACGACGGCTGTTTGTACGCGTGTTCGCACTCCATCTCTCCCGGTCACCCCTTTCGATACTATTCGCGGTGGCTATGCATGTCACACGGCACGCCGTATGAATAATTAATGGGCCCCCACGGTTTACGCGGCGTTTTATCCCGGCTCACTTTTTCATTCTCGGCTCCGATCACTGCCGATCGACGTGTTTCCGCAAAGCGGAGAGGAAAAAACCGGACAGGAGACTCGACCGTCACGGCTCATTGCGAACAAGTGATTGTCGCGATTGCGTTTCTCGTTCGCCGGGTAATTGGATGTCTCGAGTTTCTCCTCGGTGCACAAGTACGCTCGCAGTTTAACAATTTCGTTGACCAAATTGGAAAATCGATTTTTACATATGTT
The DNA here is from genome assembly GCA_028454255.1 of Halictus ligatus. NCBI lineage: Eukaryota > Metazoa > Arthropoda > Insecta > Hymenoptera > Halictidae > Halictus > Halictus ligatus. Next base: position 7,882,231 of record CM052138.1, read on the forward strand.
GTGCTGACATATTTTTAAGTAACAGCTTAATTAATCAACCATACAGGTTGCCCGAAAAATGTACTTCCTTGAAAGGGGAGATTCCAGAGGTCATTCGAAGTGGAAGCGGTGGAAACAATTTGAGCTTCCTTAATTTTTTCATGGGATCATCTCTTTGTGATTCTAACAAGGTACGTTGCCAAATGATATGGTTAAGATCTTGAACCTCATTACCGCAGTTACATTTCGGATCATCTATTATGTATAGTCGTGAAAGAGATGCTGCAAGATGATAGTGATCTGCTCTGCAACGATTGAATGTGACAATAAATTGCCGTGATAAACCTCTACCCGAAAAATATGGTGCAGTCCAATCTCTAACATAATACTGGAAGTATTTCTTGCCTTTAAATTGACCCTGCTGTGCATTGTGAAATCACTAGTACTTTCTCTACATTTATTTTTAAAAAATTCCCGTAAATCAGAAAATGGAATGACAATACTCTTATTAGCTTGTTCTAGTGTAGCCGACCTAGCTCAGGCGTCAACCTCATCATTTCCAACAATGCCTGAATTGCGAAAATGTTCTCCACAGCTTTATCCTTTTATCTTTTTCTGCACAGCAACATCGACCAATCAGAGCACAGGTCCCGTTGAACGCGGCATTGGTATTGGCCGAACAGGGATCCGTCCGCAGTAGCCGCGCTCTGATTGTCCGTGTTTTTCGGTAATAACTCCTTGACGAAGCCGCGGAGAAGATTTCTGCAAAGGGAAAAGTTATTTCAAATGACCTTAAGAATCACCCTTCTCAAGGGAATATATTTTCGGCACAGTTAAGCCGAGTACGTGTCAAAGACAACGTAATAATCTGCGATATTTGCGTGTCCCGATAGAAGCACACTCATTCCGCCTCATTTTCTCGGAAATGCCGGCGTGTCCCCCTCCCAGGGTGAGTTTTTTTTGTGCGTGGCGCGGCGTGCGTCGACTCAATTAAATGCACGTCGGCTCGGTGTACAAAACTGCATTGTGCCGGTAACGTGGCAAGACTTGTTTTCACGGTGGATACGAATCGAGACGAATCGGCGGCGCCATGTGTTGCGCCCAATTGGACGCCCTCCAGGTAGAAAAACGTGGCGGGGCTCGGGCCCATGGGCCCAGGGGCTACGGACGCATCTGGCGACCGGAATCGTTCCGGGCCCAGTCATAGTGTGACGCATAGCGCCGCAAAACTCGAGCCGCAATCGAATTTTCGGCATCGTCGGAAATCCACGCTGTCCTGGACACGATGGCGGCCATTTGCACACGTCTCGTTGCGACACATACATTAAAAGTTTAATTCACTTCAAAAAAAGAAAAAAAATAGTTTCTTAATGTTTTAAAGTTAATTTTTATTGCTTATTTAAACAGAGCCAAGTACCCTAAGAACCGGATTTTTATAAATTTTGTACGTCTGTTATGGAGTCTCAGTAATGCTTCTGTTAATTCGCAAGTAAAATGGATAAATGGCACACCGGACGTTCCGTTTCGAATCGATGTCACGTTCGTACGTCATCCCGTACGGAGAACTATGCAAAAATGATTACGTCGTCAGGCAGGCCGAGCATGGTCGCGCTAATTACCTCGCAGACGAGTTGGACTCAGCCAGGCACGGTACAATGTTTACAGTTACGTGCGTAATTAAGTGCATATAATTATGGAAATCTGGTGCGTGCGCGTTTTGAACCTAGAATAGGGGAGTACAAATTGTCCTATGCGCGACCATGTGCTCGTCGCTGCTCCCGTTATCCTCTTGTTTTCCACGGGACAATGGAACAACGAAATTATTAATTAAGCGACTGTCTCGTGGCACACTAACGGGATCGATTAGATCGCAAATCCCTGCAATACCATGCCGAGCATTAACAGTGGATATACTATCGCTATCGCTGGTCTAATGACCAGTTCCAGTTCTTTTCGACCACTATTGTTGTCAGCAAATTGTACTCGAAGTTTTAAAATCGAGTAGATTTATTTTTTTCATAAAATTGGTGGAATTTTAGGTACTCGAAGTTGTAAAATCGAACAGGTCCATTTTTTAATAGGATATATTAAAATTTCAGGTGCACCAAGTTTCAAAATCAAGCAGGTTAATTTTTTAAGGGAATCAGTAAAATTTTAGGTACTCGAAGTTTCAGAATCGAGCAGTTTCCATCGAAACACTTGTGTTAAATGTAAATAAATTTTATGAAGTGCGCCCCATGATAAAAATTGCGAGAGGCTTAAATTCAGGGTTGTCATTTTGAGAAGCCACTGTTGTCGTTTCGTTCGCTTTTAGGGGTAGGTTTACCGCATGCACCGGATGCACGCGGATGCATTTCGACTTGCATTGTGACGACAAATTTAGACTGTTCCAGCTTTGTCGACATAGAGAGCAACGAATGAGTAACAGGTGAGAGTAACAAGTGTCTCACGGTGAAAGGCGAAAGGCGGACGCAACGCGATACGGTCAAGCTCCGGGCCTTCGTTTAATTCCTAGACCGACGATTATCTGCTTCTTGTATTTGTTTAAAACGTCGTGGTTCAACATGTCGTTTTAACATGATCCAATGTACACTGTTTCGAAATAAATATTTTCTGCGTCGATTAAAAGGCACAAGTGTCTCATTTTTCTCACGAACTCCCAAAATCCGTGGTCTGACGACTACGACTGATTTTGGGGACAGTTTAACCTAATGATTGACATCTACCACTTCGACCTACGATTTCCTTAACCCTAGTTCCCGAACTCCGCCGTATTAAATCCTAGAGGTCTCTCCACCTCGAGCCCATTCTTCACTAAATCGTATTCACCCTCGGTAAGACGATAGCACCGATTCCGCAGCGCCTAGCGTCGATATTATCAGCTCGGAGGCCACCGGTTGGCGATAAATCATACCTCGGAGCGCGGCGTCAAGGAAACGGAAACAAATAAATCAGCGCGGCGCTGCGTTTGTCCCTGGAACATCGGGAATTAGCGTTCGGTCGTCATTCCGCGATCGTTTATCCGCGCGATCTCGCCAAAACGGGCGGCCGCCTCGACGACGAACAAAACTTGCGAGAACCCGGCGAGAAAATTGTTGCCGGCCTCTCTTTCTGTGCCCGATGCGCCGAAACTGTCCAGGATCTCGGGCCGCAGCAAGCTTTCGCTGCACAGGCGAGCCTCTCTCGTTCTCGGGCCTCTCATCTGCATACCGTTTCCTCTCTCTAACGACCGTTCATCTTCCGCGGTAGGACGTACGCACCTGTATCGAGATAACGCGGCGTAACGTATACCCGCGGCGAATAAGGGCATTGAATCGAAGCCGATCCCTTCGGGCCGGCTTTCCTCGGGGTCTAAGAGTCAGGCCCGATCCGATCCGCGCCGATCCCGCAATCCGCGAGGCGGATAACTCGCGCCGATCGGTCTATAAATCGAGCGGCCGCGAAATCGTGCGCACCTGCGCCGCGGACCGCCGAATCGGTCCGTAGATCCTGCCCCCCCCCCCCGTCACTTCCTCTCAATCCTCACGCTGCAGATCCTTGCTCTTAGGTCCTTGGATCGGTTCGTGCACCCTTCTGTCTCGTAACTTTTCACACGTCGATGGGATTTAGTGTAATTTGCGAACGCACAGGGTGTAGAGATACGTAGCAAAATTAATTTCAAGGTCGAAAGGTCAACCATTTTTTTTTCATCAAGTCTTATTGTACTCATCGCGAGGATCGAAAGTGCAGAGGAAACTAACGGTCGAAACTCAACCGTTCTTTTAAAAAATTATGTGTTTTCATAATCAAACTGATTTTATTTAGGTATATTGTATCTCAGATATATTTCACGGCTTTATCAATAGCACGCAATATAAAATTCCATCTGACTGCGAAATGAAAATTCGAAAAAGTAGATTTTTAGACTTTCTGCTAAATGTATAGACCGCGACATGGCGTCGCGTCTGCAGACCCATCTAACCGGTTAGAAATTAGGACAATCGAAAAAGCAATTTTTCGGACTGAATCCGTGATTGGCAGACCCAGAGGAGCACCGTGTGACGTCTTGTTCGCAAACCAGCGATGTTTTGCGTTAAATAACGCGTCACAGATCTCGGCAGGTTATACTTACACGCGTCCGTTTAGCGAGCCGATGCGATGTCACGTCCCTCGTGGCCGCCTCGGGCGAGGAACGAGGCACTTCAGCTCTTTTTCATCGTGGTCGCGGGAACACGTAGATCGCTATCAATCGGAGGAAGAAAAAAAAAAGAACGACGTCAAGTCAACGTGTCTGACTAATCAGCAGGCTTCGCCTATTCGCGGGACAAGGTATGCTTTTTGTCTTTCGCTGATCGATTAACCTCTTTGAGAACGCTTTTTTTGCCGACTCTGGGGCGACTTCAGTTTCCGGTTTGGCCTTAAGTCGAACGGTTCGAGCAATTTGCCGACTGCTCGCTATTTATAATCCCGTCGTCCCTTAACCTGCGCGGGAACGATTCAGTCGCGCATTCAGAAAATCGCCATAATTATGCAAGCGACATTTTTCTGAGTGCAATTTTAAAATATAGGACAATTAAAATAATTTCAGGACGCCGTAATTTTAACTTGCTAAAATGATTCAAGAAAGAAGGAAATGTGTATTGACTCCAGTCTTTAGCAATCGATGCAGAATTTTTTAAGTAAAAATTCGCAGTCTAACCCATTAACAATCGGCTTACTGTCAGACCGTTAACAATTTCCTGCAGCTTCCTGATCTCAGTGGAACGAAAAACCTGTAATGGGCCTTTTGACCCATCCGAACGGTCTCTAACTATCGTTATCCTCGAATGGTAATTTATCCAGAAAAAGCGCGCCTATTACCAATCGACCGATCGAATACTTTCGACCGGTGGCGTTCACGTACAATTTGACCGGCTCGGATTGCCGGTAAAAAAAATGGCCGGCAATTTATTCGTAGGTTTGCGGCTAGAAGATTCGTTCCGGATACTTGGTCCGCGGCTAGGAAAGAGAGACTCGGGTGAAGGGTGGCCAACAGCCTCGTATATTCGACTTTAAGTGAAAGTACTTAAACTGTACACCGTTCTCCTAATTACCAGAAGTTTAGCCGGACCGGCCGGACTCATCTGTCGTAAATGTCGGCCGACGAGATAACCGTATCGGCGGATTATAAGCCGAGGCAAAAAGCCACGGAGAATTGACGGAAGAGTGAGAAAGAGAGAGAGAGAGAGAGAGAGAGAGAGAGAGAGAACTGGGCTGCAGATAAATGTTTTACGATTGCTGCAGGAAACAGATTCCGAGCGAAATGTCACTTACACGGATATTTCTTGATCTCTTGCCGCTGAGCAAGAATTTAGACAAAGATGACGGGGGAAAACAAATAATGTTTTTTCAATGGTAATTTCAATGAAATAATCGCCACATTTTTCTGGTTAAAATGAGTCAAAACACGGTACAGTTGGGATTATTGTTACTTGATTAATTCATGATTCTTTGGAACCTTGCTTATCCGCACCGATGTCTGAATTCCTCCGAAAAGTACACGTAGTTTGCAACTGAAGAGTTGTACGAAAAGAAGCCTAATAAAATAGATAAAATAATGTTAAACACTCTCGTTATAAATCCTTTGGTCCTTTGATCCCTTCGAAGAATCTCGATTTCCAAGTATTGTACATATGTTGAAGAATCGCGGTGAAAAATGTATTTACAAAAATTGAAATCCTTGGATGCAGAAGAACTGGGAAAAACTCGCTTTTCAGCACGATTACACCCGAGTCCCGTTTTATAGTGCAAACGCCCCGGTAAAAATAAATAACATACCTTTATAAAACTGTAGAAAAGTCGATGAAACCGAAAGACCACGTAAAAGCAAATAACACGTACTACAAGCCTGATAATAAAATTTACATTTCATATAAACATTGTTCATGTGAAACCGCGCTATATAAAAAGAGATTCTACAATGAAGTTTCGCACATTTTCACGCACTAACAACCGTTGGAAAAATCGAATAAAAATCTAGACCGACTTCCTTCAATGTATAAATAAGAGGCTAACCGATCCTAGACCCTTCCCGTAACCGGGGAATTTTATTAAAAAACGAAGTCAAAGTTTCTACAAGTTGTAAAAAGCTTGAAGTCAGGTTACCCTTTCAGCAAACAGGATGGGGTTAATTAAAAAGCCGGGCGATTCCCGAAGGTTTCTCTCTCTCGGTGGTGGAACGATCTGTTAGGCGTTCTTCTGGCCACAATTCACTATGGTGGAGGATAGAGAGAGAAAAAGAGGAAGGGCTATGTCGACAGCCCTCGCGTCGTTATTAAAGGACCGGACGTCAGTCGTCGACAGCCGACGCGCGTGCGCCGAAACCGCAACCCTAAAGCCGCACGCTAATTATTTATTCTTCGTTATACCTTCCTTTCGACCTAGCGTGACCATTCTCTCTCTCTCTCCCTCTCTCTCTCTCCTTCTCTGTGGCTCTCACCACTTGTGATTCGCTTGTGTCATTGTCGTCCACTTCCCGCCTTTTATTAACCCTTCAACCCTTCGCCATTCTGATTGCCATTGAGCTTGTCCTTCGTTGATTCGTCAAATTGCTCTGTATTGGTGGTGCCTGGGTCTGGCGAGACCCAATTTGTCATGATTCCCGATGGTGGTGGTTCATGCTCAATTACCAGATGGGTTTAAGTTTGTCTTTTTAGTTGTTTTATCGTAGAACCTGTGGATCTTTAGTCGTTTAATTTTAGTGATATCTTCGTGATTAATAAACATTTTTCAATATCAAAATGATGGGGTGCTCTCTAAAATATACCTGTTCGAATACAAAGACACTTCCTGAATTTAGTTCCACAATTTTCGAGAAAGAATTTCCCAAAAATCACTTCTTTTCAGCCAGACAATATTACAATTAAAACAATTATGAATACCAGCATTTCATTGCAAAAATTACAATAGAAGACGCGACCAGCGCAAGGGGTGGAACATCAAGCGATTGATGAGGTATGCAACGGCCTAAATTCGCTCTCGTGCAGCTATGAAACAGTTTATTCACGGAGGAAATAATCGCCATAAGTTGTCCATCAGAACGTCCACTTCGCGGAGAATTTTCTCGCATAATTCGCTCGATACCGAGCAAAATTTCTACATGTTCGACGGCGCGACAGGGCCGTTGCACGCGATTATCCGCGGCAATTACCATTCATTTATCCGCGGCAAACGGTAATTAAGTTTTTGTCGGTGGGACTACCGAGCGGAGGATACTCGGTTAGTATCGCGGGCACACTTTCCCATGTGCATCCTCTCAATTATTTCGCTCGCCTATCCGCCGCACCGGGAGCCTCTGCTCCTCTGTGCTACCCTAAGCTCCCCGGCGTTAGTATAATATAGAAATCGCTCGCAGAAATTCCGCGAGGACCGAGCCGGCACGCACTCGCATTCCTCCTCGATCGGAGCACGCACGCTCGCAAATATTTTCACACAACCGGCCCAGCACGCTCCTGTCTATCTCCGCGAGCCGATATTGACGTCACGGAACGCAATCCGCGAGTAACTATGCGCCACCAACTCTATTATCTCCGTGGAGAGAGTCCGGTCTCTTGGAAATTTTGCATGAAGCCGAGTAGTGGCGTTTTGCTGAGCGGTGGCCAATTTTCCCAAAGAAATTTGCATCTTTGATGGGGACACCTCAATCCTGAAACCTTAACCTTGGTGTCAATGACCCTGTTCTTGGATGACTACAGATTAATTTATATTCGAAGCCAGATAACCTTACTGACTCCTCCTCCTCGTCCTTGCGGAGACCTCTAGCACGTCTAAGAGGAAACTTCTCTCACACGTTACATAATCCCAAAATCTTTCAAGTTGTACAATTTCGTCGTGAATGCCTAAAATCATACAACTGGTGTATAGCCAACAAAGATATGAATATTGCATACCTCTTCGGGGATAATTGGCCACAGTGTCTTGTAATAGAGGCTTATCCTCTTCCGCGAAACGGTTTCCGACTCGACGAGGATCCGCTGCAAGCACCGTGGACAATGCACGATACATTGATTCTTTACGAGGCCACTTTGACTCTCTCTCTCTCTCTCTTTGTCTCTCTGATTCTATCCTGCGATGCTCTGAACGTTATTGTAATGCGGCTAACGTTCCACACTTAGCCGATTATGTTACAAAGACACGGAACGGCCGCTTACCGGATCCTCGACACCTACCGACCCGCGAGCGCTCCACGATCCACCGGCATTATGATCGCGGCCATTAAAGTAATCGATGCTATTTAGAGGCAGATACGCTTCTCATACATGCTGACCCGCGTGACATCCTAGAGCGCACCGTGGTGAATCCCGATTTGCACGAGCCGAGCGTTAGGCTGATCGTAGATCCGTGCCAGCAGGACAGTGATATCGATCCCTCTTTGTTCTGCCTAGGAGCTGAATCCTTAAACAAAGGGACTATTGTAAGGTTCCTCAGATGTCTCGTTCGATACTCTAACTGTTTCGGAATTTTTCTAAGTCAGGATTTTCCTCGCAGAACGCCGGTAGAGCGGTGTGCGCGCTGATTCTGCCCAGAGGATGCATGACGAGTGGATCATTATGCAGCGCGCATTAATTGCGAGATACGGGAATGGAATGGAAATGCGGTTCTGTAGATGTTTCACTCGATACTCTGTCGGGGAATTTTTTAATTGGAAATCTTGCTGCCAATAAAAATTATCCGCTGCAACTCTACCGTTCATAATAATAAGGTACTTCGATGGAATTAAAAATAGGAGTGCCATTAGAAACCGAGCCTTCTTTCATTTTAATTTCTACTTCGTCGGAAATTTATTTTACGTCGTTTGTAATTCGTGGTTGTGTCAATATCGTTATGTAATATTTAGACATTTCTTTTGAACATTTCAGACAATTATTTGTAACGATTCTGAACTGCTAAATCCGGGGCTGAGACCACTGTTGGTACCAGAAAATCGTTTTAATTAAACCGCCAGTGTTCTTTCTGCGGGCCGCGGAGTAAAGGGCGAGCTGAAAGAGAGACAGAGAGAGTCAGATTAAAAGAGACAGAAAGAGAGAGGGAGAGAGAGAGAGAGAGAAATACAGAAAGCAGCGTTGCAAATCGTCCCGAGGCAGCTCGGTGTCCGTCCATGAATCAAGACGTCTCCTCGCGAGGAAGAAGAGGGCTCGGGTCCCATCGTTGGTGTCAGCGCTCGTAAAGCGGAATCGCGACCCTAAAGCAGTCGCCCCGGCGCGGCTTTGCAAAGTAATCGGCGCGGCTCGGTGCGCTAGTCGGATTATAATAATGTTTACCGTGCGACTATGACTCCTCGCGGCTTTTAATGGCCCCATAAAGAATCACCGGGTCGTGTTTGACCAGCCACCATATCTGCTCGTTATGGCGTCGAACGAGAGCGTCGAGGCGGGAACCTCCTCGCGCGCACACAGCCGTACGAAACAACCAGACCCGCAGAGACCCTAGTGTAGAGGTGCCTCTAACTCCTCGCTCTCTGGTTACGCGTATGAAAAACTGAAATTGTTAAGGGCCGGAATTGTCCCTTACAACACGATCCGTCTTGCCTCCCGCCCCGTAAATCTCGCTGACGTTAAAAACGTTAAACCTGTCCCCGGGGCCGAGTTACACGGATGACTCGCGTGATTTGTTCGGCGAACTTGAACAACGCCGCCTCGGGCCGTCTCGGGCCGTCTCGGGCTGAGTAATCTGTATCGACCATGCCCGGACACCGGTGTCCTCCGGAATGCTAGGCGAATAAGCGTATCAGTTGTCAGGCAATTACAACGGCTATTGAAACGCCGAGCACTATAGCCGACCGCATGGTCATATGGAAGATCCTCACGGGGACAAGCAACATTTTGATCGATCTGTAGGAAGATCGAGACGAGGAGACGATTCATTTGTAAAAGTAAAATATTTTACATGGTTTACATTGGTCCACAGTTCCGGGGAAGATGAAAATATAAATATAAATGAGTACAGTGAATTCTCGATATATGTCAGCAACACTGGTCTTGATGTCGTTTATCGTCCAGGAGTCACATTTCCGAAAAATGCCACGAAAAAAAATATAATGAAAACTAAAGAAGTTTTGTTATTATTATGTATTAGGTATTATGTCACACTCCTCGACGACCCGAGCGCCTTGACCCCTCACGGGGTACACCCACCGGCAGTGGGGATAATTTCCCGACATTTATTGGCCATGGCTCGGCGACGTATATAAAGAATTCACCGTAATTACTAAATTATGAACGCTTTTTTTTCGAGAGTTCAGAATCAGAATGCACCCTTAACGCTCGCTAAAGCGGAGCGGATCGCAGCGCAGCTCGCAAACGCTCGCTCGACGTGCGCCGATATTACGAGCTCGAATATTAAAGTAATTGATAACACCATAAAACATCGTACAGCGGCACATCTCCCGTGTCCCTGCGCCGTTCCTTCGCTCCGGGTCCCTGTGGTGCTCGATTTAACGCATCGACGGAACGTTTCGTCATACTATTACACAGTCGGAATTATAGCATTCTCGAAAATAGCAGGTATTGTGCATTTCTCCTAAAACGATGTCTCGAAGATGAGATGCGAATTTAGAAGCTAAGCTCAATCGTATGATTGTCTAATTTCTCTAATTTGTGTCGCATACAATGGATAATCAAAATATTTGAGCCGACTGTGTCGCCTACTATGCGATTCTTCTCGGCAATTTTATTCCTTTTAAGAACGAAAACGGAAACAGTTTCTACACGAATTTAAAAGTGGTATAACACTCAGAAACAATATCCACATCCCCACGAAAAAATTAAAATTAAGGGCTCAAATTGTTTCCACCCTTAAATATCAGATCGTTACTTTATGAACCGAATATTCAGGCATGTTATTTTCTTTTCAATTTTTTCAAGCAATGTAATTTAAAGATTTAAAGTTATGTACTTATGTGTTCTACGGTTCCTACATTATTAATGCTTAACCGTAACATGTACATATATTACTAATGTATAGCTTTATAATCCCCTATGGGGAGTTTCAATTAAGCTTTCAATAAAAAAAAATATCAACACCCAACAACGAAAGGTTTCCCCAACAAGATAAAATGCATTAACTTCCATAAACAATATCCATATCCAACGATATCAACATCCGGAAATAAAAGATGGTGTCATGCACTTGAAACTGCATCAAACTGAATACGTTTTCCAAAGCAGTCCGACGTCCCACGCTGGCCAACCGGTAGCAAATGGATTCCTGCGTGAAGAGAACAAGACGGTCAAAGAATGCATCAATTACTATTACACGTTCGCCGAACTATCGAAGCTCTCGCGTCTCTCATTTTCAATCGTTAAAATCGCCACGTACCCCGATAATCTCGGCGCATTACACCGAGGATTTCGAGGCGGGAGGGTGGAGATCATGAGTAAGAGCTGCGGGGAGGCGCAAAAATCCTTGCGGAGGATCCACCGGGAGTACGTAAAAAGACGCGGCGGCGGCGGCGGCGGCGGCGGCGGCGGCGGCGCGGCGGCATGGCACCACGTCGAGTATTATAGAAGGGCGAAGAGGAGAACGAGTCAATCGAAGCTGTGGCCGAGCGTCGGCTGTGTGTTAACCCTTAAGACGGGTCGAGCCGAGGGATACGAAATTAATAGTGTCTATGCGCGGGAACAAGACGAGAGCGAAGCATTATCGTCCCTCGTTTGGGCATTGGGAGCGTGTAAAGGCATGATGCAGAGCCGAAGAGCGGCGCGGTCCAGCTCAAAGCGACGATCCACCATCGCTGGACACGCCAGGGGCGCAACAGCTTGATACATCGTTACACGCTGTTCCTTCCATGTGCCCTTCCATCCTGCTTCTCTCTCTCTCTCTCTCTCTCTCTCTTTCTCTCTCTGCGTCTCTTTCTCCAGAGATCCACGCGTCTTCCTCCGCCGTTCGATCCACTTCTCCTACAGCGCGCTGCATAACTTTGACCCCCACCGAAAGCCTAGAACATTTCGATTCTTGAGTCGGAAGCTTGATCTGAAGTGATCAACGTATTCATTGTACTGTGAAGATTTTTCTTTTCTTTTCTATTCTTTAAAATTCGCTCTAATCACGTTGATTTACAAATCAATAATATATAAAGAAAATTACTACCATATCCAAGGGAAGAAAATTTAGTCCATTGGATAATTTTGTAAGTTATGCATCGCACTGTATCATTTCTCTTCGTCGTTCCTAACCTAGCTTCCTCTTTCTTTCTCATTTGGGTGAATCCTCTCGTTGTTTTGCTCGTCCCCTCCGAGCTCACCGCCCTCCCCAGTCTTTGAGGAACAGCATCAACTACCTCCGCACCCCATTCGCACCCCTCTCGCCCCTCAGGATATCGCCGACACCATTGGCCTAAGCAAAACTCGGCGCCGCGCCGCTCTAATACGGTCTCTCACGATCGACGGGGCCACGAGCGCCGTAAAGCTCGGTTTACACCGGGAACTTACCGAGGTAGAGGATATGGCCCCGAACTCTGTTAGGTTCTGTTAGGCTCGGACGCCTACGCGATCCTACGGTTCTCTCTTTAAATCTTGAGGATACACACGGCCTCCGCGGCGTAGACAATGTCGCGAGGACGTACAACGGCCTCGGGGAAGATGAAGACGTTCCGAAACGGCCCCCAAGGCTGATCGGGAATTATTGGACGGCGCAGGCTGCGCGGAACATGGACACGCGGCTGTCTCACACTTTCACAGCCAAATATTTCTCGGACTTTTGCTCGGTTGGAAAATCTCTTTGTTGAGAGATTCCGGGGCGATTATGTTTCTAACGCCAATTTTACGTCTCAATAATCGACGTCGTTTTTCTTCAGGCGACGGATTTTTATGTGAAATAGAAATTGTCTGAGAAATAATTCCCTCATCACCAATTTATATCAATACTCGGCTACCCATTTGAAAATTCTTTTTAAAGTTTCTCTAATATTTTTATTGACGAACAGCAAAATTGCAGTAGATTTTTATTTTGTCGTGTGATGAGAAATTAACACTTTGACTGCCAAACTAGAAACCTCAAAAGTTTCATGAAATCAAAGTAAATTATTTAATGAAATAAAAATTGAAAAGAATTAAATGCATGATATTGAGTAGTCCTCCAACTTTCTTACATTTTACTGATCCTAATCAATGCTACAATGAATATATTAACGTAAAAATTCATTTTAAAACCTGGACAAATAATTTCGTCACTCACATGTGGGTCACATGGCAGTCAATGTGTTAATTTACAAGGCGAAAAAATATGCGTCGAAAGTGCTGAGACTATAAAATGCAACATCATTGAACTATCGTAGATGATTTTCAAACGAATCGTGGAAATTTAATACCGCGGATAATTTCGTAGAAAATCATAGAGATTTAATATCATAGACAATTTTGTAGAAAATCGTAGAAATTTAATATCGTAGATAATTTTCTAGAAAATCGTAGAAAATTTTGTTTCTTGACCTAACAATAAAAATCGTTCCCCTCGGCACCAGCGATCGAACAACGATTCCCAGGGTAAAATAGGGTCGATTAAAAAATTTCCGAGTATAATGAATACCGTATCTCTCCGTCTTCTTAATGCGGATAGATTAAAGGTTTCCCATTGGGTCGGCTGTCTTTCCTTCGACAAATTCCATTAATAATGTAGCATGCAATGGTTTTTGCCGCAGCAAAACTGCGCCCGCGCTCCCTGTATATATCCGGGCGTGTGTTTATGTGTGTGTGTGTAAGTACACGTGTATGTATTGGGAACGGTACACATAATTATTATACGTGGAAAGGATCGCGGTGTTGCGTGTGACGTCGTAACCCGTGCCTAAACGGCCGACGATAATCTCTCGGGTCTGGTCTTGTTCCCGGCCACGGATACTATTAATTTCGTGTCCCTCGCCGCGCTGCCGCGAACCCTGCCACGCCGTGTTTTTCGATTGACTCGTTTATCTTGCTTTCCGCCGATTTCGCCTGTAATTAGAACTCTCGATGCGAAATTAATTCGTCGGGGTCTCCGACCCGTGCCGGCCTCGACCGATTTCCCCGCTCTTGGAACATACTACGAGCTTCGAACGATCTGATCGCTTGTCTCCGTTAAGTGACAAAAATCAATCCCAGAGATTCTCACAAAATCAGTGTAATTTGATTAATGAAACCGAAACTAGAAATTTAAACTGTATTATGGGGGATGCTATCTTAACCCTTCTGAATTCTAAAGATCCTGATAAAATTCGGTTTATCTGGATATGTCACAACAAAAATGGACTTCTAAACCTAGTCAAAAATCACTGTCAGTTATATGAGAATAACGTGGCAGTTAACCTGTTAAGAGCCAAGATTCCATAATTCACGATAAGGTAGAGTGACCACGTTACCGATGAAATTAGACGCAAAATGGTTTTACGTGCCTCAACTTTTCGTTCTTATACGAGAATATTTTTCGCTGAGAAAAGAGCTCATTCGGAAGAGGAAGGTTCAATCTAGCGCGCGCTGGTCATGAGCTGACGAGATTATGCAGATATCTGGTAACATAAGTGTTAGAAGACCCTTAAATATTACAGAAATGCTATTTCAATTTTTACATGTTTTATACAACGCCGTTTAATATGGATTCGGACAAATTGATTCTTTAATAGTTTAAGTTGGCCGACTTACACACACACGCGCGCGCGTATACACGACGAGCACAGGAACAGCATTGTGCCCGAATATTACGGTGAGTAACAGTAGGATCTTTCGAAGCGTAACGGCGTGCGTGGCACGTGCGAACCAGGCGCACACGCGTTTCCTCGCACGCATCCATCATCAACACGTATCATCGACACGCGCGTGTCTCTCGGTGGTATCGAGCACGGTTCCCATTCGAGGTCTCGAACACAATCCGAGGTCTCGATATCGAGCCACCCGTGAGTTGTACGCACCTGTCAACGTGTGTCATTACACGTCCGGCAGTTCTGTTTCTCGCAAGGCTCGCCTCGTCGTTCGCGGAAATAATGGGGCTTTGCGGTGATGTACGAGAGAGAGAGGGGGGGGGGCGGCTACCGTGATGTTGAACGTCCGCAAAACCGAGGCAATAAAAGCTCGTCCGAGTCCACCGACTCCGTTTACGACGAGCCGATTCGAAAAGACGACGCGTCCGCGGAAAAATCGCCACCGTGCCGCTCCTGCTATTTACGAGCCGACGTTCATGCGTTCCAGGAACACGCTCGCGCACTTCGGGAACGAGCCTTTGTACCCGAGGAAGGTACAAGGTTGCTGTACACTCTTCACGATCCTATCCTCTCCGCTTTTTATCGTGGGAAAAATGAAGAAGTCGCAGAAAAGTGCCGGGGCTTGGGAACTGCTGTCGATTTCGGTTTTTCTAACTGGGGTGGCCTGTCCGTTGAACATGACTCGTATTAACCCTGCATTGCTCATGCGAGACTCGATTTATGTTAGCATTCGTGTGGAGTTCCACGCTGCTCAGTTTTAAAATTCTTCAAGTTTTCGCGAGACATTCTGGACTGTGTATAGACTGCGTAACTAAATGTCAAGCAACAAGAGAGTCAAATTAATTAGAATTATCTGTAATTTATCAGTGATGCGGGTTAAACGAGAAAATTACATTTTGGGGGTTAACATAAGGTTCACTAGAATTTATACAGTAGCCACTATGATTTTGTACTTTATATTACATTGTACTTTGTATTTTATAAAATAGCTACTTTATTTAAAAATAACATTTAGGGGTCAACATAAGGTTCGTTAGACTTTATACAGTAGCCACTATGATTTTGTACTTCACATTACATTGTACTTTGTATTTTATACGGTAGCTGCTTTATTTAAAAATAACATTTAGAGGTTAACATAATGTTCGTGAGACTTTATACAGTAGCCACTATGATTTTGTACTTTATATTACATTGTACTTTGTATTTTATAAAATAGCTACTTTATTTAAAAATAACATTTAGGGGTCAACATAAGGTTTGTTAGAATTTATACGGTAGCTACTATGATTCTGTACTTTATATTATATTGTACTTTGTATTTTATACAGTAGCTATTTTATAATGAGTTAATATATTGCGGACATCAGCCTGCAGACATGTAGTAGACACATAGCCTGCTTTCTCATGAGTTATTGCAAATTGAGAAACAACGTCACGAGTACGTTCAGAGGTGTTACGAATTTGTTAATTAGTCAGAGATTCCTCCGATATTGATAAACCAAAAATCGGCAGACCTAGAACCCATCCTGGCAGCTCGCCAGGACCAATCTTGAAGGGCTAGAATATCTAGAATTTCTTAGAAGGATAGTTGAGCGGCTGACGTAACATGATGCTGGAATACCCCAGAACCAAGCTCAACAGGATCGTAGAGAGAGAGAGAGAGAGAGAGAGGGGGGGGGGAGAAAAAGGGAGAGAGAGATTCGCAGGCAACCCTTTCACCTCTCACCCTTCGGTGAAAGGGTCCGCGAGACAGAAGCCCCCGGGAAAGGGTATCTGTTGTCATGGTCCCTGATGCTCCATTATTGATTAAAGATGGCAGGCTGGCTCTCGACGGATGGATGGCTGGCGGAGTCGTGACGCCATTTTAATATGCGCAATTATAATGTGTACCCAGAAGCCCCCCCCCCCCAGGGATTAGTGGAAGGGGGACGATGCTTGGAGGGGGTTGGAACGCATTGTCGATGCCCGAGTGGTGACCCTGCTTCGTGAAACCGGCCCGGCCCGACCTGACCCGACTCGACCCGGCCCGCGCCAGTCTTTCTTTGTTTGCCCGTGTAATCAGAGGGGAATCGCGTAATTGAGGAGTTAATTAGGACGCGTTCGGTGCTTTAATTGGGCTCCAATCTGGGTCCAGTTCTGGTATGCTCTCTTATTCCGATTCGAGACCCCACGCTTTTCGCGAATTCTCAACAGGTTGCTCGATCGAGACCCTCTCGATGGTTTCGGGAGTTCTTCGATTTTGGGATTTCATTTACGATACGTTGCTGCTATTGAGTCACAGGAAGAAGTTCGAGTCTTTCTTCCTGGCACCGAGATGAATCAATACTAACTGCATTAACACTTTCACTGCCAAACTAGAAACTCAAAAAATTCCATAAAATCAAATTGAGTTATTTAATGAAATAATAAAAAAATTAAATGTATGATATTGAGTAGCCCTTTAACTTTCTTGCATTTTACAGATCCTACTCAAATTTGGCCCAATGAACATATTAACGTAAAACTTCATTTTAAAACCTGAACAAATAATCCCGTCACCCACACATGGGTGACATGGTAGTCGACGTGTTAAAAAAAGGCATTCTTTAAAAAGTAGCGAAGAGTCCGTACCGTAAACGTTGACTGAATTCGTGTAATCTGAACAAATCGCATTGCGTCCGAGTTTGCGTTAATATTGCTCAGGTCTGATACCTGACGCAGCGCGAGGAGAGCAAAAAGCGATCTGGTATCGTTGGTGACTCGGGTAATCGATCCCAGAGCGGAGATCGGCCTCGCAAACGAGCGTTGCGAGAGATCGCAATAATTCACGACACGGTCCACCACACGGTAAATCCCCCGTGCAGCTGCGCCAGAAGGTGAGATCGACGTTTCCCCGACGCGGAACATAATTATTATCTTTCGCGGGAGACGTATGGGAAAATTCTAGCGCCAGCGCCAACGCGGTGCAGAGCGGCGCACCTCCTCGCGTCACCTGCGAGAGTAATCAATCGGCTCGGACGTGAGTCATACCTGGTCCAGGTGAGTATCTCTCTCTATCTATCTTTCGTAATGCGGCTTGTCGCTCGTTTGCCCGAGCGTGCCCAGTTGTAGAGGTTACTTTGTAGCGAGTCGGCTTGCACACCGCTCGACGACGACGACGACGACGACGACCACGACGACGACCAACGAGGAAAACGGGAATTTTCCCCCGCGAGCAAGCCGGGAACCTCGTGTCGGGTCCCGGTTATTGGCTATTAACGCACTGGTCCACTGGATATATTACGGCCATTATAGGCACAGAGCATATAAATGGCCGGTTACACGGCAAAGGTAATAATGCGGAGTTCAATGTTACATTACAAATGTGCCCACTTAGTCTAGTTTACGGCTACCCGATAAGAATCGTTCTCCCGCGCGTTCTCTCGAGGATATCCAGCTTCCGCTTTCGCGATTTTACGTCTAACCGCGTGGCGGTGGACGTGAACAAAAACTGTCGAAGAAATCGGTTTTTATTTTTATTTTTATTTTTTTAACTATGAAACACCCTAGCTAAAAATATGAAAAAAATTGGACACAGTTCCGAAGACAATACCTTATTATTAAATTAATTTCCAGGTTGGTCATTCTTAAGCTTCAATATAAAATCCAGTGTTTTTTTTTATTTTTTTTGATTTTCCACTTTTTACCACCAGACTTTGCCAGTAAAAAATCGAAAAAATTTTCAGACATGTGATTCGATATGCTAAGTGTGTCAGATTATTTTCAGAATTTTTAGATGTAATTCAATTGGGAAAATGGGGTAGAAACTGGTTTCTCGTTTGTTCCCCGTAGCTACCCTTAAATACGAGGTATGGGGTTGAAACTTACCAAAGTGGGTTCCTTCTTGGTAAGCTATCGAACGAACCAGATCCGGTCCAAATCGGCTGAAGGGCATTTTTGACTTAATCCAGCTAAACCCTTTCGATACATTGGAGTTCAACTTGCCTTGTTGCACATTGGTTTGTTTCAATTTTTGATTCGATAGAAGTGAGAGGGGTCCGTGTGACCAATCCTCGATCTTGTAAGGTGTTTGAGAAGACTCGAGTACTGTGCGCCGCTATAGTGGTGTGCGTAGAAAGCATCAGTTTGAACGGTACGTCACTATAGTGGCGTACGGTTCTGGTCTTCGTAGATTCGCGATAAGGTAGAGTGACTACATTACCGTCAAAAAATGGTTTTACGTGTCTTAAGTTTTCATCCTTGTACAACAATATTTTGTCGCTGGTAAAGGGCTTATTCGAAAGAGGAAGGTTCAATCTAGTGCGCGCTGGTTAGGAGCTGCCGAGATTATGCAGATATTTGGTAACATAAGCGTTAGAAGTAGGCCAAAAATTGACGATGTGCATGCCGTGGAATCCGAGCATTTTTATGACATTGGATGAGTTTTCCCGATCAAATTGAGAGCAGCGCGCGCTAGAAAATCTCTCCAGCTACAAATTGAGCTATATTCTATCTTGATTCATTGCGAAATAAAGCGAATGTTGGATTTTTTATATCTAATTATATATATAAGCAAAAATAATCTCTGTGTTGAGAACACTTTAGAGTGCCAGGAACATGGAGCCTGATTATTATTCTTAGCAATGGGTCTCTGGCAGTACCCCAATTCTTAAGGGTCGGGGGGTGTCATAAACACATTTCAGAATTCATAATATCGATAATACAGAGCAAAAAATGTGACAAGTTCAGTCACAGAGACTTAAGATCCGTCGGGTCAAGATCAAGACCGATCTTGAGTCTGTGAATGGAAATCATTAATTAAAGAGTCACGTGACTATCCCTGGCCCTTAAAACATTTCCAGCGCAAGGGAGCCGTCCGTCGACGGGTCGCGGCCCTCATCGCGGGGCTCCTCGTTGTTATTACACCGCGAGGCCGGTCATTATCCTCTAACCGAGGACGACGAGGCACCTCTCTTGCGAGAGAGTGACTTCTATCTCTAACCTATCGGACGTGCAGCCGCCGCCGCACGGTTTCAGGATTGCGTGGTGTCTCGCGCCACGGACACGTACACGTCGCTTAAATAAGAGATGCGATAATGCCGAGTAGAAGCCGACGTACGAGAAAGAGGGGAAAACCGATCCACCGGTCACCTCGCCGACGGATCCTCCCCGAACTCTGTCTCGCCATTTTATTCGTTATCCTTTCCGCGTTCGCATACTCGCTCGAATATGCACGCGAGGATCCACTCTCTCCGTCGCGTCTCGTCAATATTGCAACAAGCGTGCGAAAAAGGGCGGGACCGTTGAAAGCCGATAGCAGCGGCGCGACTGCGGTCGGCGTTACACATGTTGTTAGCATCAACCCTGTCGAAGGGCGCAAACAATTGAAACCTAAAGATTTTCCTCGTGGAAAGGCGCGGGAAATATTCATGCCGTAATAACCGAGTGTTCGGCGCAACTATTACGCGATGAAAAATATAGTGCGCGGACTTTCAGAATTATTCAGCACAATTTTTTTACTGGTGGAGGCGTGTCCGGGGAAGTTGCGTCACGGCTGGAGAGCAACGACAATGTTGGATTCGATGGATTTGAAATTTGATTTCCAACCGAATCGTGAAGAGTTAGGTTGTTACATTAACACGAAAGAAATTGTTGAGTTTCCCTTATTTCCGAAAAGTTTCAGGACACGCTCCGCGACACTAGTACAGGAAAATGGCTGCCACGTTCTTCCGGTTCCAATTGTGTAGCTCAAATTTTCTTAACATATTGCTTAAACATCATACAATAAAACGTACATATCGAATTTTAAAAATATTATTCAAATTCCATTTTGTTCAAAGCGTTCAAAGCTCCGCGACGATATTAACAGAAAGTGACACGTCTTTCTAGTTTAACTATTTAACCTAATTTTACAGCGCACACTATTTATTGATCGCATAACAAGAATATTGATTTTCCAAAGAGTTAATTTTGCACATGAAAAAAGTTGAGTATCTCTCTTAGTTGAGTATCTCTTGTTTTGGAATGGATTGAAGGAACGCGGCCCTTAGTTCTGCATCTCAGAGCGACGTTCCACACGACGCCATTAAATTTCCATCAGGTTTCCTCCTCGACTACGTCCTCCAATCAGCAGGGTCTCCGGGCACTGTCGTCGGCGCACGGTTTGTCAGTGGAACGAGGGGACGAGTGATGATTACAGGGGGTTACGCATCGGTATCAGGAGACTCGTGGATAGATAATGTCGACGACAGCTCGTTAGCGCCGCGCTGCTGGGGTTGCAGTGACGTCGCGACGCTCGATACTCGATAACCTGCCCGCCGCGCGCCGTTCCGTGGGCGTCCATGTTCGCTTGGGTACAATGCCAATAATGCCGATGTGTACGCGATGTCCCGCACAATGCCCGTAATAGGAGAATTAATGCGTGTTGTGTGTGGTCGCATCGCGGCGCCCTGGGGGGCCCGCGAGATCCGTGATAGCATTGTCCGTGTAGAATTCCTGCGTGCAATTAATTGAACGCGAAGGACGTGCCTCGACAGCCCCGACGTCCCCCGAACGACCCCTGCTTCTTTCCACGTCTAATCCAAAGATATAGGACGCTTCCTATTTTCCAAGTTGGGGTTGTTCAAGTACAGGGGTCCACGGACTTTTTCGAAGGAACAAGGAGTCCAGTTATTTTTCCAAGGGACACGGAGTGCAGGGACTTTTCCAAGGGACGGGGGGTCAGGGAATTTTCTAAGGGGCAGGGAGTCCAAGGACTTTTCCAAGGGACAGGGGGTCCAGGACTATTCCAAGTTCAGGAGGTCCAGGGACTTTTCCAAGGGACGGGGGATCAGGGAATTTTCTAAGAGGCAGGGAGTCCAAGGACTTTTTCAAGGGACAGGGGATCCAGGGACTTTTCCAAGACCAGGGATTGTTGCAGGGACTTTCTCAAGCAAAAAATAGCTATTCGAGAAAAACAGCTGTGACAATTAGTGCAGGAGAGCCGTGGCAAACGGAGGACAACGCGGAATGGTACAGTGCACGCTATAGTTGTACGTGTAAGCACGTCGACGATCATTGCGCCGCTCCATCATCCGCGTCATTAATACATTGCCGGTGACGGGCTGCGTTAATCTTGGCTGCCACGAAAAACAATCGACTGGCTTTATAGAAGTTTCAATGTATCTCCGCTTCGCGGAACGACCGGTGATGTATTCGAGACTCTGCGCACGGCATAATATCTATTTTCGTTCTCGAACGATACGATCTTCCCTTCCGGTTCTTCTTGGACGCGGAGTCGTCATCGAGTGGGAGTACACACGCGGACGATTCTCCCTAAAATCATTGATTTACGCTTTCACGCTTTTCATACGATATTTCCGTGGTGATCGCTGAAAATTTACCCGAGGTGTGGCCATTCGGATCGTTAGGATTTTGCGACGCCATAGGTGTAAATTGTCATTTCCTACGCGTAAATCAGTGAAACCTGAGCTGAAACTTTTCGTTTCTGCGAGGATACGCTTCAGGCTCTCGGCTTGTCATTTTGATGCATTGCTGTCGTAGATTTGCTATGGTTTGTCGCTGTCGAGCATTGAGAAACTTCGCGTGGGAGGATGTGGTGTGAACAATTTTATTTCTTTAACAGATGAGGAAACTTTGATTTGTTGAACGACGAACCGTCACTTCGGAAAATTTCATGTAAATCTAGTGAATTATATTAATTGGTACATCCATTACCACTTTAGAAAATGAATTGATCTACTCGTTTTTTTCATAAAGGCACAAAATACGCAGTCTAGTAATAGTTATATCTGGAATCAATTTTAAAAAAGAACAACTTCAACGGGGAACAGAAAATATACAAAGCAATTACCTTGAGCTGATAAACTGCTTAATGGAACTGAACACATAAATGGCAAATTGTTCGTTTAGGAAGAGTCGGTGTATTGATCCGAGTTCTACCAAAAAATGGGAACAGATGACTTCGTGGATTCACCAACAAGGTAGAGTATGTCAAACTCATCCAAATCGGTCGAGGATCGTTTGACTCGGCTAACGAGCATGAAATTCGAGGGATAAAAGCGACAAGAGTCACGGGAAGCGTCATGCAAGGTGCACAAGGGACAGCTCCGTCATACGCTTAGGTGTGCACCTATGGCTTTCAATTGAGACTGGTTTAACGAGCAGTTAGCCACACAGCGTTATCTGATGGCGTCTGTGGCTTGCCGGTGTGTGACACCGTCGCGTCGTGTCATATCACACGCTTGTCACACTCTCGTGACTGCGCGTCGTGGCCGTCCGCGACATACTATTTACCATGCTATAGTTGCCGAGAGGAGCGTGCGCGCGCGAGCGCACGTGCGACACGCTACGCACCGCCCACTTCGTGTCCCGTAATTACCGGCGACAAAGCGACCGGGCCATCAGCATAACGTGACAACGGAACGAGCTCTTTCTGCGCTGCGATCCGCCACGCACCACGGCGACGAATTAATTTGCGAACGCGCAATTTCAGCGATTAAAATCTGCCGTGATTTTTCCAGCCGACACGAAACCTCGCGCCCCGGAAAATCGGCTTGGATCGACGGGGGCGTGGCTTGACTTAACGCTGTACTGGCTAGAAGACTATTAGGATCATTCTCTGTGACGCAACTGCACTCGCAAAATGCGATTAACACTTGGCCGGTCACGTCAGTCATATACATATAGACTGGGAATTTTTATCTTCTTTATTGAGGAGGTAAAAATTAAAATTGTAGGAAGATTAACAGAATTTAATAATGTCGATATGTTATTTTTGCTGAAAGAAATAACATTCTGTTTGGTTTCTGTATCTAACAATCGATGCAGATAATTCTTATTTTTAAGATTTCTTTAGCGAACTTGAAGATCAATTTTGACCCGTATGCGCCACTAGAAATTGCTATACCGTCGTTCAAAATACTGTTTACATTATTAGATTTGTTTGTATTTAACAAATTACTACACATTCAAGTATTGTACTCGGTATTACGACAGCTTCGGGAAACTAATGTTTCGAAAAATGTTCTACTTCATCGAAAGGGATGATTCCGGAGGTGATTTGAAGTAACTTTTTCCTTTACGAAAATGTTCTCCGCGGTCTTGTTAAGGAGTTATTCACGAAAAACACGGACCAATCAGAGCGCGGCTACTGCGGCCGGATTCCGGTTCGGCCATCCCCAACGCCGCGCTCTGCTGTAGCCGCTCTCTGATTGGTCGGTGTTTTTCGTCAGTAACTCCTTAACGAAACTGCGGAGAAGATTTTCGCAAAGGAAAAAGTTACTTGAAATGACTTTACAAACCTGCCCTTTCAAGGAATTTCACTTTTGGGACGCTGTATAATGGGAGAAGGAAATTGAAGTAAGGTTATGAAGTTTGGGATTCAGGGAATTAAATTCTTACGATACTAGGTAGGTAGCGTTTCTCGCGAAGGATTTATGGAATCGTGCGAGGACCGTCTCGGCTGACAGAAAGAGAACCCGAAGAGCCCGGGAGTATAGGGTATCGTGCGTGCGCGATCGCATACTCGACTCCTCGACAGGGAAATATTCTGACGAGGCCGGGAACAAGGGAACCCGCGACATTAACGAGCAGAATCGATCGGGCTTTACGGTGTTTACCTCTGGCCCGAGCCCGATGATGAGCGGCCCCGTGTACCGCGGAATTTGCATAGGTCGAACACGAGCCTGAACCTCGACGCTCTTAGGCTGTTAGGCTCTTAGGCGCAGCTCGCTCTCTTCGACTGCGCCATCAACATCAACCGGCGCGGTGCGGCGCGGCGGTAGCGTGTCCCCTCTTGAAATTGATGCTTGTCGCGAAATTGCATCGTCCCGAGCGTAATGCTCGGTAAAACGCGTAATCAACCCCCCTCCCCCTCTACAATATCTACTGATAAACGGCCGGGGAACTAACGACGCGATGGCACGTACTTTCTTTCGGCCCACCGGGAAAACCGAGGGTCTTATCCGCGGGTTTGATTGAGGCATCGAATCCCTTAGCGTTCCACGAATCATCCTCTTATGGTGTACATTGTATTCTACAGTATTCTCTCCGTAACTGTCGCGAGGTCTCTCCCGTAACTGTTAAAATGTTATCCCCACCACTGGGAGAGCCCTCTTATAACCAATCAAGCGGCAAACGCGCTCGAAGATCGAACCAACGGGGGCTCGAGTATCGGTGAGAGTCACACTAGTGCAAGCGAAGCAAAAGATTGCAACTTTTCAAATTTTAGTTTTTTTTTTCATGAAACTTTTCCCATTTGTCTCGATTTTCTAATTAGAATGACACCAAATAGTCCGAGTCAGTTGTAAAAGAGGATAATGTTCATAAGTTGACAATAATAGAATAACATGATTCAATACTTCTAACGACTTTATAGTCTTGCATTTAACCAGTTCATTGACGTAATAAACATGTAAAATCTGCAGTCTACTTATCAAAATTGAGCAGTGGGTATATTCAGTATTTAAAGTTGCTAGATCAAACTGTAGGTAAAATCTGAATGTTTATACAAGTTTACGCGGAATGTTGTGCAATACTTCCGCAAAAGTTGCACAGTTTGAGCAGAAATAAATAAAAACATCAGGTCGGTGTAATCGAATGAAAATTACAACGAAAATTCGACGTTTCTTTAAAGAAAAGAAAGGATCGGCACCGCATTCTTCGATCAGAGCAAATTGATATAATGAAAATCAGCGTAAGTACGTCAGGGGCAGAAAAAGGCCGAACGGAAATTCCGATCGATAAGAAATGTCCGTCGTTCGCCAATTTGACCCGGAGGACCCGCGGTTCGTACGTAATCAGTAATCGTCGCTTAAGAATCATTAAACGGGCACCACCGCGTAATTACAGCGTCGGGACAGATTGCACGTTACGGGGGAACCGTGTGGTTATCGATTGCGATCGGCCAAATTGATTCGGGGAGCCCGATCGAACGAGCCCTGATCGTATTTCGCGTACAGAGAGGCAGAGAGAGATAGAGAGTGAGTGAGAGAGAGAGAGAGAGAGAAAGAGAAAGAGAAAGAGGGATTGGCGAACCGATCGAAATCGGGACGAAGACATCTGTGAAACGGATCGGCGAAATTTATGCGCGACGCAATGATATATAATTCCCTTCGGATTAATTAGGGGACACGTCGAATTATATCGTTGCATCGCCTGCAACCGCGGTCCGATGATATACGGGCCAAGTTGCGAAATCTGTGCGAAACCAACCGAAACCAGTGCCGCGAGATTAAGAACGCTCCCCGTGAAATCGGCGAGTAGCGAAAATTGAGTCACATGTTACGTACAGTTGCTTCAAAAAGTAACTGTCCCAGTGGACAAATGACCGATTGTTTATTTTTTTTTCATCCATGGGATCTCCACGGATCTCTTATATGCAATTATACCGCTTACATCTAATTATATGTCTCTGTACAATTAGTAAATTGGGGATTTTATACATTCATGACAAAAATAGGAGTAACACAAAACGAAAGATCATCGTCGGAACACATGCAGACCATTTTTATTTTGCATAAAAGTCTAACTAATTTTCCGAGGCAACTGTATAATCGTGAACATTTTAATGGAAATCGAACGTTTAGAGTCTCGACTGCCGACGAGCGCGTACAATGGCTCGCAATAGGATCGATCGAGCAGAGATCTCTATTATTACCGCGATCAAAGGATGGCCCATATTCGTCCGTGGCGCCTGCAAGAATAATTACGAGCGTCGTTCGCTACTTTTAGATCGCCCCGAAGTGAAAGAAGGGAGCCATCCCGGTTCGTAGATCACTATTATGATCCAGGCTCGCTGTGAACTCTGTCGTGGAGCATCGTCGCCGAGGGGACCCGTGATTAATTCGAACGCAAATATTTTTCTCCGGCCCGATAAGATCCATGCGCTCCGTTCACTTCCAGCTGAACGTTCCAGCTGAGCATTCGATGACTCCGTGCTGTGGAATTTGAAAAATTCCGCGGCTAGTTTCCCCCAAATCGTACGAAAATAGTCCACGGGCACGTGGCTCGTGCGTTCGGATAGCGGAGGTGCGACCTCTGAACCGCTTTCTCTAAATTGGTAATAATCAGTGACGTTATTCTTTGATTAGGACGTAAGCTAACAATAAGCGAATTAATTTTAAAGTGTATCGATAAACACGGATCATATTTCTATCTGATTTCTATCATATTTCTATCTGGTTAACCAAAAACCACGATCCAAATTGTACCGTATTTGGTGTCGTTTCGATCACAGAAAAGTCACGAATATAATGGCGCAAATTATTAATGAAAAAAGTTCTATCACTCGTTTGATTGTCAGAATAAAGGCAACGGAGAAAGTGAAAGACATGATAATTTTAGGGAACAAATTCCGAGAAAAATTCATCAGTTCCAAAGGGGAAAAAATGCGACAAGGCTTATTTCGGCGCTATAGTTGTGCATCGCAGAATAACATTGTCGCGAAATAGAGATGCGTCAACGATGGATACGGACGCAAGCATAAGTGGGACAGTGATCGCGTGAAACGTGTTCTTGTCGAGCAAGGCCGCGCAAAGGATGCCGGTTGCGATCCACTGTAAACGATTTGCTCGTAGAATGGCCGCGGTAAACAGAAAATAACAGAGCGCCGAGACTAGTCGGCTAGCCGGCGTTAACTCATCGAGTTTAGGAGTTTGTTATTTCGGTTTTGCCGTTAACTTCTGCTACCCGACGACAAGAGACGTTCGCCAGACCACCCTGGAACCACCCTGCACCGGCTGATCGAACTTCCTTTACCTCCGCCGGTGAAACATAAGCAAAACATGCGATATTGCCACGTGTGACGCAACACTATCACGTTTACCGCACGGTCTCGGCAAGTCTGTAGAACTGATAAATAAATCCGAATTTATTGACGATTTTAGAAGGCTTGTCCGCTCTCTGCTTATCATTGGCTCCATGATCTACGGATCTATGAGAGGTATTATTTTTATATTATATTTAATATTCATATTTATATGTGTTCATTTATCATGATTGTTCAGAATGGAAATAAATTTCTATTTATTCTCAGTTCCTCAAAATCAATGCAGAACATGCTTATTTTACACAAAACTCCGCAATCCAGTTATAATATTCAGTTACGTTATAGCAATAAAATTAATTCTTACATTTTTCATTAAATTTAATATTTCCCTTCTTTTTTATATTTTATAGATTATTTTATATTTATATTGCATTCGATGCATTGTCGAAGAAGAAGACAGTAATTTTTGAGTAATTTTGTTAATTTGTATCTTGATCTATGGCAAGTAAAATAGATTAAAAATTATTTTTCGTACACGTTACAACGCATCGAACATAGTGTATCGATAATCTGAAGAGGTAGTATAGTAATTATACCATGAATTTTTAAATGAATTTTCATTTTTATAGAAAAAACGAATATTTAAGTCTTCGTTAAAAATAATTTCTTGTGTACATTATAGGATAGTTGTAAGCATGCTGTACCAGGAACCATAAACGGTTGTATTAACCGTGAACTTTTATGCGAATTTTTGGCTTCGCAAAGAAAAGAGTAAAAATAATTGGGAGTACATATATTAACATGAAGTTATACATTTCGAATCAGATCAGCATTTTAATCATGATTATAGCTTTCTACGAACGTTTTTATACAAACTGAGGTCGGACATTAAGCTTTGTTTCATTTCAATATTCTGATTCGTATTTTCCTTTTATGACGGATTTTATACGACGCAGCCATAAAAACAACGCATTTCAAATTTCAATAAAGCTGTACGGTTGATCACATTTATAAATCCATTAAATCCACAATCAATTTACAAACACCTTGCCAGTGTGCATGTAAATTTCAATGTTTAAATAACGGAGGATGTATCGTATTCCACCTTTTTATATTCTGTCAAATGCTTGACCCAATAATAATAATGACATTATGTCAAATCAAAAATTGACATAAAGGCAAGAAAGAACGAGCGATTCGATTACAATTCATTCATAATTAGCAAAGTATCGAGCGGTATAATAAAAATAACAACAACAACAAAAAAAGATAAAAGAATCAGGAAAGAACATTCTACTTGGTTGCTATTTCTTGCAATTGATGCAACTTTTATTTTGCATAGAACTAATCACAACTCTGTCACGAAAGAGAAATTAACAAAATTAATTTGAGGAATTCAAACAAATCATTTTACGGACAAGGACACTTGTGCTTGAAGAAAATTGCAGAGAAAAGATTGCGTCGCTCACAAGGATAAATCGCACGACACCCCGATCAAAAAGGGCTTAACGCAGGTGGCGGGCGCAGCGTCAATGCACCTCGTTGCAGCGCGTTGCAGCGCGTTGCATCGGGCCGCGATCAGCGTCGGATTCGCGAAGAATCGCGAGGAATTCGTGTCGCCCGGCCTGGCCAGGGCGATCAAAAGGTCTTTACGTACCACGGTGAACGGAACAAGCCATGGCTTCTTTTCATCCTCTCCCCGGGTTCCTCCTCGCGAGCATTTACAATGGACCACACACGCGTCGGTCACCTCTCGCAGCCGTGTGCGCCTCTTACGGGGTCAGGGGCTTCTGTCATCTATCTTAGAGGGGTTCATATTCACTCGGTGACACTAATGCCTGGTCCCCAGTCACAGCAAGAGCTTTATCTGCGCGTTCAGGAACGCGGACGAGTCCGGAGGAACCCACGCCACCTTTTTTTCACCGACTGTGAAGAAAGTGCGTTCGACGACAGACAAACGGTTCGAACTGCGTCGCACAGTTTTCTCGATGGGATGAATTTTTGGGGCCTATCCGCGTCTATCTGGGTTGTAAATCTTGTGACAACGAGTGGGAAACTTTATTTTTAATTAAATTTTAACTGCCACGTCAGTCGCATATGACTGACAGTGACTTTAACTGGGTTTAGAAATTCATTTCTATTATGAGATACCCAGACAAGCCGAATTTTATAGGAGCTTTTTGAATTAAAAGAGTTAAGACAGCATCCCCTACAGTACATTTTAAATTTCTAGTTTTGGTCTCATTTGGTCAAATTACTCTGACTTTGTGAGAATCTCTGGGGTTGATATTTGGCACTTGACGTGTTAATAGAGACTTTGATAGTACACTTTTAATCCTTTGAGGTCAACGATTTTGATGAATATTAACATATTTAAAATAATTAAAATATTTTCCTTGGGGAAGAGAAAGAGGGACAAGGGTTTGATAGTTTAACTATTCATCTCATAATGTACCGGCGGCTTTTAATCCTTTGAGCCTTTTAGAAGATATTATAAAGATTTCCCTGGGATATAATCTTCCACATGAAAAATTTCTAAAAATTGCCTACTTTTCAATGAAATTGTACTTGTAATTCTACACATTTTTATGTATTGTTAATCGTTTGGAACAAGAATTTAAGAAATTTCCAAAAATACCTGAAGGCCACAGTGTAGAAAAATAGTAGAGTGTAGAAAACATATGGATGAAACTGTAAGAAAGTGTAAGATTGTTAATAAGAAGAATTGTATTGACAGTGGTTTGCTTTTCGAACAGCAGTAACGAAATTCAGTTTATTTTAAAATAGAGAAACCCATTGAATAGTGATCACTGTGTGATGTTGATGTTACAGTGGCCGACATGGTTCTTCCAACCAGAACTTCCTCTCAGCACGCCACTGGCAACCACTCACGTGTCCAACGCCAGCAGTATACCTACATCGTCGCATATATCCTCGAGGACACATTCTGATTTACCTAAGGCGCCGGACTTGGTCGACGGCGCCAAGATCCATGGACAAACTCCAACGATATGTACGGTAAGTTTGTCCACGAACTATACTTTTTTCCGGAAACTACCCGAAAATCGCTAATCGACAAACTAGGGTAAGAGACCCAATTACTGTATCAATTATACTTATTTTTAAAGCATAATGAATATCAAAACAGAGATACTAAATTTTTTCAGTAAAAATTTTGTACTATTCATTATGCTTTCAAAATAAGTATAATTAATATGGGCACAGTAATTGGGGCTCCCATACTAATTGGGTCCCTTAGGTCCCCAATATTCAGTATCAGGTCTGTTGAAATTTTTGGGAAATTTCAAGTTTAAATTAATTTTAAAAGAATTATTATAGTGGAAATGAGTTTATTCTCTTCGAGCTTCTCCCAATTGAAAAATATAGAAGGATCAGAAATAAGAGAGACTAAACAAATTCAGAGCAGGATATTATTTTTTGCTTTTTGTCAATTTGCAAATTCCGAATCTCCAGCAATACGGAAATTGAAAAATTGGATGAAAATTCCCCAAAAATTCTGAACGATAAAAACATCTAAAAAATGTATAAACGTTCGACCCGTTAAAATTATACGGACGAGAGATAAGTGTGCACGTAGGCTGCAGCGTCCGGCGGTCGACGCAAACAATTTCGGTTCTGCATAAAGTACCGCCGCACAGTATAATTATAACACTCGGAGGCGCCCGGAAGAATCCAATCTCTTGAATTTCTCCGTTGTCACCTGGCGATGGCGGCCACCTTGACGAAATTACATGTCGCCGAGGGAAATTGCCAGTTGATTGCCAGCCGGCCTGCGACGATCATGCGTGTCCGCGGCGCGTACAGCCCGCGTCTCATCAGGCCGTTCCTCGCGGTGCCTTTCACGTTCGCTGAGGATAAACTGCGCGCCCGTGTTTGCGGTTTGATTTTCTAAGATACCCTCCAGATTGATCCTGCGGAGATTTTACGGATAACTGTGCGTACAACTACCAGACGTAACGAGATTGGCCTCTAACCGAACACCAAAACTATCTGGACGCGAACGTTTCCTTGATGGAACGGTCAGTTCTATCATGGTCTGAATTCGATTAGTTTTTACCGTTCCCGGGAATTTTTCAATCAAGAGAAATGGAAATGCAGGAAATATGACGTCTAGTTGAAATTATAAATATTGAGTTTAGACGAGAGCGTTTTTGAAATTCAGAGATAAAATTGTAAATTAATTTATTCATAGGTAGACATAGAGTTTTCATTGCCAAATTATTGTCATTATTGCCTAATATTAATAGAATTCATATCATGAATGATTCATATTCATTCATTCTATTCATCGAATAGAATTAGTTATTAACGGAGTTTGACTTAGTCCCCTCGCGAAGGGAAAAGAAATCGATTTGTTCCTTTAGATTTGCTAGTGAAAATGTAAATTTCTACGAAATCGTGCAGTTTATTTATAATCGCCAGCCAGCTGACACTATAACCGGAACACAAGATGGTTTTCCTCGAAGAAAGCTGCGACGAACATGATCGTCGCAGACGATGAATTATCCATCGGCGACGAGTCACACGAGCGACGCTGTTCACCGAGAAATTATGATGTTCCCTGGTGTAAAAAGGGCGAGGGACTGAAACGTTACATTGGGCCCGATCGTGCGGTGGATAATTGGTACATGCGACCGGAGTTGCGTTCCGCGTTATAATAAATATTGATGGTAAACTCGAACTTTGTTTAAAGTCACGTTTTATAGCGCATGCAATTTTATCGCAAAAAGGAACGGTTAGGCAGGGACTTGTCCGACATCGCTGTTCTGGCCTGTAATAATCCCTGCAATGTTGCGTTTACTCAGTTTTATACCGTAATTTACGCAGTTGCATATTTTTACTCAATATTCCGATTCTCGAAAAATTGACGATATTCAAACTGCGACAATTTCGTGAAAAATGATTCGTGACAATGCAATTTGACTCGCACGCCTTT
This sequence comes from Halictus ligatus, assembly GCA_028454255.1. Taxonomy (NCBI): domain Eukaryota; kingdom Metazoa; phylum Arthropoda; class Insecta; order Hymenoptera; family Halictidae; genus Halictus; species Halictus ligatus. The sequence goes on from CM052138.1 coordinate 7,914,583, forward strand.
GGATGAGCTTCCACTAGAGATTTTAGGCTGTCATTATCAAATTCAACTGGTCGCCCACTTCGAGGCCTGTCAGAGAGATCATAATCACCAGCAGCAAACCTTCTGAACCAACTTTGACAATTGTTGACCTTCAATACATCTCCATAAATATCGCAAACTTTCTTTGTTGTCACCGTTGCATTAAATCCCACATGAGAATGAAAAATTATGCAACGACGAATATGATCCTTGGAAGGTACAGATCCTGCCAATATATTACAGGGTTGTAAAAAAATTTATACTTTTTAGAATATTTTGAGCACAGGCTGCTTTACCGAAAACTGTAAAAGAATACGTGTTTCCTCTTCAACGATCGGCACAGATCTAAAGGCAAAACAAATTCACGACACCGACGTAGCGAGCATATTTTCCTGAAAAATGCTGTACACTCGACCGTCGGTGAACACTTTGAAAAATTTTTTCCGGGTGTTAGGATTGCGTGCACGCACGATCGCCATCGCGGGCAATTAATATCGCGAAAAACCGGGGCCCGATCGCGAACGCGTTTCGCGCGATCGTTTCGGACGGGAGCGCGTGTCTAATGGGCACGCATGATCTTTCACTCGGCGTTTAATCAACGTTTCTCCCTCGCGTCTAATTTGCGCGTTGATTTACGAGCGATCGGCTCCCTGTGCATTCGGAACTGTACCAATTTCGCGATCAAGGCGAGCTGTCTTCGTCGGAGCACGTTCGCGCAGCGTGCTGCCTTTGTTCCGCGAATTTTTCGCAGCGACGAGGTTACCTCGTCCCTCTGTTCCCAATCGTATTTACTGTATACGTGTATGCGAATCGGCAGAAAACTCGGTGGAGCTCGGCGATTCGGAATGGTAGGTACGTACGCTCTGTTTGTGATTTATCGCTAAGCGTTCCGCATTCGTTCCGCGATTTTTCCCTCGTCGCCAGGTGCGGATATTAACGTTATAGCTTGTCGTTGATAGCGGCGTCGGACATGTGCACCGTTCGAGTCGTTCCGTGGCTCGTATCTGCTCAGATTAGAAGGAATATTATGGTTGTACGGATACTTCATTCTTGTTTCAACGGAGAGCGTCGACGGTGTCCCTATTGTGATCGATAGCCTCGCGGACCGTTGCATTATCGCAGCCTTTCAGATATGTGTTTAGCGATATTTTGTTTGAACAGTGAAACTGTGCTTCGGGGCGCAGAGATATATATGTGACTATTATGGTTCTGGATTCTCAAAATCAAGGTCAATCTTTTTTACGGGATCACTGCAAAAATTCTCAAAGACCTCAGGACCATTGTTCGAGAAAAACAATTTCTTACGCATACAAAATGGGATGATTCGAAATGTTAAGACGCGATTTTAGAAAATTTTGGAAACGATGAGACTGTTATTTTCTACGCAAGCAGTATGCCTAATAGTATGCCTTCATTGCCTAATCTTCAGAGAGCAGAATCGAGTAATTTGTACCCAAATATTTTGCGAGAAAAACTTTTTGAATTATATCACATTTAAATGACCCCACAGGGATTGAAAAATGTTTCAACTGTCGCCCCTTTTTGTTTTTAAAATTTGCTGTGCGATCTTTCGTCGCAGTTTTGTCGAGCGTAGAATTAAATCTGAAAAATTCAGAACAATTTTGAATAGAAATTTGGCGCTCCTTTAATATTGCACATCAGTGTGCTGCGTTACGTCGTGGTGTATTGAACCGTGGATACAATAACAGCAGAAAATCCTAATGACAGGATCACAAAGGGTACAAGAACATTGCAATCGAAGACGGTCTTTCGATCTCGATCCCGGCACAGTGCACACATACCTCGAGTTACGTGGTTCACGTGGGTAACCTAACATAAATTATTCTTCGACTGTCCGTGGCCGCGCATTTAATTGTGACAACGAGATTGATCGATGCCGCGACTGCTCGGCCGGTACGCGCCATTAATATCGCGGGACACGATTTACGCGGCAGGATAATGCATAATCGAGAAACAAAAGTGCATTGAATGGAGCCAGGGGACCCGGGGACCCGGGGACGGTGCGCGGCGTTATTAAGTATTATATTTAAATCATTTGTTGCATCGGGCTCGGTGCATCGGTGCTAACGAGGGGCCACGACAGCGGCTTAACGAGCCCGTGCACGCCCACGCGGTTTTATCGTTTCAGGGTAAGCATCGCTTTCGATCTTGACGAATGACTGCGCCTCTCTCACCCACCGCTAAAACCACCTCCGCCGCTTCCACGAATCACCGGTAATGCCGTTGTGACAAAACTGTAAATTGAATATCGACCTGTGCTTTTGCAGGCTTTCTGTGTGTCATGTCGCCGGCCATTAAACCACCCTTGCCTTTGCGTTTACCAAGCCCGTCGTCCCTACGTAGAACCTCGAAAATTAGTTTCGTGTGCGACCAATCGAACCGATCGAACCGACGACGCCTTTCGTGGAATCGCTGGCCCACGGTTTACGCGAACCTCGTCGGTCGCGTTTTCCAGGGGCACGTTCTCTGCAAGGAAGCTTCCTGAACCGCGTTTCAGTGCCTCAATAAGGTATAGTAGCCCTAAGGTGAGGTACAAAACAATATATAACTCGTGCAATTTTGATTATTGCAACTTGAAAAAAATCACACGTGTACCTCAAATACCAATGAACAGGCGTGTCAAATCCCAATGGAAAAGATTCAATAGTTTTTCTGAAAAAATTCCCAAAGTTGGCGTCAAATCGATCCTCGAAAACCGGAATACCTATTCTATAAAAATATATAACTCACGTAATTTTGATGATTGCAACTTGAAGAAAATCACACTTGTACCTCAAATACCAATGAATATGTGTGCAAAATTTTAATCCAATAGGTTCAATAGTTTCCCGGGAAAAAATCTCAAAGTTCGCGCAAAATTGGCCTCGAAAACCAGACTACAGTAGACCCTCGCTGGTAGCATATGAAAATCGAGGTTGTGCAAGGAATTAACGGATTAACACTCTCCCCACCACAGGTTCCACAACCTTGAAGACGTCGTGGTGGGGAGCGCTAGTATGCTACGACCGAGGTTGCGATGCTCATGCAGCTTATGAAGTATCATACTGGGACCTTCCTAGAATTCTATGAAACTCTTCGAAGATGAAATAATGCGAAAATTTTGCAAAAATTCTAAAAAAACATACTGTTTCTGATAGACGCGGCGCTAAAAGTGTCAAGGGTTGAGACTCAAACAATTTCGTACCTGTGAGAAAATGGGTTCTGGAAATCGTTAGATGGCAGCTCGACAGATTCAATAATTGGCTCGAGACCAATTTCCCAGCCTCCTCCGCGGCGAAACGCCAACGCTTTTGTTCTTGTTCGCGCTGATCCGCGAATAATGCGTTGTCGAGGGACAGAAAGAGAGAAAGGGGGAGGGAAAGAGAGAGAGGGAGAGGGAGAGAGAAAGGGAGGTGGCATCGAGTATAAAGATATTGGCCAACGATCAGCTCGATTTAGCGTCGACTAATTGTAGTTGGCGTGCCGAGCACCATAAGGCAAGCTAATCGTTAACGAGCGAGCAAGCGGTATCGGTCGTTCGGTTGCAGAGAGGAAGGCGAAAATCGTCTCCATTAACGCCGTAACGAGGGCAAGTTTCGAGAATTCAAAAGAAAATAGCAGTGCGATGTAGGCAACCCGTCGATCGAGAACAAGAAGTCGGTTCGAATGAGAATGAGAAAACACCGGGCCTCATTAGGGGAGCAGTAATCGGTCTTATAGCGCCATTAAAGTATCGAGGCTTTCACGAACTGCGGATCTAGGTGCAAAGAGTGCTCGAACCTTTCGCGTTTAATCGCCTGTTAACCAGACCACGATTCAGCCCTCCGAGGACGACCATCCTAAGGTTTCTTTCTACTACTAATTAGTAGACTACGAATTTTTATGCATTTATAAATAAACTGCCTGCGTGAAATATGAAAAAAAGTAAATGATTCGAGTTGTTCATTTTATTTTATTTTTTAAATCACTAAAAATTGAATCTAGAGTTGTAACCAAGTAACTGTTATATTACACGAATTGTTATGTTGAGCTTTGCTTAGTTAGGCTGATTTGACTACGTGTAATCAATCTTTAAATATTAATCAGAGCCAGTACCGATGTCGTCCCGAAGGACGACCGGCGTTACAAATTTCTGACAGTTTTGTTTTATTCCGGGAGCAACTAGTCAAGTTAAATAAGTGTCGAGACTATGCGTGAGTCAGGCTATACAAAGATAAAGGAGATGAGAAGAAGTGTTGTTTGTAATTGTGAGTGTGTCTCGGTATAAAGTAGCTCTTGTAATTTGAAAAGGGCGTGGGTCATAGAGAAAGGTTTCGACAGTGAAATGTTAGTATTTGTTTGAGATTTGTTTTCGGTTTCTTTTTGGAACAAAGTGGGAGAATTCAGAAAAACGGAGAAAAAAGGTGGCGAAACTGCACCTGCGAACACGCGGACGATATTTAAGGAGGCGCAAGTGCAGGGGGCAAATTGAAGACGTTTAAAATGAGAACAAGCCGGTCGGGGGCTTCGGGGAACGAACGATCTGTACATAAAACTGTTAATGCACGCGTTTCACGCGAGCCAAATCGAAAGGGCGAGTCGCCTTGCTGTGAGCCACTGCTTTGGGAATCAACATGGCGCCCACCGTCGACGCTACGACTGTCAGAATGGTCAACACGAATGATTCTTAAAATAATTAACTCTGAGGACGACAGCCTATTTTTTACAACAAGACTATACGAACATTTAATTATTTAATAACGCTATATAATATCGTTGCAACACTCATAATTGTACTCTTCATTGGTTAATATTGTTCATAATTGTACTTATTCATTCAGTAGTGTACAGTAGACTGCGGATATTATACATTTATGACAAAAATGAGTAGGTGTAATTCAGAACAGTAACGCATTAGAAGAATTGAAAAGTACTGTTATATTATTTTCAATCAAAAAGAAATGAAATTTTCATTCCAACCCATTTGTTGCAATTCAGATAGAAAGTTTTTATTTTGCATAAAGATCCACAGTCTAGTCTTCAGTACTTATCACAATGATTGAGAACTTCACTCGTTTTCAATTTCAATTTCTTCAAGCAATTTTTTGGTGCATCAGAAGTATTTTCCTGGCTTCTGACATCTTTCATTATATTCTATAATTTGTCCTAAAGTCAGAAAATTTATTTTGACTCTCTGAAAAATTTTCCTCGATTTTGACTCCTTTTCCTACACTCTGTAACCAGCTTCAGACATTTTTTTCTCACGAACCTGAAATGTTTTCTCAGCTCCTTACATCTGTCCTCGTGTTCTGTAATTTGTTCTAAAGTCAGAAGATTTGTTCTCAGTCTGTGCATAATTTTCCTAGACTCTGACAGGTTTCCCAGCACTGCGGAATTCGCCGTAGGCCCCGCAATTAGGTGGTAGGCCCTAAAGCTTTTTCGTGGTACCGTAGGTGTCTATTTAATAAGACAGTCCCGGTGCACCGGGGTCGCTTAATTGCCGCTTAAATTCACGTTACACGATGTTAATTACGATTTCATGGCGACGGATCTACGGTCGTCGGGTGGCATGCAACCGACAGGAATCTCGCTACCAGAAGTCGGCCAATAAAACGGAGATGGCTACGCAGAAAAAGAGACATGTATATATAGAAAGAGAGAGAGGGAGAGGGAGAGAGAGAGGCATGGGATACAGAGCGGGGAGAAAAAAAATCATTAACTAATCATTAACTGTTAACCGTTCGTTCCGCCGTGGCGACGAGAGATTCAAAGAGGGACCGACGCGGTGACGAGGCAGCGACGACCAGTGACCAACGGCTAATGACGATGACTTTTTGTCGGCACGGGAACCTTGTTTCTTTTCTTCTGCTTTTTTTTTCTTTCCCCCCCTTTTTTTCGTCCTTTTTCAATTCTTCCGCCCAAGCAGGCTATGCTTTTCTCCGTGCGCCTCGGACCGAACGACTTCGTCTCCGCGAGACGCGATCTCTAATTACAGTTATTACGAAAATATTTCTCAAGCTGATCGGTACTTCCGTATTCGGCCGCGATGCTGCTCTCTCGCTCCCTTTTCTCTCTTTTTCCCTTGGGGACCGCTCGAGATTACGAGCCGTGCTACGACACGGTTTATGGATTCCACTTTTATTGTCCGATGACGAGTGAATCCGATCCCGAACACGCTTCGCACGATTCAACGAACCTCTGGAATCCAGAACGACGTTCTCCTGCGATTGTTCATGAAGTTTAGATTGTTTACCTTCTACGTGAACCAACTTTGTTCCCGTAGCAGTTAAAACAATTCATTTTTCTCACAACAATTCATCCATGTACTTTGAAACGTGATTCGTGTTTGCCCGTGGCATCGACATGAATTTTTTATTATGCCGGTCACCGGTGGCCTCCATGACAGTCAACGTGTTAAAAAGCAAAAACAGTTTTCAATTTTGTTGCCTACAAATTAAATGAAAATAGAAAAGAACTTGAGATTGATAAAATGATTGGTAAAACGAGCAAAGACCAAAATGACGAGGAATCGGTAAAATGGCGTCCGTGCCACGCCGTGCTTGAATAACAAATGTGGCGTCACCTTTACGTGTACCCTAGATCTTAGCGGGAAGTTATAGAAGAGAAAACAGAATGCGCAGACGGTTTCCCGGTGCGCTATACCGTGCGATCGTTGGCGTGCACTGCGGCAAAATCCGATCTGCGGGATCGACGTCGGGGATCGCAACGATGCTGGCGCAGTTGTAACACGCGGGGGCGGCTCCGTCCTCGCGTTCTTTCTCGCTTTCTCCCTGAGAACGGGCGAGAAGTAGAAGCGAAGTAATTAGCGTTTCGAAAGTTTGGTCGGACTTGTCGTATCGCGCCGCGAAGTAGAACGGTCCGCGAGACCGAGTCGAGTCGAGTCGGGATCTAATTGCGCCACGGCGCGTTTAATTAGATCGTTTGCGCGCTGGCTCGCCCGCTTACTCGCGGGACCGCGTGCTGCCCTTCGTATCAAACTTGCCCTGTCCTTAGCGATACGGATCAGCCTTAATTCACCGTTCCTCGGATCGCGGCATTAATCTCGCTTCCGCTGCGCGAGGAACCATGCTAAAATTAGCGAGGCCCGTTAATTCACCGAGCATACGCGCGCTATACTCTATAGACGCATCGATTGTTACGAGTCTGAACGGTTTCCCGGCGTTCCGCGGTGTGACAGCGGAATTCCAAATGTTTTAATGCTTCCGTTGTTTCGGACCATGAGTCTCTGTAACCCGAGTCGTTTATGTCCACGGTGAAATTTTAATTTTGAGTTTCTTTTTTTTTAATATTCTTTCTTTCCCACCAATGCTTTAAGAGCCAAGATATAATTTCTGTTCACAGCCTTCAGCCACTGACTTAAGATCCGTTTTGGTCTTGATCCGACGGTTCTTAAGTTTGTGATTAAACTTGTCACATTTGTTTGCTCTGTATTGTCGATATCATGAATTTTGACGTCACATCGTTAATTTTTGGCTTAATTCCAACGCTTATATTACTACATGTCTGCATAATCTCGTCAGAGATGTGAACCTAACTCTTTCGAACGAGCCATTTCCAAGCGAAAAATTAAGGCGCGTAAAACCATTTTTCGCCTATTTTGGTCGGTAATGTGGTCACTCTACCTTACCGCGAATCTACGAAGTCTTGCCTCATAAACGCGACGCACCTGTTTTGTGAAATATTGAAACAATTCGAACAGGCTCTAGGGTCAGGAACTCAATTACTGTGCAGCTACCAATTACTGTGCTTATATTAATTATACTTATTTCTAAAGCATAATGAATATTAAAAAAGACATATATATGACATATATATTAACAGATTTTAATGAAAAAAATGTATATCTTTTTTTTTAATATCCATTACGCTTTAAAAATAAGTGTAATTGGTATGGGCACAGTAATTGGGTCCCATACCCCAGTTGTCCTCTGATACAATGCTGCGTCTTCCAGTGCCTCTAGGCATCTCCCAGCAGACTCTAATCGTCCTCTAACAGCCTCGAGTTATCCTCTAAGACAGTTTCCCGGTTTCTCATCTTCCTGCAAACTCTAGTCGTCCTTCAGCATGATTTTTCGTCCTCTGGCACTTCTAATCGTCCTTCGGAACAGCGTTCCGTCCTCCGACAGGCTTCATTGGTCCTCGACGACGGTTTTTCGTCACCAAGGAATTGCCGCAACGCCTTCGAGAACGTCACGCATCTCGTTATTAGTTATTCGACCGGTCGCCGAACAAAAAACCCAATAATTCCGGCGCGCCGTAGCCAGCCCTAACGACGACTCCCTCGACAAAAAGCTCAATCTATCAAATTGTCACTGGCCTTTCTATTTGATCGCCGGCCGGCTTCCTAATAAGCAATCTCCAGCTCCGGTACCGTAAATCGGCGGTCGCCGAGCGAACGGGCTCTCCGACCGGTACTGATTTCACCGGCGTTCGATCGTTGAACCGGATGTCATCCTCGTAACTCATGTCCTCGGACCAGTCCGGCGATCATTAGCAACCGAACAGTCTTTCTCGATCCTCTTTCCCAGCCCAGGCTCTCTCCGTGTAAATCTGTAAAAGTACAATAGACAAACTCTAGAAAACACTTTAGAGAAAATACAGAACGTCGATGTTTCTCGTCGGAAAACTTTAGCAATCAAATTAGTTGGCTACAAAACACAAAATAACATCAATGCTGCACGTCAAAAATTTAAAAACCATCGGCGCAAAATCAGTCAGCTACACCTGGTAAGGTGTACATGGAAATTTCGAGAGGTGCGAAGGAAAGGCGATATTGCTCGGTAAAAACGAAAGATGAAATACTGTCCTTAATGTTCGACGGGAATGAGCGTTCTTCATCGTCGCCTAGAACACGCTGGATGCCGTTTAATAAATTCGCTCGACGATCGGCCGGAGAGGACGCGACGCGACGCGTCGTTTGCTCGCGGTGGTCTTGTTCGAATGCTTTCTGAAAGCTCGAATCAGCATAGCGACCGGCTAGCTAGCGCATCAGTCAATAGTACGGGGAATGGTTCAACGTCCCCCGTGAACGATCATCAGCCGTCTCGTCTACTCTCGTCACAAATGATGCACAATCAGCCAAGGAGTCGCCGCGGCTAAGCGTCGTCATCGTTAGAAGATCGGAACGCGACTAATAAACGCTCTTGCGGATCTCGCTGGCCTCCTTCGCTCGGAAGACACGATCCTCAATCTTCCCGATCCACGTAAACGCGACGGCGAAACCTAATTTGCACAGGAACGTCACAACAATTTTACGAACACGGTAATTTTTATGTGAACGCGGTAGACATACTGAAGGGGTGCAAAACGAGAAAAGATGTATTCAGTAGAGTCTTAATTTAAGCCCAATCCTCGGGTCCGTGCTGTGACATAGATCGTGTAGGACTACTATTTTGTTGTGATCGCGTCCACCGCGCCGAACGTATAAAAGGACAGCGCGTGTAAACACGGTCCGGGCTGCCGAAGACGCACTACAGTGATTTCTCTATATATGTCGCCAAGACCTGGATGATAAACGTCGCGGAATTATCCCCACTACCGTGGGGTATACCCCGTGAGGGGTCACGAAGCACAAGAGACCTCGGACGCAGAGAACAAGACCCGTGTTGTTGACTTATAACGAGAAGTTCAAATTATTTCGTGCTTATTGTCAATTCAATTAGAATAATGCCACGAATAAGTTGATCAAAGTTACATAAAAAAATAATGAAAAAAGAAGAAATTTTGTAATTGGATTAGTAGTATGGTTCACACCAATGTACCCTCGACCCAGTATGATGAGTATGATTCCCAGTGGAGGGGATAAGCGTACTGACTAAGATCGTGTAGCTCCGATCGGTTTAGATCAACACTTTACTGTACCTTCTGTACTGATTCAAAATCAAGGTAGAAAGCAGATCTTCATGTTAAATAAAAGTTTTCTACCTGAATTGCAACTAGCTGGGGGTGAAATAGAAATTTATCTTCTGCCTCAATATGTTCAGCAGTTAACGTAAAAACATTCTCAGATTCGAACGACGATTGCTATAAATGGAAACCGCAGTCTGTTAATAAGTTATTTCGCTCGGATGTCGCCGTCCGCTCATGAACACGTCCGTTCATGGTGCTCGCACAGAACGACGTTTCATCGGCTCGGGACACTTTATCGTGGTTCGTTAATTATTTCCGAGAAAACGATATCAAAGGACGGATGCGCGGGAGCCGATCAAAGGACCCGTCGAACGAATTATCTTCCTCGCTCGATCGCTTATTGAAGTCTCTTTGCCGCGAGGAAAGCGATCCAACCAGCGTACTACAACCATCTTACAGCTCTCTTTCGAGCATATTATCGCATATGAGAAGAAATTTTTAATCAGCTTGTTCTGCACGTGCGTCTGCTTATGAGTACCATATTTTTACAAATTTCTCGGAGTTTTTTCAGGGGAAGTATTACATTTTTCGCATTGAGATTTTGCACGGACGTTTGTGGCTGTTTGGAGCAGACGAATAACTTTTTTCAAGTAAAAGCAATCCAAATTAAGTCAGCTGCATATTTTTTGAGAAAGAGTATATCTATGTCAATAACTAACACTTTCTACGATATTCAATGTTGAACTTTATTGTAGTTTCGATGCGTATATCTATTCAGAGAAAAATTGACACTAATTTTGCCGTTTTCTCCACAAAACTTTCTGTTGACTGTGGATCTTTATGCAAAATAAAAATTGTGTATGAAAAGAAACTGGGACAGAATGGGAATCGAATTAAATTCTACTAATCTTTGTACAGTTTGTACTTGCTATTAGCTCGTTGCGTATGAAATGACCGATGTCAAAACGCAAATTTTATACTGTTTTAATCAAGAAATACTATTTTAATCTACAGGTTTATTATGTATACCATTTAAAGGTACAAACCTAATCTTTCAAGTCGTACTTTCAGTTTCTATCTGTACATCCAACTTCGCTTTAAAATGAAATTGATTTCAACTTCTTTCAATGTGGTAGTAAATAAACGCACTAGTAGTCAATGATAGGAAAAGCTAAAAAATATAGATGATAATGTAATAAACGTGGAAGGTGAATAACCCAAAAATTCAATATTTACTATAGTATAATCGAAAAACTCGTCATTTTTTGACAGAATTTGGCGATAAGTTTGATTTAGAGAAAATCCGCAATCTATTATATGTTCACTAATCTTACAGTTCTAGGTTTCCAAAAGTTCTAAAAAATTCTGGAGTACATATTGATGTTTCAATTTTCGTATACAATCGTTGGAACGTAAACGTTTAACACTTTGAGTGACAAACTGGAAATCTAGAAAATTCCATAAAATCAAAGTAAATTAGTCCCCCAATTTGCTTACATGTTACTGATCCTAATCAAATGTGGTACAATGAATATATTAACATAAAAATTCATTGTAAAACCTGGACAAATAATTCCGTCACCCACATATGGGTGACATGGCAGTCAATGTGTTAATAAAACATTTTTCCCACGAAGTTTAGCCGCGAAACAAATGGTGGTAGCGAACGGGTTGAATCGATGACCCACATGGAAAACGTGCACGATGAAGAATTAAAAATACACAAGTTTCCCGTACGGAACCAATGACGTGTCGAAAACTTCATTCCGAGGTCAGAGGTGGAAACGCTACTGAAAACTATAATAACGTACAGCGTTGATTCTTAGGAAAATATCGGGACGCCCGATGCCGCGACTATTAAAGCGTAACTTTCGCGGATAAATAAATAGACGTAATTCGCGTTCAACTGGGCAGGGATTACGATCGCGATAATTCCGGAAACGGTGCGTTCCCTCTAACTCGACAACAGTTCCCCCGGTTTTTCCACCGGCCGTGGCGTAGATCAAGGAGTTCGTGCGAGCGGGGAATTCCGATTTTTTCGCGAGCTCGTGAAACCGTACAATTAGCTTAGGATCGACCACACGCGAGCCTCGTAAAACCAGCGTCGGTCCCCGAGAAAGATCGAGAGAAACGGAGAGATAGAAGCAGGAGGCTCTCTGGCCATCCGCCTCGGCAATCAGCTCGCTCCTTCGCGCTGGATGCGCGACGATTAACCACGGAAGGACAAGGACGAGAGAGAGAGAGAGAGAGAGAGAGCACAGAGAGCACGGCAAGCAAAAACCTAACTGCTAACGATTCGCGTCTGTCCTGCCTTAATGTCAGCGCTCATAAATTCGGCTCGTTCTTCCGAGAACGTGGCTCTGCTGCTCCGACTGCCGAGGCTCTCTTACTCTCTCGGAGCAAAGAGCCGAGGCTTCAGTTTGCTACCCTAGAAATTAATTGATTGCCCGTGAAATGGAAATCTTTGGGAGTCTACCATTTGCACGCTAACTAGAATCCTTGGTTTGCAATAGAAATTCGTTCCTTTGCGATAAATAAAATCAGTTTGATAATGGACAAAATATTGCCATTATCATTTTCTGAGAAAACGATAGAGTTTTGACCGATGATTCCTTTTACACTTTTTATCCTATTTACACTTTGTATCGAAAAAAACAAATTTGACCTTTTGATCTTGAAATTGAAAATTGTCTAAGTTAATTCGATTCACACCAAACCGAGGGTCTAGAATCTCGATGTATAATTTCTGTACACCGCGTACATCGAGAACAGATCAAGAACGTAGGAACAGGATTTCGGGGAAAGAGTTATAGTAAATTTTCGAGTCCGCGTGTGGTCTGAGTTCGGGTGGGGTTTCCGGCGCGGCATTTTAATCGGCAGCATAGCCTGTTATCGCTGCGGTATCGCCGGTTGCGGATCTTTCGCAAGAGGTTCCGCGCAGTGGGAGGATGCGGAGGATGCTGATCGTTTTTTCGCAGGCCCCGGCGTATTATTAATGGTGTCACGTATGCGTCGGCTTGTACACACCGTCTCATCATGGACAGTAACCCAAGGCAGCGGTAGATGGCGAGATTCCGCGGTTAGCGGAATTCTTTCCGGCGCTGCTGATAAGAAACTGGAGAGAGGAGAGGATACTCGTCTCGGTGCCGGGGCGAAATTACGGGGGTCGCCGGGCAAATTTAATAAAGCCCGAATTAATGTATCGCTGTTAGCTAACAGCGTTGTTTTCCAGCGCACGACGATGCTCGGCCGCGCGCGCTCGCGCGCGCTCGCGTAGTGCTCCGGGAGAACGGCAGCGGTCGCTTTCTCGCCCCGAAACTACGGGGGATGCATCATCGGGCCCGTTAAATTGCGCAATATCCCGTATTATTACACGCACAACCCCGATCCACGGCAGAAAAAGGTTATTAGCTAAAAGCGGAGCATTAATTCGTGCTCTTATCGGCTGCATAAACATCGCCGAGCGTGACCGACATGCAAAATTGCCCTGCACAGCGTGTACAGAAAATCGGAGCTAGATCCTACACCCTCATTTTAGTGGCATCGATGTAAGGAAGTTACACCGAAAATTAACTTCGGCCTTGAATTTCAAGGTCAAAAGGTCAAACATTTGCAAAAGTGCAAAAGGAACCATATCGTTCAGAGTGCGATCGTTCTCTCAGAAAATTATGGCAAAGTTTCTTATGATTTTATTTATCACAACGGAACGGATTTCTTTTATTGCAAATCGAGCATCCTAATTGCCGTGCAAGAGGCAGTTTCCCAAAAGTTCCCATTTCAAGGGACAGTCGCTTAATTTCCGAGGGAGTAAGATGGACACTTTTGTTTGTTGTTCTTTGTCGTTATATTTTTCGAATTTTTCGCGGGATATGGTGCGTGCACACGAAACGACCGGTGTTGCCTGACCGGAAGAAGCTCGGTCCCGCGCCGGTTTCTCAGCGATTCGTTACAGTTTGCGTTTCGGTGTACGTCGCAGGGAATTGCCACCATCAACACGTTCTTCGATCGCCTTAAGTAGCCCGGGATCGTGCTATTAAACAATTTCTCGTGGATCTGCGGTGCGAGCGACACGAAAAAGACAAACGCGGCTTCCTCTTCGGCGGGCGTCGTTTCAGGAACCCGGACGAGTCCGTTTCAGCCGGCAAGCTGAAATTAACCACCATAAAATTAACCGTCCGAGAGCGGCTCGCCCCTCCGATCGAACCAGAAAATAAAGCGTTAAAAGGGTTACAGTCTTCGCTCGATCCTTGATCATTCTCTTTTTTTCAAACGAACGAGCCCGTTCTCGCTACGCTTCCGCCCGGGAGTAATGGCGATTCACCCGGAGGATTTGTCTTATCCTGTGCGAGTATCCGCGAGCGTCTACAAAGTCATTCCAACGTGTCTCCTGGATGTTAACAATTGTATCGTTATTAGACTGCGGATCTTTACGGAAAATAAAAATTCTCTGCGTTTTGCAACGGACTGGAGCCGGATGGACAGTCAATTTTTAGTTTAACAATCTTAACAACACGGCATAATAGATTGGCTTTCTTAACACTCTGCGAGCTGAATTTTCATTATAAATGCGAAAATATTTACATAACCTAAAAACAGTAAATAACATTTCGTCGTAAAAGAAATGGAAATCAATTTTTAAGAGTACCTTGTAAGCTTCAATATTCAAGTTCATGGAGATTTAAACCTTGAAAAAAATTGTTCCGTGTTCGTAGAAATTTTCAAAAATATAGAGCGGGAGAGAGAGAGAGAGAGAGAGAGAGAGAGAGAGAGAGAGAGAGAGATCACCGCGAACCGAAGAAGGCTGCAGGTAATGGCTGGCCGCGTGTATATCGTACTCTCGTCCACACGGACGCGAAGTCACGACCTACTAATGAATGATTATGCTACAATTTGCCCCGGGACGGCAGCTCTTGTAATTTATTAAATTACAGTGATTCGCGGCCGGGCTCCGGGCATCCGGTAGTCGCGCGTCCCCGTTCGCATCGTTTCCCCGCTCGTCTTTCCGATTTCAATCGCGACTCGCCATTTTGCGAAAATTTCCCGCGAAAATTCAACGAACCTAATCCACCGCATAACTCCATTCATCGTCGTCCGATCGCGTAATTCATCAAACCTATTGCTGTAACACTAGCTTGCTGCGCAGCAAATGTCCGATTCTAGAATGGAAACATAAAGTATTTTGATCAAGAAATACTATTACCATTAGAATTACTACAAAATTATACACTTTGGGTCGTAAGCTGGACTTCAAGGTCCTACCTTCAATTTCAATTTAAACTTTGTACAAGTAAATTCCTGTACTACAAACAATTGTTTACAGAAACCACACACATCTTATGAGACAGTGAGCGTACAGTTTTCTTAAACAATCTTTTTTGTATTACATTCGATCGTCTCGTACAAGAGTCCAGTGCAAACAGTAAATAACCCCTCTAACCTACAAAACGTAATGACCTGGCCTTAATGAAAACAAATTGTGAAAAAATTTTTCAAAAATCTGATCAGTCGTCGTGCTCCGCCGTAGATCATCGGATTAATTTCGAGCGAGCGCAACTCGTTCTCCAAACGAGGCCCAATCGACCATAATTGAAATAGGGTACTCGTGTAAACAGGGACAACCTCGCTGCCATACTTGGTCATACCCTGGCAAATAAAAGGACGATGCAGAGGACGCTGGCGGGGAAGCAAGGGGTTTCTTCTCGTTAGAAAAATAACTAAGCGAAAGACGGAACACGGTGGTAGGGCGTCTTTGCTGAAGAGGGGAGAGGGGAGAAGAGAGGAAGGTGTCGGTGTCTGGTGCTGCGGCGGGAACATCTGCGCCCTTAATTATTTTACAGATTTAGTAGATCGTTATGGCTTGTAAAATTACTGCCAATTTCACGCCCCTAAACTTATTTTATCCGCGCGTTAGCTGCCTATCGGTGGATCGCCGCAAAAGCTTTCGAAGGATATTGGGCATTCTTCCTGGGCTAAATTAATGGCCCCTTGTTTATGACTGCATCGGCACCGGACACGCAACGATTCCGTCGCGGATTCCCGTAAATACCCCCGATAATAATGCGGCTCTCCTTCTCCGACACGTTCTATGCTCCTTCTCTTCCCCTCCACCCCTTTCTCTCGCTCTCTTTCTCTTTCTTCTCTCTCCCACTCGTTTTAGTTCTCCTTTTACTTCGCTTTCGATTCTCCTCTTGATTCGAAAACACCGCCGCACAGCGAGCCGAAACCGTAAAAATGTGAACCGAATTCGAACTGGCCTTATTAAGTGTACACATTAGGGCCGTACTCTTGTACTACCAGAAAATAAATTTCCTTTTATATTTTTCTTTCAGCAGAAAGAAAAATGTTCTCGGACGTTTCTCTTTACGTTTCTTTGAGCATTCAACAAGATTTTATCCTTTGGCGCAAGCGGGAACAGCTAAACATTGAAAGCAATTGGATAAAAGTACTATAAAACAAGTGTTTTAAGGGTCATGGTTAGTCACGTGATTTTTGCAGAGGCAGCAGGTACACAGACTTAAAATCCTTCTTGGTCTTGATCCGACGGGTCCTAAGTATGTGACAAACTTGTCACATTTTTCGCTCTGTATTATCGACATCATGGATTGTTTACGCCAGAAACTTGCTTCATGTTTTTGGCTTTATTTCGCAGAGAATCAAAATTTATAGGTGGGGATATTTTCTAGCGCGTTATACCCGCCATTTCGTCGAGAAAACTCATCCAATGGTATAAAAAATTCTTGCATACAAAGAACGAAAGTTGACGCAAGTGAAACCATTTTTCTCCAAATTATGTCGGTAACGTTGCCACTCTACCTTATAGCGGGTCTACAGTGACTTAAAGTGTTACGTTTCATGCAAGTCACGTTACAATTGTGTCACAATTATTTATTCCGAAACAAGAAAGCATCTAAATGTTTGTAGATATAACAATTCGAACGCTCATACGTAATTTCCAGTTTGCAATTCAAGCAACTTTTTAAGAACATTTTTCCAACAGGAATAGAACGAGTATATGTCTACCATGCTTATAGGACATTACGTAGAAAACTGTTGCACGCCTCCCCATCGAATAAAGACAAGAATAAACGACACCGTTCCAGCTCGAATACATTCACGAGGTTATGGCGCCTGTTCGAAGTAGATGACCCGCGACTTCAACTTCTAAGCCGTAGTTTAATAGGTGTATCCGGTTTCGCAGGAGACACTCGCCCGAAGAATATAATTTCAAATTGACAAAAAATATAGCGCGACAGGGTTGAATGTCTTCCGCGTTCCAACTGCAACGCGGCGACAACCTGACAGTGATCTGGTTTCGAAATGCAACCTTCGGATTACACACCGTGTCCTGCTACCCGGAAACTTGCGTATGGGCTATTATTAGACTGCGGATGTTTATGCAATTTTCGTGCAAGAATTTTAAGAAAGTGGAATCAACTAAAATTTTGTTTGCAGCGGTGATAACCTTTGTGCATCTGAAACGAGTAAACGTGCCAAATGTTGACGAATTTTGTACAGTTTTCTTTTTTCATTTTCATTCATTTTTTGTTCCAGTTGACTTTGACCAACCTTGAATGATCTTCAGAATTGGTCGTTGTATTCGTCTTGAAATACACTATCGGAATGTAAATGAGAAACCATACCGTTCCATTTTAAAGAAACATCGTTGACCTCCATATCTCCTTCACACCCTCTGGAGAATATTATTTCTCTTTTTACATCAACACCTTCTATACATTGAGAAGAGAAAAAGTTTGAAGGGAACCATATGTCGCAAACAAATAGTTATCGAGTAAAAGACTTCAACAACAGTTTTCTTTGTTATAAGCAATTCTGCGGCAAGTTTCTTTGACAAATGTCCACCGATCCAGCGGTGTAGATTCCACTCATGGCACGGACAACCATAACTTTTCGTACACTGTATACATTGCGAACATTTACCGACCGTTTCCCGTGCATCTGGAAACGCGATATCGACGAGCGCGTGTTCCACGGAAAAAATCGGTTCGCGCAACAAATGAAATCCGCGCTGTCGGGTGAAGATTTTGTTCCGGCAGCGAAACGAATCGGATCAGGATCGCGTAACCGAGTGCGGCGGCCCTCGTCGCTTATTAATATCGCAGCCGCCGATGCCGCCGCCGCCGCCGGCGCGATATTCCGCCGCTATAAAGCGCGCGAAACATTTGATTCGGCCGGTCGAAAATCCTGCCGGGAATTTCGTGTAAATAAATCGAGACTCCGGCAGCCGAGGCCCATCCCGCTCGTGGAATTGCTCGACGCGCCTACCTCGAGTTTCGAGAGCTCGGGATCGCGAGCGCGATTAAGTCCGCGATGAGAAATCAATCCGCGAAATTGCTCGATGACCCTCGTCCCTCTATTTTTCAGCGGCGCGACGAGCTTTCGTTTCGAAACGGTCAACCATCGAAAAATTCCATCGGTGCTCGATTTTCAATCTGTTCGTTGATCTAACGATATCGCGAACTCTTTCGCAAACTCTACTACATCGAGAACCGGTTCACTACGAATCCTTAATACGCGCAATTTTAATCTATGTGTAATTCTACTTTTACGTAAAGTCGATGTGACTGAAAAATATTTTATTAATTATCATTTTGTGAAAATGTGGTGATTAATTAACGTACCATTCGTCGATGGTAAGAAGGGCTACAACATGAAGATTTTGTAACTGTGAAAGGAGAATGACCAAA
Source organism: Halictus ligatus (assembly GCA_028454255.1). Taxonomy (NCBI): domain Eukaryota; kingdom Metazoa; phylum Arthropoda; class Insecta; order Hymenoptera; family Halictidae; genus Halictus; species Halictus ligatus. Next base: position 7,933,155 of record CM052138.1, read on the forward strand.
AAATTCGATTTTTACTTTTTGGCTTCTAGAAAAAGAGTTGTTTGGTATTACTGTTACAAGTCGGACATTTCACACGCGACAGCCTAATCGACAGAGCATGAAGCGCGCGGATCATTTACCGAGGGACTACCGCATTATGTGCAAGGATTTCGAAGTGATTTTTTGTTTCTGACCTGTCAGCGATCTTTTCGGCGTGTGAGAGAAGCGAGCGGCGTCGATCGATCGGCGGATCGATCCTTGATCGCTCAATTCCGCGGCGATCAACGTATCTCCGCTGAAAAACTGGGAGCCCAGGGCTATGGTGGCTATGGCGTGAAAAGGGTCCCGGGGAGCGTCGTTGCTCGAGAAAATTACAGAGCTCATTGTTTCGTGTTGGCCCTCGGGACGAGCACCGGCCCGTTTCATGTTTCCCGCTCGTTCTGCCCGTTTTGCGAAACTGCGTGCGCGAATCGATCGAGATACGACGCGGTGCCCAACCCCTTTGTTCTATGAAGACAACTAGGGGAATGGCCCTACCAACAGTCGTTCTTGCCACTGTCGCACGAAATTGCAACGAATTTTCGACTCAAGAATTTAACTAAAAACAGAAAATAACACTTGCACTTCAATACTATCTGTTCACAACCCAAAATGTCCTATAATTAACCCTTTGCGGTCGAGCGCTTTTTCAAGTGCGGTTCTCACTGGGTCGAACAAATTTTGTCGAAGAAAGCGTTAAATATATGAGGTTGATTGACAAATATTTTGTCGAACGGAATAAAGTGTACTACGCAATAGTGTCAACGAAGTATTGCCAAATTTAAAAAGGTAACCTATTGACGGTATAGATAATTCATTACTGTTGCGGACTTTTCTGTCCGCAAAGGGTTAGTCGAAAAGAAATACTGAAAAATCAATTATTTCCGGTGTCGTTTCACGAGAAGCCTCCCCTGCGTCTTCCAGATAGTCCTCGACCTCCTCAGGACAGCCGTCTCCGAGTGTCTTGAAAGCGCAAACGTTTCGATAGCTCGGAAAGTTTACAAACCACCCCGGCGACCCTTCGAGTACCATCGATACTCGATGGAAAATCCTTTTAAATTTCCTCAGGAGGGGAAAAAGGGCCAGGAGAGTAGCGTTCGAGGGCCGATCGAGATCCTCTCGAGGAGAATCGCAAGCCGAATACAGCCACGGACCCGATAAGCGAATAAATGTCGATATCAATGGCACGTGCCCTCTTCCCCGATTTACTTTCATTGATCCCCACCGCGTAAATTAGGATTCCCGCCGGTAATGTTCTCTGTCGCTCATCGAAATTCAATGGGACCATTCATTCGTCCGTTCAATTGCGGAATCATTTTCTTAGTTAGGAGAACGTGCAGAAACCCGCGGTCCTGGATCATGCTACTTCACGCGAGCACATTCGTCTTATCCTTTCCAGGACGATGGATGCGTTTATACGTCCTTATGAGAATATTAACGGTTAAATTTTATATTTTACCATCATTCAAATTCATAAAAATTATAATTATAGTTATTTATTTATGGAACATGTTTCCAAAGTAGTTTTTCACCAGGAATTCTCTTTAACCTGACAGTTTACTTTTTACAAACAAAATAGGCATATTTTTTTACATTTTCATTCAAATGCCTGCTATTTTGTAGGATGAAGAAGAGAAAATATCTGTGCCAAACACACACACACCCCTAGGCGAAAAACTGGTTTTATTCAAACAATTTTTGGTTTTAGATAAAAATTGTGGAAGTTACAGTGGTTGCCGTAAAGTCTTCTAAAGAGCGTGGCGTGGAAATGGCTGACAAATCTTACCCGTTTCGAATTTTTCCATGAAAATTTCACAAATTATACGTAAAAGTTCATATTTTCGAATGTACGTAACAGTCCAAAAAACAAAAGGTTTTACCACCCGAAAAAGAAACGAAAACTCATCGTAGGATTAAGAATCTAGGATTAAAAATCGGCAGCCGCATTTAGCCGGTGAGTGGGCACGCAGGAGCGTCGGCCATCGGCTTTGGCTCGCTGGATCCCACGTGTAATTTCAGAGTTACGCTCATTGGCGGATACAGTTATCCGCTGATTACACGTCGCCGCGGCTCTTAAGAGTAATATCCTAAATATCAATTACAGTGGATTTCCTCCGCGGCACGATTTCCTACCGGTCGCGCGTAGTTCTACGCGAACCCGGCACACGAAGCCGACGCTAATTGGCCACGGACCTCTTAATGAAACCCGGGGCCCTATCTCTGGACGGGATCGGGAAAAGTCGCGGATTATCCGAGCCGGTGATCGGGTTCGGGAACGTAAATAAAGACGCTCCGCCGCGGCGGATAACCCAGTTTAACCTGAACGATTCGTGACGAGCCTCCGCGATCCTGCGGCCCGATATGTTTCGCGAATTTAGCGAATCGCCGAAGAGAACGAGAAACTGGAGAGAGAGAGAGAGAGCGAGAGAGAGAGAGAGAGAGAGAAAGGGAGAGAGAAAGATCCTTAAGCCGTGTGTCCACAGGAGTGATCCCTGATCTTTCTCAAGAAAATTGCGCGTGTGCTTAGAGACGTCAGGGACGTCAAACTCGGTTATTTTTAACCCTTTGCACTCGGATGTCCCCTCTAAGGAGATATAACTCTAGAATGGCTTCGAATGCAAAGGGTTAACTATCCCCCCCCCCTCCGAACTGACCTACGCAATAGCAACCTAACCGTTGTACATTGATTTGAACCGTTGAACCGTTGGACATGTATAGAGAAATCACTGTAACTTGCACGGCAAGGAAGGGGAATTTCGGGACGTATACGCAGCTTTAGGATGCAAGACAAGTATCGACGATCCGCGTGGTTACATTGTAGCTGCGTAGCCTGGGAAAATTCATGGGGGATACTTCCTCGTTTGATAGCGACCGCTCGCAATTATCGTTTCGAGCTGCGCCGACCCTGGAATTGGCTTTTAACCCGACTCGTGGGATCTGAAAAATCATGTTGCGACGCGGGGATCCGTTTTTAGGGGAGCCTCGCGGCAGGATGCGCGTTACGAGCCGCCATAATTATTAATGGGACAGCATAATCGGGCCCGTTCCCTAAGAGAGAGGAAGAGAGGGAGAGAGAGAGAGAGAGAGTTATCGTGCCGCGAACCTGGGAGACTGTTGCCAGTGAAATTCGCGACGACGCACTTTGATCCAGATCGAGGAATTAGCTGTTCAAAAATAAAAATCCGTTTCGAATGGCATGAACATTTCAGAAGCAATACATACATTCGATAAACACCTAATTCCTCGAGCTGGACCACATAGTGCGATGTGCAGAAATTCCTCAGTTTGAATAGGGTAAACGTAGAAGAGACGCCATCAATTTTCATTAGGAGCCAATAACTATTTTGTTTTCGTGGCTTAATTAAAACAATTTATTTTTTCGCACAATAGTACATTCATACACTTTGGACACTAAGAACGACGGAACGGCGCCGCGAATAATACGCAAATTAGCGCGTTCGCTTGCAAAAAACTACGCGGGCGGAGGGTGGGTCGCTGACGCCCACGCCCTCTCTCTTTCTCTCTCTCTCTCTCTCTCTCTCTCTCTCGGAATTGGAGAAAGGGAGACGGAAACTGGAAGAAACGGCGAGAGATGCCCCGGGGCCGATTCGGCGTTTGTCTTTAACGAGGTGTGCAGTTGTGCAGCGTGTGCATCGTGCATCGTGCATCGTGCAGGAGGATGCAGCGCAGGTGTACGGTCCGCTCGCGCAGGGCGTGGCACTTCTATTCGTTAACGCGGACAGATTCGACGGAGGAGGTGCACACCTCCACGACCTTTCCAGTACCGCGATGTTGATCGACTCGCCGTGGGATCGATTCCGATTCGTTTCGCGCCCAGATATTATGCGAGAACGTCAAAGCCAGGATTTCTCATTTCCGCGAGCAACGCCGCCGTTTCTTCGGTTGCCGATCGAGCACAATGGTATTGTTCGAGCGACGATCGAACGGTGAGAATGGTGTGTTCACCTTTGGAGGTGTGCTGATCCGGTTTTAGGCGAGCCGATTCACGGTGGTTTAGTGGGAGGTTATCCATATATCGGGAGGTTTGTGCGAAATGAAAATTGTCTGTTAATTGCACGACGTAAATAGGTTTTGCCAGGTTACAGGAGTCAGAGGTTTCTTTAATCGTTTTGAAATGTTGAAAATTTTATTAGGGGACCCATAAGTAATCAATTATTTCGAAATCTAAAACAAACTTTGTAGTAAATTCAGGTTTTTATTTCATAATAATCTCCAGCATTATCAAGGACAGTTTACCCCTGCAAATTTCCAATCCCCCTCTTACAGAAATCTAGGGTTCGTGAAGCAAAATATGACTCAAGGTGTCTCCTTACATCTTCTACAGAAGCGAATGTTTTATTTTTTAAATAATGCTCCAGAGATCTGAAAAAATGACAGTCAGAGGGAGCAATATCCGGTGAGTACGGGAGGTTCGGTAAAACTTCCCATTGCAATTCTTTGATTATTTCCTGAGTATAGTTTACCATATGGACCCAAGGCTTCTCGATAATTGTTGTATACTTAATTTTGGATCAGCTTCCAGTAGAGATTTTAAGGTGTTATTATCAATTTCAACTGGTCGTCCACTTCGAGGTCTGTCAGAGAGATCATTATCACCAGCAGCAAACCTTCTGAACCAACTTTGACACTTGTTGACCTTCAATACATCTCCATAAATATCGCAAACTTTCTTTGTTGTTACGGTTGCATTAAATCCCGCATGAAAATGAAAAAGTATGTTATGACGAATATGATCCTCGGAAGGTACGGATGTCGCCATTTTATTACAAGGTGTAAAAGAAATTATACTTTTTAAAATATTTTGAACACAGGCTACTTTATCGAAAACTGTAAGAGAATACGTGTTTCCTCTTCAACGACCGGTACAGAACTGAATTCAAAACAAATTCTTCGCAAATAAGTGATTAGTAATCAATGATTACTTATGGGTACCCCTAATATAATGATATCTTCGAATTCGAAATTTTCTACTGTTCCTCCCTACCGGATATAGTCTTGTATAAATCAGTTTTCTTATGCTTTCCACGTTGTCAAAAAGTTGTGTCAATTATTGCTATATCTTGGACGAAAAGTATCTCGGCAGTATCCCCACTCTGCGCTCTCTTCTATAAAATCTCAAGAATCCGCAAGGTGTGCAACCGGGGGAGGAAATCGCGAGCATTGGGAGCATCCCCAACGCACGTTGCACTTTCTCCGCCGGCGAGAAAGTGCAAGGATCTAACGAGCGGCCGGGGTCCTCGCGTGGGAAATGCATCTTCGTTCGCTCTCGGCTCGGAGCGGATCGACGCGTCGAAGAAGCACCGGAGGAGATCAGAGGCCCTCCGGCTAGAGATACTGGCAGGGTGCTTAACGAGGCAACGTCAAATTCTTTTTCTGCAGCTCGACGCAATTAGACTCTGTCCCGTTCGACGCGGAGGGACGCGCGAAGAGTAATGGCGCCGCCGCTAAATTGCACGTGGGTCCGAGCTGTCGAGCTTCGCTCTATCTCTCTCTCTCTCTCCTTCCCCCTCGGCCCGGTCGGGTCTCTCGGACTGTCGAACGCTCTGCGAAAACGGCAACGAGGCCTCAAACCGAGGCCTCCTGTCCGATCTCATTTTTCCACCGTGTCCCGCTGACAAATATCCCCAGCCATACGCCATACGCTTTTTCCGACCCCCGTTAATGGCTTCGTTACCCATGCATCGCGCAAATACTGTTACCGCTTCTTTCGCCGGCTCTCAGCCTAGCCAAAAACAACCAAGTCTCCTCTTCCCGCTCTGCACTTTATGTCGATGCTATCTGGACGCTGATTTTTCTTACCGGAATATCACCTTTAACCCCTCGAATCGGAGTCGCCAGATCAAGACTCGTCTCCCCACTCTAGCTTCCCCTTCTATGACGATGTTTCCCCACGCTTCTGTCACTGTCGCGCATGTGTCGCCATGTCACGTGGCTAACCCGGCACTGGTAGAGAGAGGGTAACTTTTTTCAGTCACATCACTCTGCTTCGAATGCGAGAGCAGGCTTCTGGAAGATTTCGCAGAACAGTACGGATGGATAAGTTGCTTCTTGAAAAAGATTTTGATCCTACAGCCAACTAGCCTAAATGTTTAAGCAAGTGTAGAAATATAGTTACCATTTTTAATGGCATTTTGATTTTTTTTAGGAAAGTACGTTGTTCGTAGGGGTTGTACTCTATCAAGATTCCTTGATCTAACTTTTTGTAATAGTTGATTAATTTATTGCACGTTTTAATGGTTAAAAGTATTTGAGAAATAGATTAGCTATAATTGCAAATGAAAATATATTTAATATACTTTACAATTAATACTTTTCTTAATTATTACTTAATTAATATTTTTCGAACGAAGTGATGCTCAATATTTCCAATAATTATAATAACAGTAATAATTAATGTAAGGTAAATTATTGCTGCGGAGAATAGAAGTCTTAAACTTGTGAATAAAAATGAGAATTTTCAAGAACTCGTTCTCAGTCTAATTATTGTGTATACTTATACTTGAACTTTTCCACCAGACGGAAAGTCTGAGAAAGCTGGCCCTCGGCGAAGCAGTGTTGTAACAATGTAAATTCTTTCTCCCTTGGCTTCTTCCTTGGTTGGACTATTTCTTTTTTCTGCTTTTTCTACCCCCGGAGTTCAGATTTTACATTTTTTGTTCGCAAATTGTAGCCTTATCCTAGGAGAAACATTTCTGGAGAACAGGATCGTTCTTTCTTGTTACCTTTTCTTTTTTCTTTTTGAAGGAAGCCGCGGAGAAATGTTTCGCCGCTGCAGTAGTATAAACATTGGTTGTTGGGAAGCCTGGTTGATGTTTGGTAAAAGTAGAAATTATTATTGTACTGCCTGTTTCAACGAAATCATCTCTGTTCAAATTTCTTGAGACTGGGAAATTTTCGATCCACTGTATACAATGAATTCTCGATATATGTCAACAACACCAGTCTTGTCGTGTATCATCTAGGAAACATACTCGAGCCGTGTTATGTTTACACTCCTCAGCGTCCAAGGCCTCTCGAGCTCCGTATACCCCGCGGTAGCGGGGATAGTTCCGTGACGTTTTTCGTGCAGGCCTTGGCGACGTATATGGAGAAATCACTGTACACATGTGCATCTTTTTTTCGTTATTTCAGAATCAAAAAACTGTCGAAAACTGTCGAAAGACTCGTCGATCGTTTAACTTTCAGATTGCGGGTGCATAGAAAACGGTTGTAGCGCCGAATTGAACGTTTCCAGTGTCGAGCTGGTTGAAAAGAAATCGCGTTGATCCACCGGCCCTCCCTGGCGATACTTCAACGCCATCCCCTCACGACTCTCGATTTTTCACCGGCATCAGTCCCCGTTCCCCGGTAATTCTTTAATTTAATCGCGCGCGTTACACCGGCTCGTCGGTCACGGCCGGTTTAATAGATCCCCGGGCATTAGCCGGCGCGACTTAACAACCGGCAGATCGTCCGGCTCTTTCGCGAAAGATTAACGCGAACGCCTGCACGGTAACGACGCTAGACGCCTAATCGTTTCGCAGCCCGTTCCACGGTCTCGCGATTATTCCGCGTCGGTGGGACACACGACTACCGTGAACAAGCCTCGACAATCATCCTCGCCACTATGTTGCGAATTAATGATACCCGGCCGCGGAACATCGCGAAACCGTTCCCTCCGTTCAAACGTTTTCCGTCGTCTTGACGACCCACTCCGTTATCCTGCGAATTTTTTCGCTCGCGAAACACGATCCGCCACTCTACCGTGTTACTTTATCGCGCAATTCGGCTTTCACATTTCCACGATTCTTTATCAGCTTATCGCACGCTGTCTGAATGCTGCTCCGCGAGTTTCTTCGAGTTATTTCGGATTCACTGCTGTTATGACAAGCATTGCAACTTTTTATCTTCCACAAATACATAAATTACAATAATACGTATATGTTTTTATTAGATAAGAAACACGATTAAATAGCACTGATGCAAAGTGTACTACCGTACAACGCGATCAAAAAATTGTTTACAGAGACTGTGTTTACGTTTGAGACCTTGAGTGACCTTGAGTAATCATAGTCACTGAATTCCTAAAGGAAGGAACTATCACGGTGGGAAAAAAGGTTGTCACCATGAAAATAAAAATTGAGGTGGCATGTCTAAAAAGAATTACACAAGGAGAAAAAATAATAATGAATAATAATTTTGATTACATAGTTACCCGTTACATCATTCTCAGGTGATTGAACTTCTGTTTCTTACAATTGACAATTTTAATTTTGCATAAAAGTCCGCAGACCAGTTATAACCGATTTGTGTCCTGCGCTTTTAGCGCGCGTTTAAACAAACAACTGAACGGATCTGTCTATGCAGTTTCTGCTATGCCAGAGTTGCATAAAACTGATGCAACTTTCAGCGAACACGATCACCAATAAAATTCGTGCAGAGACTCCGACGCCGGCAATTTTATCGTTAGAAAGGATCGTTCGTGAACCGAAAACCGAAAAGACCAAACGATCCGGTCATTAAACATTTCCCCGACACCCGAAACACCTACTTTCCGCTTTAATTACCCGTTGATTACCGGACTATCCGGAGTTTCGAAACGAGCATCGTCGAATGGGTAGTCTAGCCATCCTCGGTCGCATAAATTCGAAAATATTTTTCGTCCGAAATTTCTCCGGGAGGAACATTAGCTGCGGAATCGCGTAGAAGCTTAATCGAAAAAAAGTTTAATCTGACGTTTAAATCTAGATTTCCAAAAACGATTTTACAAAAGTAAATCAAAGCAGAGGCTTCAACCTACGAAACAAGCCTAGTGAGATCCGATCTTTTTTTTTCCACGAAATTACGATAGTTTTCATGTACAGAGCAACACAAATCAGATTTCTCCAACTAGCCAGCGACTACGAGGACATGATAGAGCCTTACGTCATATTAGCAGGTTGATTTTTTAATTAATAATTTCCATTTACAGCCTTCAGACACAGACCTAAGTCTCTGACTACACTTGTCACATTTGTTGGTCTGTATTATCGATATTATCGATATTTTCGCTTTATTTCGCAGAGAATCATGACAAATAGCTCAATTTATAGCTGGAGATATTTTTTAGTGTGCGCTGGTCTCGACTTCATCGAGAAAACTCGTTCAATGGCATAAAAATGCTCGAATTCCACGGCATGCACGTCGTCAATTTTTGGCCCACTTCTAACGCTTATATTACCAAATATCTGCATAATCTCGGCAGCTCCTGACCAGCGCGCACTAGATTGAACCTTCCTCTTTCGAATGAACCCTTTACCAGCGACAAAATATTCTTATTTAAGGACGGAAACTTGACGCACGTAAAACCATTTTTTTATGTCAATGTAGTCACTCTTCCTTATCGCGAATCTGCGTAGACCGTCTCCTTAAACGAATTAATTTCACAGGAAGCGGTGATAAAAGTGTCGGATAAAAATGATTTTCCCGCGGAACGAACGGTAACGCTGATTTCCCATCGTGTTTTTCTCCGCGGGAGGTCGAGAAATAGGTTGTCGCTAGTCCGTGGCCGTGCTTCGGAACAAAGGGGCCGTTTATCCGGGGCTCGAGGATTTTTCAGGGGCGGTCCCGTCGCTCGAAAATGACTCACGGTCCAGGCCGTGTAGCCGGCTATCCCGATAAAAGGTTTCGCATTGGTAATATCGGTATCGGTGGTTTCCGCTTCCACGGTAAAAGGCGAACGTCACGATACAGGCCCATTGTTCCCCGGGTAAAAGTGAAAAATGCTAATGTACGGCCGGGGTGGCGCAGGTGTGAAGTCGCATATTTAAACATCTTATTATATCCCCGGCGATCGGGTAATGTAAGACCACATTAATTTCCACCCACGTAGCCGAACAATGACCTAGGGTCGCCCGGTGCCGGTATAGTGCTCATTAAAACCCGGGTGGTACCGTTTCTCCGTGTGTTACTCGCCCGATCAGATATTCTGCTTGCTTTCGATCCTTTCCCCTTTCGGTCCTGCCTCTTTCTCCTCCTAATTTCTACTGTTTCAATCGCCTTTAAACTATCTTGTAACTTCTCGGCGAATTTTTATATTCATTGCGACACCTTTCGTGTTATTTTTATTCCGTATATTCAGTGGTTCCAATAAATCAGAGGTAATCCGACGGAATTCCTAAATTGATCTAATGTACCATTTTGTCTTTCACCTATTCAATTTTGTCGTAAATGCGTAAAATCCGCGGCTAGTTGCAACTAGGCTCTGATTAGTTTAAATGTAATTAGGCTGTGGATTTTATTTTATGACAGAATTTAATAGGCCAGGCAGAGGCGACAGATCAGGGGAATTGGGAAGAAAGAGTTATCCCCATTCTGCCAGTATCGGGTTAGTCACGTGAGACTGTGACAGATGTGCGACAGAGACGAAACGCGTCACGAGACCGGACCGGTAGAAGGGGAAGCTAGAGTGGGGAGACGAGTCTTAAAGATAGATAAAGAGAGATATCGACCTTTTTTTACGCTTTTGTAGTTTTATATTCCATTCTTTCTCATTTCCTCCACAAATATTTACCGGGCTATATCTAGACTGCAGATTTTACGCGTTCATGATAAAAATGAGTAGATCAAACACGAAACAGTAGAAATAGAATTTAGGAACACTGTTGTACTGTTTTGAACTCAATAAAATTATTAAAAGAAAATGTAATTGTCGACGTGGCTACCGCGTCTTATAATTAGTACAAACAGTTTTTATGTTGCACAGTAATCCGCGGTCTAATAATTATAAAGCGATACCGGCTGCTGGCATTAATAAAATTGGGAATTGGTGAAATATTCTCGAGAGGATATTTCTGCGTTAGGTGGTTTAATAGCAGGCGTAGCGGCGATCACGCGAATCACGCATCTAGCATCGCTGTGTGGAAGATCGGTGGGAGCTTAGGTAGCAGAATCGGCTGCTAGACTCGCCGACTCGCGTATGACGTCCGATGCCGATGCGGTAATTATCCTGCGAGCAGAGGAATCGTGCAAAAGATAGAGATACAGAGACAGAAGGAAAAGATAGAGAAGAAGTGAGAGAGAGAGAGAGAGCCGTCCAGCTGCTCGAGTGCACCTAATTACGAGCAAGAACACTAAACTGCAATTAACAAGCCTGGCCGGCCGCGCCATTTTGTCTTATTGGCAGCGCGGTGGCTCCGTTCTTTTTAGCGTGTCCCGCGGAGGATCGACGTCTGACCTCAGCCAGGATCCATGGATCCAGCAGGAAATCGGCCATCCATCGTGACGAGGGATGCGTTCGTCTCCTGTCAGACCCGTTACTACAGGAATTTCGTTCTGTAATTAACCCTCGACCGATCACGTGCCGTCCGCGAGACTGCTTAATTTGCGAATTTTATAGGAGAACTGTTTCTATAGTGTGTACATCTTCATTCTCATCGAAGATCGAATGCACTCAGATTCGGATTAGACTGGTGTCGGAAAATTTGGGAAAGGACTGAATTTGTCTAATATTGAAATAATACCAATTTTTTAGTAATCTTTGCGAGTGAGAGTGGAATTTCATTTCTATGCAATTTTCAGTTTTCACAATGGGCGCGAACAACTTTTATATCGCACTGAAATCTGTTCTTTATGCGAAATAAAAAAGACATAGGTGCCAAATAGAAATTTTCTACTCTAATAATTGAAAAATATATAGAGTTTCAAATCTCTCCTACTTTTCTCATAAATGCATAAAATCCGCAGTGTACTCATGAGAATGTCAAGATTGAGTTTGTTTAAGTTAGGACATGCATATTGGCAAAATCATTTTTCCAGACTTAATCTGCGCCAGCTTGTACCTCAGACCTAACGCAGATTAGTCGATTTATTCGTGCCAACTGACCATGGTCTGTGCAACACTTGCAGAAAAGACAATGCTATCTTATCGATGCAGATAAGGTGTTACATCGAATAAAAGGAAATTATAAAATAAGCTGTTCATGCTCGACCATAAATACTCGCTGCAGAAATAAATTACAGACAAATCAATTCTATCAACCGAAATCAATCACCGTCATCATTCGATTAAAAGAAATTCGATCCATGGATCTTACAGAACATCAAATAAAAGTGAATTCTCGATATATGTGAACAACGCCGTGTTATGTTTATACTCTTCGGCGTCCGAGGCCTCTCGATCTTCGTTGCCCCTCACGGGATATACACCGCGGTAGTAAGGATAATAATGCGACGTTTAGCATCCAGGCCTTGGCGACATGTATGGAGAAAACACTGTAATTAATTAATCTGTTCGTTACAGCTGTTGTGTTCGGAATAATAGAGAGATTAAAGTGTTTGCGAGCAGTACCTTCAAAAATACGTTTTCAAAAATTGTTAAATAAAGAGCTGACAGCGTCCGTCGCCGGTTTCGACCGCGTTCGCCGCACGTTGCACTTGCATAAGAAGAAAGGAGTTGATTTTAGCGGTCGATCGACGCAAAATCGTTGGGAAACGCGGGGTCTCTTACGCTGACGCGGAAACGGTGCGCGCGCATGCCGATGCATTTCGATCATCGGTATTATCGCGTTGCGGATCGCGCGGACTTTCTCACGGATCGGCAGCCTGGAAATGACTCGTTCGCGAAACGAAGTCGAAGCCGATGCCGAGGCGAAAAGTCGAAGCTTATGGAGCTCTCGATTCGGTCGAGCGACGCCGAGACGCCGACACCGCGATGCCTAAATTAATGCTCGCCGCTCGTTACCGCGGCAGCTTATTTGACGAACCTTTGATCCCGAACGGTTAATTATCGAATTAAATGCCACGAGAATCGAGCGCGCCGACGCCACACGGATTTCTAAACCGTGACGGCTCAGCGACGGATACGTATTTAGTTGTTGCGCAACGGGGACAGGTGAGACAGCTCGGAAGTCTTCTACGAGACGTCTGCCGAGAGAAACAGAGACACTTCGATAGTCATGGAAAACATTTCTTCCAACTTAGAATATTTTTCTCAATATTAGAATATTTCTCAAAATTATTTATATACCTCACTTGCAAGGCACAAGTAGTAATCCTTGCCCATAAATTCATCCGTCCACGTTTCTCATGAATGCGGCAAAGTCTACTCGTAACCTTTGCTTTACTTCATCCAACTCATCTCTTCAAAATGGCAGGAAGAAGCGTCCGGTCGCGAGAAGAATTTTCCAAGTAAATTCAGAATTAACCTCTTTAGTACTGTACGCCACTATAGTGGTTTCCGTGGAAAGCTTTAGCTTGAACGGTACGAACCACTATAGTGGCTTTTGTGCCATCCTCGGCCAAGCGCGCCGTCCCTGAGAGGCAGAATTGCGGACGAGAGTACTGAGAGGTTAAAAATTGTCCATCATCCCATCTGAAATTGATTCCGACTAGGCTTGATCGTCTTCCAGACACCAGTCGGTCTACAAAAACGAGGATCGAACGTTCGAATATCTTCGACTGAAATCGAAGCCCGTTTCGATCAATTTCGTTTCGATCATGCTTGAGGTGTTTTAATCAGCTCCGAGGGATCAGCTTTCTTTTTCGCCACCTTCGACCGACCCTGTCTGGTCGCGAGAAGAATTCAAGCGTTACACGCCCACCAGACTAATAATTTCCAAGGGAACGCGAAAACTCCGCGAGCCGTCGATTCGTTCTCCGCGCCGCGCCGGAGCGAATAAAACAAACGGGGAGATTAGGATCGCGATCTCCCCGAGTCATAATACTGACTCGGATCGGTGTACGTTACATAGGTGTGTCACGCGACCGATTACAAGCGAGCTGTATTAAGCCGCAACAAGGATTATTTCCCGTTTTTCTCTTTATACCTGGCCGCTCGATGTTTCGCCTGTTGCGTATCCATTACCTCGGCCCGTGGGCCTCCATTTTCTCGATTTTCCTCGGGAAGATATTTTTCGAACAGTGTAATTGCAAACGGAACGGGTTAGGCGATGGTTAAGAAATGCTCAGAACGATCTTGATTTTACAAGTCGATCTAATCGAGTCTCTTCGAGGATTCATTTGCTGTGTGAAAATAGAAATTGATTTCCTTTCTTAATATGTTCAATACAAAATAATAGGTATTTTAAAATTTTCATTTCTCATGTTTATCATAAACGCAGGCACTATTTTTTAATCTTTTACTGCTAGAACGTAGAAAGGAGTGATTACAACATTCACGTTAATTTTGTGGCGGTACTTTTTTGTCCTTGAATATTTTTTCGCGAAAGCTTTCTCAACGTGTCGGCAATATTTTTCTGGTTAAAATGATACCCCACATGGCATGATTCGGAGTGTGTTTGGTTGTTTAATCGACGATTTAGTCGAACCTCGATTATCCGAACTTATCACTAGAACATAGATATTCGCGTGAGAGAACAGTTCTACAGTTGGACTGTTGGATTAAGTCGTTACTGACCTGTGTAATGAATTGGGTAGTATAGCGAATTTTTTGGTACATTTATTAATAATGAATGCAGTAAGCCACGTCGTGGTTTATTGTTAGTAGTCTTTGCGCGAGAAAACGCAGGATCTTTCGAATACATAAATATTTCTGTCGGTATCGCTTCCACGGTACGATTAGTTATAGTCATAAAATGATTGTAACCTTCTCGAACACTATAATTTCCTTTATCTAGATCGGGGTCGGTTGCACGTGGATAGGGGCGTTAGAAATCGTCGATAAAGTCTACCCCAATGAATCGGCTGATCTACTTATTATATCAGCGTTTATGATATCTATTAGATTGTTTCTACAAGTGATTATAGCTATTAAATCACACGTATAATGGATTGTTGATCTGTTCGCAGACTGTACACTTTCATGGACTAAGTTGTAATAAGCTCGGACAAAGAACTGCACTTCTGACCCATTAGGACTTTCCGTATTACGTCAATAAAATATTAAAAATAATTCGTTCTTCGATATTCCAACGTGTAAGGTAATCCCTCGGGAAGATAATTTTGAAAAATTCCCTAATAAATCTTCAACCGCGACTCCTAAATTTATAAAAATTATTAAATAGTCAGGCAACGTGGAAAATAAAGGAAAAATTGCAATAGTCAATTTGCATACAAATGCATAAAAATCTATCGGTTTAGCTATCGCCACTGAAAAATTCACTGATTAATGTTTCGACCAAGTTCTAGATATTAAAAAAATATAAAAAATATGCATAACATTCGCGCGGTTGTTTAACGAGCCCAAGTGAAAATCCACACCGCGGTTCCTCCAAGATGTCCGCGGGCGACGTCACGCGTCCGCGCGATACCGAAAACACAGAGTGAGATGTATTCAGATAGACCCGGTAATTATGCGAGCGGCATGAATAAAACTGTTTCCCGGTGTTGTTTTAATAAATGCAAAACCCGGCCTGAATATTCATGCCGTTGGCGGGTGGTTGGTTCCTTTTGTCGTCTACGGCGACCTCTGGAGAAAAATGCGGAACCCGTGGAAAGCAAGCTCCGCGAAGACGTCCCCGTTTCCGGAAATTGAAAGTACAAGGTGTCGGGTTACGAAAGTGTCTTACAATTACGAAACATTCCACGGCGGGGACGTGTAACGAGCCGGTGCCGCAATCGACCGGGGACCATTACATAAAACGATTATTATCGGGCCTATTACTGCATAGTGCCGCTAATACATTGCTGGCGCAGGATGATTCGTTTCAATTTAAAAGTGGACACTGCCAAGTTGATTCTACGTTCATCTCTTCAACGCCGGTTTTATGTTGTAATAGAGAGCCGAACAACTGCAGTGTGCACTGTTTTGAGAATTTACTGTAGCTCGTGATTTTTTTAGTGTCATTCTCAGCCTTTTGGAGGAAACCATTTTCTGCCTTTTTTGGAGGAAACAATTTTTTAAATTTGCCTTTCAAATTTGAGAATTTTTCTGATCTAACTATAGACGATACTCGAACGATCCTTGAGCAAAATGATTCGGTGGACTCTCCTGAATGTAACGGTATATTTTTATTATAGTCTTGCGAACATTTAAATATGTTTAAATGATGTTTGAAGACGACAAGACACTCAGTTTTCCAGACATTTATGTTTATATACAAACTGTTATAACTTCGAGGGAAAGAATCTTAAAATTATCTGCCTAGGCGCATTTTGAAGCACCGAGCTTCCTCTTTACAGCAATTGTTTAAAAGTGGATTTACGATTTTTTGTCACCGTCTTATTAAACTTTGAATGAAAAATGTACCGCAGGCATTACGTACTCACCGGCCGGGCATGGGATGTAAAAATATTTTTGGGATAAATGGGAATTGTACTTTTAAACAATGTATGAAAATTCTGCAAAAATTTGTAAGAACACTTCAAAGCATACACTATAGGACCACGATGGCTAAAAGTTAAAAAAGTTTAAGATGGCTTTACATTTGCAATCATTTTACGCCACCGTCATCGCAAATTTTTCCGAATCATTGCAAATTTTTAGCTTGCGTAATTTGTCAGGTAGAATAATAATTGTAATGAAAGTCGCATTAGACGGAAACAGAGGTTCCAGCGTCTCCGAGGAGTTTATCGACGGCATTCGTTGCTATTTCAAGTTGCACGAATGTGCACACGGTTGACCGTCCGTCTCTTTCGTTGGCACGGTTATGCCGACCGGTCGTTAGGCGGGAGATTAATTAAGTTAAAATCACATGTAACGGGCCCGGGACAGCGTGTAACGGGTCGCTGTACAGCTTCACTTTGTCGAGGCTCCCTTAATTTGACAGGGGAACGAACGGAAAGGTACTGTTGCACGCTTCGCGGATTAATGTCTGATTAATAGACGCAATAATTCAACGATGCGATCGTTTAGCGGTAATTAATAAACGTGCTTTATTGCCCGGGAATAATGCATATTATATCGTCCGTGGCACCTTGCGTTGTAACGGGTGAACCAACAGGAGTCGATGATTCGATGATTCCTCTCAAGATCATGAATTTCCCGTACTTGAACTTCTTTCGTTGGAAAATTTTCCCGAATTTGTTCGAACGGTTTGCTCAAACAATTGTTTATTAATACGTTGACTGCCAACTTACAATCCCCAGGAAATCCAATAGAATGTTTAATTTCTAAATGTAAAGGAATACCGAAAATATGTAAATAATATAATACAATACAAAATCCAGAAACACGATTGTTGAACTACTGAAGAACGTTCAAGTAAATCATAAAATCCAGAAATACAATTTTTGTGCCACTGAAAACTGTTCTTGAATCATGACACCAGTCAATGCATTTTTCTTGAGACATGCTCCATAAAAATATGTATAGTTCGTGTACTTGTGATTGTTTCTCAATGGAAAAAAATAATGTATGTACTTCAAACACCCATAAATATTTGTGCAAAATCTTGACACTAAAAATCCTTAGAAATTGGCAAGCATATGGCATTCGAAACCACTCAAATAAAATAAAATAGGCATTAGGTGGACAAAGTGTTAAAGTGTATTCGCTTGCGTTTTATTTAGAAGCTTTTTCAATGGTCCAATGGCCGCCGATTTTCGCAATGGCGTCACGATGTCTTCGACAACTGCGTCTGAAAGAACCGAGCGAGCCGTGTGTGGTGCCTGCCGACCTCCTTATCGATAACGTGACCGGGCGTAATGCAGAAGATCGGTAGAGTGCACCGCGCTGTATGCACGCGGAATCGCATTATCTGAAATGCACAGCTGCCGGTCTCCCACACGGAGATTCGTCCTTCCGTGGCCCCCGCAAAAACAAAACTCCGCGCGGCAGGCGATACTGCTCGCGTGATCACACGTGTGGCATGTTAATACACAATAAGAAATTAAGAACGTCCGCCATTTCTCGGCCGCTTATCCCCCAAACCGGGGGATGGGATTTCGCGTGGGCCGCAACCGTTGCGAAAACTCGCCCGACAGGGGAAGATTCACCAACCAGGAAATTCCGAATATTATGAAACTTTCGGGACACGTACTCGGCGGCATGCATTCCGGATCTATGTTATACGCGATTATTTTTCCTGCACGTATCACTCCGGCCGGCTAAAATTAACCATTCGAATTCGGTCCCACGTTTCACGTTGTAAAACATTTTATTCCGCCAGCGACGGAGCCGAAATTGTCAAACGATCATCGATTTCAACAATTTCTCGTGTTGACGAACGATATTTTCGATTCGCAGCAAAAGATTCCAATTTTTATAATTTTTGATTTTTTAAAACCATTACCATTTTGTTCGTCTCGTTTTTTCTTATTAAAATTACACCAAACGCGATACAATTATGATTACAATTATCTGTGTAACAAGCGAAGTTCCAAATATCGTGTACCTCTACCGTAAATGTCATGTCCGAAACTTGGTCGTGATTATATCGTGTTTGGTGTCATTTTAACGAGAAAAATGAACCGAAAATGATGGTAAAAATTGACGAAAAGCCTGTCTAGTAATTCCTGTAATTTAATCGTTAGAGATCGAGTTTTGAAATAACGATTCCGATACCCCGGATCAGAATGAACGAAAATGTTGAGAGATGCGATGGAAAACAAAGTTGATTAAAAATTGTTTAGGAGTCGAGCACTTCCACCAGCACAATCGTCAAAAGCCTTCCCTTTCTACGGTTTAATTGACGTCGGTACGGACCCGGGTTTCTCCGGCTATCGAATGATTGGTCGAGCAAACGTCAACGGTAAATCTCGATAATGAATGATAGATAAGACCGTTTTCTAGGGAATCGGGCCGCATAATGAGTCCCAGAGAGAGCGTCTAGGCAAACAGAGATTCGTTTAGCACTCTCGGGACAGCTACCGGTTCGATCAAACAACCGGTGTGGACCGGTAACAATGAAACGGTTTTTTCCTACTTTTTTTTTGCTGGTTCAAGAAAAAAGAAAGAGACGGAGAACAGAGTGGAAGGTTAAAAAAAAAAAGAGGAACCGAGCGAAACGGAGAAAATGCGGCCGAAAAGGCAAAGCCCGGGAGCCCGGGACACGTTAACGACCCTGCAGGTGCTAATTGCGGTGGCGGCGAGCCAAGGCCCTGGACAGTTTCTGGACAAGACGATTCGGGGACAACCGAGCTAAACACTTCGGCAAACAGACCCGGACCTGTTCGGACCTCCTGCGTGCCACACAAAAGGGAAAACTCTTAACGTTCACCCTTTAATAGGCGCTGCGAGGTCCGCTCGGGGAACTTACAAATCGCCGCGTCGCGGTGCACAGTGGTCCGGATTCAAGAATTTAGTGGTTTCTTTTTTTACTTTTTTGTGAGAAAGAACAGTTCTTCTTAAAGTTGATAACCTATTCGATTCCCGTTGCTTTCGAAGAGTCAGCCGGACTGCTATGACACGTTCACTCGAAGCAGGAAATATTTTTTAAACTCAAAATTCAACTTTGTTTCTCCTTGAACAGTCGATAATGGCTCGAGAATTATATTATATATATTATATTATTATATTATATTATATTTCTGGATTTTATAATTTATTTGAACATCTTTCGATGGTCTAAAAGTTATATTTCCAGATCTTATGATCGAGTTGGACCTCCTTTAATAGTTCAAGAATTATATTTCTGGATTTTGTAATTTATTCGAACATCTTTCGATGGTTCAAAAATTATATTTCTGAATTTTATGATTTATTCGAACATTTTTCTATAGTTCAAGAATTATGTTTCTGGATTTTATAATTTATTCGAACATTTTTCTACATTCCAAGAATTATATTTCTGGATTGTACGATTCACTCCAATATTTTTCAACGGTCCAAGAATATGAACTTTTGGGCTGCAAATTAGAACAAAAAAGTGAAAATAATTAAATAGTATATTTATACTCTTCACAATATATTTGTATTGACATTACACGATATACAAATTCTGAAAAATATTGAAATTTGTAAAGAAATAAAGAGCTTTCCTTGGACTCCCATCACTTTCCTTGGAAAGGCATAAAAGTTTAATGGCTTCGCTGACCGCGTCTCTGTACCCTTGTACAGTGAATTCTCGATATATGTCATCAACACAGATAGTGTATCATCCAGGTGACATTCCCAAGCCGCGTTATGTTTACACTCCTCGGCGTCGACGCCTTGATGTTTACGCCCTCGACCTCCGCGGCGCCTCACGGGGTGTACCCCGCGGTAGTGGGGACACTTCCGCGACGTTTATCATCCAGGACTTGGCGACATATATAGAGAAATCACTGTACATCAATTTGCCTCATCGAGCTATGAATGTGTTCATAATGCGTTGGGCGTGGAATAGAAAATAAAAATGAAACAAGAACAGAGCGGACGTGTAATTTTTGTTCAGCTGGCAAAGTCATTTTTATCCTGTATCATTGCAAGAAACCTTTCGGAAAAGAAAACTGCGTGTCCTTTTCATCACAGCTCCCACTCCCTAGACGCCCCGGCCGAAACAATCGCATAATCGAGCGACACAGTAAACAACCGGGTTGCACCAGGCCCACCCTCGCGCAGACGGGATCAACACCTAACGAGGGAATAGTGTGTAAACAAAGCTGCATGGTCGCGCGCCGCGATGCAAATGCGAATTGCGAGAGCCTGCGCCGCGTCGTTGTTCCCGGTGAAATTTCGCGCGCGCGCTTAAACGAGCTGTCATCGTAGGAACGCGTGTGCAGAGGGTGTTACAAACGCAGCCGACCATACCACTGTCAACGGAACTGACTGTCACGATGGCGAAATTTGCATCGGCGCGGGGCCGCTTCTCCTTTCACGCCTTATACGAGGAATGACAGCCTCGTAATCTGCGTCCTCCCACACTGGCCGCGGTCTTATTCTCGGCCTCACCTCTCCGCCATATCTCCTCTCCTCCTTCCCTTTGTCTTCCTCCTATTCGTTCTCCTTGTTCTCTTCTCCGTTCTACCGATCGGTTTTTTATCTTTCTTTTGCTCGTCCCTCGCTCTTTCGTTCTACACCGTCGTCATTTATCCCGGCGTCAGCCTCGCGATCTTCCTGGCCCAAGGCCTCGAACCGTAGCGCTCCGAGAGGATTCTAAGCGGAACAACCGGGCGGATAAACGGCGAACAGAGCGAACACCAGAAGATCGGTACGCGCCGTTTCATTGATTTCGTTCGGTCTGTGCCCGGTGGCGAACCAACTCGTGGAGATCGACGAGAGTAATACGCTGCCGTGCAGAATTAAAAGAGCACTGAATTTTGAACCTGTAACGAGAGATCGTGCAGGGATCGGGGCTGGCTCATTCCGAAGCGATCTCTGCTTGAGTTGTACTCTAGCGTTATTTTTCTTCTGCGTCACGTCGTGGGAGAAAGGTCGATGGTTCTTCTGGGAAATTCTTTTCTAGTTTTTCATATTTAAATTACTATATAAATACAAAAAATCGTGAAATAAATCAAATGCCGAGTCAGAGACGTCGTTGATTTCAGATGCAAAACCTGACCATTTTTAACTAAAAATTTAACTGGAATTGGTTGAACTTTCCACCATATCGTATGTAGAGGAAAATCGAATAGAAAATTCAGAGTTAAATTTTATCGCAAAGGGTTGGTCGCTATGCTACTATTCAAAATATTGCTTACATCATTAATTACAGTGTTTACTCTATATATGTCCCAAACGCCTAGCTGATAAAAGTTCCAGAACTATCCCCACTGCCGCGGGGTATACCCCGTGAGGGACCTTGGCCGAGGCCTCTAGAGCCCACTATCCTTTAAAATAGTATCTCCTGGCCGATATACGTCCCTGGATAGACCCGTGTTTCGGACATATATCGAGTAAACACTGTACATTGTTGACTTACACGTTCAGGAATACTTATGAAGAAAATGCGAGGAAAAATGAACTTTTTGAGACTTCAAAGCCTGAATTACGCCCTCTGAAGTGACTCGACGAAAGGGCACTCATCTGAATCCACTTTGTTCCAAGATTCGCCGGAGGGCCGGATCGTTTGCTATCGCGATCTCGCCCTAGGATAGGCATCGAGCGTAGAACAGTTCCCGCGATTCAATGTTGCACGCATCCCGTGATCGATTTGCAACAAGGTCGGCGCGGATATACGCTAGATTGTTGCACCGCGGGTATATTCAATTCGCCGAGGGAAAGGTACCGTTCGAGGCTGCAGGTGAAAAGGAGGAGAGCGAGGTAAACTAAAGAGGCGGAGAGGGAGACGAGCGATAGTGGAGAGGGGAGAGGAGGGAGAGGGAGAGAAGAGAGGAGCAGTCTCTCGGAGAGAGAACGGGTTACTCGTAAAATTCCTCGGGACTAATTACCTGCACGGGCTGCGAGGCGCGAGCGCGAGCAAGCGGACACTGCAGGCGCGTCATCGCCGTTAATCGCGGAGTAATTAATAGGCGATCGTCGCTAATTGCGCGATCGGATCTCAAGGATCTTAATGGTGCGTGACGTTCGCCGATTCCCATTGGCTGCTACTCGTTCCCTGAGAAATACTTCGGAACGTGAACGAATGAATTCGGACCTGAACGTTTTAATTTCACTTGTGTCACTTCGATTCCGTTATGCATTTTATTCGAACGAATTTAACGCGTACCAACGATCTTATTCGTTCGAACGGTTCAGTTGTTGTCCATCGCAAGCGAAGATCCTAATTAACGTCAGAATTTTTGGACGGGTTCAAAATGACATTTCTGATCTTTTCTTGTAAACAATTTTGTTCTTCTTATTTATTCGTTTGGGATGCGCCTGTTGACATATTCGTGACATTTTTCTGATTAAAACGAGACCAAACACGACATAGTCTGGCTCAAATTTAATCGTTTAATGTACGTTACAGTGGAACCTCGATTATCCGAACCAAATAATGGAACGTGCATGATAGAACAGTTATCCAGTGTTAGATGCGAGAGAATCACCTTCACTGACTTGTACAATAACTCGTATTGTATGTCAATAGCTCTATACTTTAGATCGAATTTGAACATCCCCGGTTCGGATAATGGAGGTTCTACTATATCGCGAATTAAACAAATATGCTCCAAATTTCGACTTGTTCGACTCGTTCAATTAGAAAATATTGGTAAACGACCCATAAAAAAAAAGCAATTCAACACAAAATACTTTTCCCATTGACTTCGTATCTTTTTGACATGTATCCAGGCATTACCGTACTTCAACATTGAAGGACTGTGGACGACCTTGGAATCCCATCAGCTACTGATGCAAACAGTTGTGTCATTCAATTCCTATGTCTTTGACATGAATCGAGGCATGACTGTACTTCTAAAAACTGTGGAGGACCTTGAAATTCCGTCAGCTACTGATGCATACAGTTTTGTCATTCAATTCCCATGTCCTTGACATGTATCGAGGCACTACCATATTTTTAAAATTTGCAGACCCTCTTGGAATTCCGTCAGCTCCTGATGAAAACAATTGTGTCGTTCAATTCCCATTTCTTTGACATGCATCGAGGCACTACTGTACTTCTAAAGACTGAGGACGACCTTGGAATCCCATCAGCTACTGATGCAAACAGTTGTGTAATTCAATTCCTATGTCTGTGACATGAATCGAGGCATGACTGTACTTCTAAAGACTGTGGAGGACCTTGAAATCCCGTCAGCTACTGATGCATACAGTTTTGTCATTCAATTCCCATGTCCTTGACATGTATCGAGGCACTACCATATTTTTAAAATATGCAGACCCTCTTGGAATTCCGTCAGCTCCTGATGAAAACAATTGTGTCGTTCAATTCCCATTTCTCTGACATGCATCGAGGCACTACTGTACTCCTGAAGCCTGTACACGTTCCTGGAATCCCATCAAGTTCCCTCTGGCGCAATCTCGCGAGTCAGTTAGCCGTTCAGGTGATATTTAGACGTCTCCTAAACCGTTGTGGAGTGGGGCGAAGGGTCCGGGACTGTTATTTACGCGGCGTGACGAGTATCTCCGGTCGGTGGACGGTGATTCGGCGGTTCCTCGGAATCTTTGTTCCCCTTTGGGACCACAAATTGTCTCGTGTTACACGCGTCGTTCTTAAAGCCGCGACCGAAAGAGAGAAAGAGAGAGAGAGGATTCCCGACGTTCAACGGTTCCGTCGTTAGCCGCCGCCGCCGCCGCCGTCCCATTCGCACCTGCAGCATCACCGTTCATTGTGCACCTGTCATGTTTCACACCCTTAAAACAACAATTGCCGTTGACCCGCCGTTGGCGAGATTACTCGACTCGATGGACCCGACCGGCACCGTCTCTTTTGCCACCCGGAGTTCGAAAAATCGCCGATCGCTATTTATTTATTTACCCGGGAACGCAACGGGAACGCCAGAAAGCTACCACTCGGCCATTCTACTGGTCTGTTTACCTACTCGGGCAACCCTAAACAAAGATCATCCCTGTCGGGACATGCGGATCGTGGATCGAGATGCGGATCTTCTAGATTCGATTTCGACAGTGGAAATATACGCAACACTGAACGCCACCAGTGTACATTTCTTTACCATACAATGACACGATTGAATTTATTTAGATTTGTTATTGTAGATTTCATTAACCCTTTACCCTACAATATCGAGACAGACTATAATCATTGTGTCAAGAATTTCTAATCATTTTAATCACAAAATAAGTAGTGGTGCAAGGGGTTCAACAAGTATAGGGCTCTGCTTAAAAATTTGGAGGTGACCTTTAATGGCCTTCTGTGTTAGCTCAAGGTCAAGCAGTTATCATCTCTAGACTGTGATTAGATTAGAAAAATTAGAAGAATTTACGAACGTCAATTAAAACGATTTTAAAATTACGAAAAGATAATGAAATTGCTGTTTGGCTTCTATTCATTGTAACACAGTGAAATATTATGCATAAAAATCGGCAAACATTTGTTTGTATTTTTATCTTTCGACCGTTGTAGTTAGTAGGAGCAAAATGTAAGAGAAATTCGTATCAAGATTTAAAATTGCACGTTTTGGCAGCATAAAGGGAGGTTTAAAATTGTTTAGCGAGGTGTCCAATTAAAATCTGGAGCATGATCGCCTGCTGGAGCATCTCGTGCAACATCCAGGCTGAGGAGAAGAATAAAGGGACACGGTTTATGAAGCAGGATACCTTATAGGGCCGCTATGAGTTGGACACGTACAGGTCGAGTGGCGAATGTGACCAACGCGACGTGGCAATGATAATTAATCAAGCTGAACGCCAAGCTGGCGCCCTCCAAGCACCGTAATAATAACGCTAGCTGTGTGGTCCATCCTTGTTTTGTGCTTGGCTGGACCATGAGATAGTTCCTTGTACGCAGAATTGTACTGACTGGTCGATGCGGAAGGGTCCACTATTGGGAACGATCAAAATGCAATAAAAAAAGTCCAAAGTAATTAATTTTCAGTTGGAATAATTTCAAAAACTATATATTATTATGCCGTGAAATTCGTCTATTCAAAGAGCACAATTAAAAAAAAAATCAATATTCCACGCCCTCCGGTTCCCGAGATATAAAAAAGTATAGGTTCTACTCTCGACTCTGAGGACTTTTTCACCCTCTGGATATGAATAAAGAAATACGTGTGAAATATTTTTCAAAAAATTACACCGACCAAAAAAATAATTAAAATCGGCGCGTTACACCTGGAAAGTGTCCCTTGTGACACGCAACCCGGACCTAACACAGTCAATTATTTTTAGTATAAATGCATAAAACAAAATAAAGAAAATAGGTCTTCTACGACCCATCGCTCTAGCCTTGTCTCTCAAAATTCTTTAAAAATCACACAGGTACAAAAGTGCGTGAAAACACGCTGAAAAAATCATGAAATACCTATAAGTAATCGGAAAAGTTGTAATACTGCAAATTGACAATGCCCGGCCCCAAACAGCTAAACTCATTCAGGAAAAAATCAAAGAATTGCAGTGGGAAGTTTTACCGCACCCCCCGTATTCACCGGATGTTGCTCCCTCTCTCTATCATCTTTTGAAATCTCTAGAGCATTATTTAAGAAATAACACATTCATTTCTGTAGAAGATGTAAGGAGACACCTTGAGTCATATTTTGCTTCACGAACCCTGGATTTCTATAAGAGGGGGATTGCAAATTTTCAGGAGATATAGCAAACTGACATAGCAACTGTCATATAGCAACTGTCTTGATAATGATGGAGATTATCTAATAAATTCACAGAAATAAAAACTTCAATTTACTACAAAGTTTGTTTCAGGTTTCAAAATAATTGATTACTTACGGATCCCCCAATATCTTTACAGTGAGAAATATCGTTATCCGTTCTCTCGCGACAAGGCGGCGCCGGGTCGAAAGTGGTATCGCTAGGCTGCATTGCCGTGGAAATTGATATTACTGCTGGAAATGTAACAAGGAACGAGGGAAGACAGCCGCGGCTTATTCTATACCAGGAAGAAACCACCCGAGGGCCGTGGAGAGCGAGGAGAGGCCGAGAAACGTCTCTCTCCTCTCTTTCTCTCTCTTTTTCTGTGGAGAACCAGGTTACAGCATCGCCCGAAGACAGAAACGCGCACGGTCGGAAACGTCGGTCGATCTGCGGCGGTCGTACAGGTGCGGCCCAGCTCGTAAAGATGCAAATCCACCGAACTGATGGACTCGTCAGCGACTGTCAAAGCGCGATTGCCACAGAGAACGGGAGAAAGGGATGGAGAGAGAGAGAGAGAGAGAGAGAGAGAGAGAGATGTTGAACGCGTGCAACACGCTCGTCGGTTCCCTCCGCGAAACAATATTCTGTTGCGGCCCCGAAGATAAACAATGAGGAGCCCTTCTCCGGTTCTCTCGAGTTCCCGGAGAAGAATCGCGGCCTTTCTTCCTGCTGCCAGGCGACGCCCTGGCTCTTATTTTCTGTTTGCTCGGCAAACAAACCCTTCCCGATCGGCCCAGCCATGTCCTCATCCTCCTCGGAACGATTACCGAACCAATACACCGAGACAGAGAGAGATACTTGGAGATTCTTCACGAAAAGCGACGCGCCGCGTCACGAGCGCTGCTGTTCTACGATTGTCACGTTGCTATACTGTTGTCTAACAGTACCGAGGTAGAGGTGATCGCATTTGGTTAGGATCAGAATGGCAAATACACCGGTTCGCTCGGCAAACAGTCGATCGCGCAGCTTTCGCGAGGATCCGGGTTTAGAGATCGTCGGCTGACGAGCATCTACAGACCATCAATCGATATTGCTCTCTGCCATTTTTTCTGGTAAATAAATATCTTAATTTTATCTTCGAATTTTAATTTAGAAACGCAAACTTTCGCTCCATCCCAATATTTGTTCGACACGTCGAATGCCACGCCCATGAGAAATCACACAAGATCAAAACGACTTGTCTACCACTAAACCTACCAAGCATTAACAGCAGTGACTTATAAAAATGGCAATCCTAAATTTATTAAGATTGTTCGTAATTTCCAATATAATAAATGCTTGAACAAGGAAATTTATTCCACTATTTTCCATAAATGAACTGTTACAATTTCAATAATCGTAAAATATAAAGCCGGCCATTTTGACCGTGGTAGGTTTAGTGGTAATAATGCAAAAATTGAAAAGAGAAAAGTAATACAGGAAATAGTGGAACTTTGATTATGCGAACTAATCAGTGCGAGCATCCTAGTGTAGTTACTTAATGGCAATCAGTGTCGTCAGATTAAGACTTGTTCCCCCACTTTGCCTTCCCCTTCTACGACGCCATTCCCCTACCCTTCCGCCCGGTCAAGTGAGTAATCCAGCACTGGCAGAGAGGGGGTAACATTTTCACTTGAATTCAATTAAATTCCCCTGATCTGGCGACACTGATGACAACATTATACACGTATAATGAACCGTGTTGTGTACGGATCGCTTTAGCGGGGATTATGGTAAATGTATCCAGCAGCGTTGCCAACTACTATTGGCCAATATCAAGTCTCTCACGTCCTATTCGCGGACCCTTTATTTTTGCGGTATCTCGAAACCGTCGTGTTCGAGAAACCTTCTATCAGTCGCCCTTTGTGTTCCGACACAGGCACAATAAGCACGATTACGAAATCAACTTGCGCAGATGTCCCTTCCAGTTTTTCACATCGTGGGAAAAGCGTTTTACTGTCTCGTACACCGGCAACCGCCGAATAAAACGTCCGTTGATAATTATTATACTAGACCTGCGGATTTTACGCGTTCGTGACGAGAGTAGATCAAACAGGAAGAACTGGGAACGTCGGAGAAGTTAAAGTCTGCTGTTGCAATCTTTTCAATTTCATCGGATCGTTGAAAGATGAACTGGATCTCTGTTTCGATATCAGTACCGAACCTTTTTATTTTGTATGGTGATGCAGTATAGCACTTTTTGGACGTTCTTAGACAGTAAGGTGACAACGTAAGTAAGTTATTTAGATTTTTTAGCGCAGAAAAATTAAAAACAAGCACTGTACATGATATTTGAAATAATACTGAAAACCGAAAAAGAAAAACCTAAAACCTGGCGGGATAATAATACAAATAATCTATAATTAAAGTTAGTTTTTTCATTTTTTAAAGTTTCTTTTGTGCTGCTCCTGCATTCTTTTATTATTCTCTAAAAATTTTGAGAAATTAAAAATAATGTGATAATACATTCTAAAATTGGATAAAAATGGAGATTTCGGTTAAGCGTAATTTTTATAACAACTTGCGTACTCGAATGAAGAAATTGATTCAATAATTTCTAATGCAATAGAAAATCGAAGACCACACATAACTAGATAAATCAATTATAATAAAACTGAGCAGGCGTCAATTAAAATGGCATACAAATTAAAAGAATCCAAGAACGCTAATATTTCCAATGTATTAACATCATTAAAGACGGAAAGAATCTTCTATATGCCGTCTGTTTCCCGAAATATTTATTTTGCAAAAAGATCTACTTATAACTAATAGCGGTACGTTTATTGTTCACCCAATGTGAACGAATTCATCAGATTACAATTTTTTCGAGTTACAGTATCAAAATTTTTAAATGACGTCTCAGAGTCATTATTCGAGTGGAAAGGGTTAAAGTTCGGGGAAGACGGTAGGCAGAATTTGAAGCACTCCAAGCACAAGAAAATCGAAAGAACGTAAGATCGAATGAAAGGAAAAACAAGAGACAGCAAAAGGGAAGAAAAGCGAGCAAGAGAGAGAGAGAGAGAGTGAGAGACAGAGAGGGGGGGGGGAGACAGTTAGAGGGGGAGAGAGTCCAGAGAGGAGAAACGGAACGGAGTAAAGTGCAGATCGTACTCGTCGTCCGGTTGCCAGGCAACGCGCTAATTAGCCCACCCTGCTCTTTGGAGTGGATACTCGACGGTACTTGGCGATCTCTCTCTCTCTCTCTCTCACTCTCTCTCTCTCTCTCTCTCTCTCTGTCTCCTCTCCTCTCCGTCCACCGGTCTCTTTGTCAGTGGCTGCACCAGCGTAGTGACATCCTACCGGTAGGATCATTAATGCGGCAGTCAACGCGGTCACGTCGACTGAGAGAGAGAGAGAGAGAGAGAGAGAGAGA
>CM052138.1:7962656-8019072 GCA_028454255.1 Halictus ligatus
TTGTGCGAGTCTCACTAGAATAGTAATGTCTCGATTTATGCGAAAATTTCGGGACCGTAGTGTCAGTTACGTCGTCTACGCACTCTGTTCTGATTTCTTACCGCTCGGGTCGAATGTTAAAAAATGATATAACTTTTTCGTTTATAATGATTTCTTTATGAAACTTTTACTGATTTATTCGTCACATTTTTTCCGGTTAAAATGATACGAAACACGATACACTTTGGTTCACGTTTACGCGTTTAATCCACGATATAGTAGAACCTCGATTATCCGAACCAACAATATTTGATGTTTTCCAATCATTTGTGAGGAACGGAAGTGAAGTTGTGCTTCTTCTTTTAATCAATGCAGCATGTCCTAATAATGCGTTAAGCGGACAGGAGATATTTATGCAAAATAAAAATTGTCTTGATCAGTTGAGGGGCAATGAAAATGTGTGTTTCTTTTTCAATAAGTTTAATAATTTGGAAGCTACAGAACAATATTAATTGCCCGATTCTTCTAATATGCAACTGTACGATACAAAGTCTAATCGACTCTCGTGCACACTGTTTTCGAGATGGAAATGAATGAAGCAAGAACAATGCCGAAATATTGAACACCGTGTAGCTAACAGTGATATGTACGTAATCCTGCGTTAAAGGTTAGGAATTAAATATCACTGAGAGACCGCGAACTTTATTCGATCCTGCCACCCGCGGAGTTGAATGAAAAACGACAAAGGATCTTGTGAAAACGTCGACCAAAAAATCTCTTACACATCAGCATTAATTCTAAAACCTTCGCCGCCTTTTTCAAATAAGTTGTTAGTCGTGAAGCAAACTAAAGATTCACTCTTTCGGTTTGCACAATTTTTCACGTGGGATAGGAAATTAGAAAAATTGCTTACTAACGTTGAAAAACTTTTTAAAAATTCTAAACAGACAGGAAAGTACCTTGTTGACAAAACAAATGATAAATTGCCAACTACTACTGAAAAATTTATTAAGCCACAAAATTGGAGACTTCGAGAAGCTCTGGAATAAATATCGGCAGCTGACAGTCACAGAAATAACAGTAAAAATCGTTGACGTATCTCAGCAACCGCTTTCCAGTCTCTGGCGAAAATGATCCGATAACGCGATCGCATCTCGATCCCCCGTTTCCTCGATCACGTGCCTCATGCTCCTCCGTTTCGCATCAAGGCTCCAGGTTTCGCAAAGCAGATTAGTCGCGTGGATTCAGCTGGTTGCGCAAGGACCGCGTTCCAACGCATCGATCCGTTGTTCAAGGATCCGCGATTCCGTTCGAGTTCGTCAAACCTTTCCATTCCGACGATTACTCACTGGTTCGACGTCCGAACGGAATTCCGGAGTTGCGTAAAGCAGCTTTGCTTTTTCGAGGGAAGCGATTTCCACCGATGCCCGCCCCTTTCCCTCGAAAATTGGTTCAAATTTTTCGAATCGATCATTTCTCCTCATCGTAGGCGACGTTTCTTCATGCGGAGGTAATTTGATAACCAGACTGCAGATGTCACGCGTTCATGACAAAAGTGAGTACAGTGATTCCTCTATATATGTCGCCAAGGCCTGGATGATAAACGTCGCGGAATTATCCCGAGATATTATACCCCCAGACCTATCGTGATGTTGACATATATCGAGAACTCACTGTAGTTGCAATTGGACATGATGTACAGATTGATAGAATTCAGTAACATTTTACTTTCGACCTAGTAAAATTATTAAAAGGAAATTAGGCGCTCCTATATAACAAATTCAGAATGTTTGCATTTTCTATAAAGATTCGCAGTCTATTGATTACTCCCCTCAAACAATTACTCCGAATTATATTGCGGTTATACTTGGCGATCTTCGATAACATGCGACACGTAGCGCGACGATTATTTGCTTATGAAACTTTTGCCAATATGTTTGTGACATTTTCCCGATTAAAATGAGTCCAAGCACGGTACAGTTTGCACCATAATTACTTCTTTAATCTACGAAAGAGTAGAGCCTCTATTATCCGAACTGATGACATCCGTATTCAATCCTACTAAACTGTCCAATTTAAAGCAACGTATGTAGAACTGTTCTGCTATTTACTCAAATAGTTTGGATAAAAGAGGTTGTACTACATCGTGAATTAAACGAACAAATGAAGTCCGAATCATATCATGTTGGACATCATTTTAATCGGGAAAATGCCGCGAATATTTTAAAGACTGATATAAACAATTTCACCAACAGCATCGAGACAAACGATTGTGGCAATACCAAAATAAATTGAGCAATCTAAGTGCGAGATGGAGCAAGGACCCTCATTTGTCTCGAGCAAGTCAGTGGATACAGTATGTGTCGCATGCGATCGAAAATCGTATTCAGTATAACTACAGTCTAAGTGGCCGTCCTCCCGACACGGTGGCAAAGAATAAGGTTTCAGAGGAATCTCTGCGTGGCATCCGCTCGTCTGTTTTGTCGGCGCTTCAAGCTGTGAAATTGCTCCGACTTATCATTCGAGCTAACGAGTCCGTAACCGTCTTCACACTTCACACTCGCCTCGCACTGTCTATTCCCTGCGTCTTCCTTGCAATGGCGCCGCGAACAGGGGAGCAAGGATCTTCTCGCTCAACTTCTCCGTGGATCTTTCGATCCGGATTGTTCCACTCGAATCAGGTTTTCTCAGATATAAACTGCTCCTTAACATTAGGTTCACGGGACCCGTCAAAATGACGGGTTCTAATATTTTTAACTTACGATTATTGAGATTATTGAGATTGTGAAGATCCATCTACGTGGAATTACTCAACAAACTTATTTCCTTAGGTATATATTATTTAAAAAGTGGCTGAAAACTTGGATAGATACATTCTTCTTATTTTTAATGCTCTTTTAATACTCCGTAAACCTAGTGTTAAAATCGCCACTTTTCTCGGGATTTAGGTTCATCTTTTGAAACAATTTTTCTGGGCATAATTTTCTGGCCCCTAATTTTTGACGAGTCAACTTTTCTGAAGACCGTCTAACCTAGACGGATTTTTCAAATTGGGATTTTTATGGAGATCTTCGGATCTAGACTTCCCATCCAGGCCAGAATTTTGATGGGCATCTAGGCTCATCTTTCGAATCAACTTTTCTGGAGACCTTCAAATTTCTTACTAGTCAACTTTTCTGAAAATTTGCAGATCTAGACTACTCTTTTGAATCAGTATTTTGATGGGCATCTAGGCTGATCTTTCGAGTCAACTTTTTGTGGAGATCTTCAAATTTATTACGAGTCAACTTTTCTGAAAATTTACAGATCTAGACTACTCTTTTGAATCAGTATTTTGATGGGTATCTAGGCTGATCTTTCGAGTCAA
Source organism: Halictus ligatus (assembly GCA_028454255.1). Taxonomy (NCBI): domain Eukaryota; kingdom Metazoa; phylum Arthropoda; class Insecta; order Hymenoptera; family Halictidae; genus Halictus; species Halictus ligatus. Next base: position 7,966,003 of record CM052138.1, read on the forward strand.
CTTTTTGTGGAGATCTTCAGATCTAAACTGCAGTTCTAAATAGGAACTTTTATGGGAATCTAGGCAGGTTTTAGGAGTCAACATTTTCGAAGATTTTCAGGTCTAGATTTCGACGCCATTGGTTCTCGCCGATCAAGAACGAATCCCCGACCAGGCTTGTCACCCTGTGGAACGCCGGTGGTTTCGAGGGATGGTCGGCCAGCAATCGCCTGTAATTTGTGCCTCGGCCGACATCGATGGCGTTCATTGTTGTTCCGTCTCGCTTTCGATGGGCACGCACACGCGTCAACCTGAAAGACCCGTTTTCTTTTCGGGGTCTCCTTCGAGACGATCACCGTAGCAATATTTATCAAATCGTCTGAAAGAGATTTGTCAGGGTACTTAACGTTAGATGCACCTCAGATCGTTATGCGTCTCCAGCAAAATTATACACAGCTCTATCTAGCCAACATAAATATTTTTAGTTTCTCAAATAATGCAGTAAGATATCCCTATACTTTCAGAAAGATTGGTTCGATTATTAAAATAAAGCACACACTAACACGTGAGCTGCCGGTCATTTTGTATATCGGAGTTCAATCAATTTCCTACACGACGTTACTTGATACATCAGTGTTTCGCAAACTATATATTAGTATTTAATAAACCGTCGAATAAAATGTAAAACCTGTGGCAAGACAGAGCAAGCGTCAGCAGCGAACGTGTTAATTTCGAAGCAGTTTACATCGCGCTCCCTCCTTAAGGTCCCCGCGAAATTACAGAACGGCGGTTACGATTGAAAGATACGGTGCTTCCGAAGCAGGATTTACACTTGTTCCATAAAAATGCAAAGTAAAAAAAAAGAAAAGGGATCGGTGACGGGGATCTGACGCGTCAACGTTCCACATACATATCCGTACGCATTACGGCGGCGGTGTCCATCGTTGCGTGGAGCATGTTAATGAATGTATTTGGGTTAATATACATTTCAATTTCTGCGTGTTGCTTGTTAACCGGCCCGTGCAATTTCTTTTATCATTCGGAAACGTTTTCGGGCAGTGATTACTGTAATTAGAGCCGGGCTCAAAGGAGCCGAAAAATTGGCAGACCCTCTCTTCGCGAATGCCGCGCGCGTCCCCCTTTGCGGAGCGGGGCGGTCCCGCGTCGCGGAAACGCGCCGAAAACAGCTGCGCGTCTCGAAATAACGTGCGAGAAGTTAATAAATGCCATCTGCGAAATATCGCCCCCGGGATACGTCGAAGCGTCTTCATAAATGTCGATCCCCGGCGGTCACAGGCCGCCGACGTACGCGTTGCGGCACTGCTTTCCTTCGACACGTTTCAACGAGTTACGGTAATGCCCCGATACACGTACCGGAGATGGATACGGTATTTGCGAAAAAAATCTCCCTGATACTGCAGGCTGTGCCTTACGACTAAGCTCTATACGTTGTGTTAGACGAAATAATTAGACGAAGATATCCTTTTTTCAATCATGCTTTAATGAAATTTTGATTGACGTATCGGAGACATTTTTCTGATTAAAACGAGTCCAAACATGGCAGAGATCAGAGTATATTTGCTTGATGAATCCACGATACAGTGGAACCTCGACTATCCGAACCGAGAAGACCTGAATTGAGCACTTCAGTCTGAAGCGATCGATATACAACAAGGTTCATTGTACAAATCAGTAAAGGTTTAATCGAACTCTTTATTATTATATAACACTAGAAAATTGTTCGATCCACTGGTTGGATCGGATAATCGAGGTTCTACTCTGTCGTGGATTAAACAAGCAAGTACACTCCGATCTCCGTCATGTTCGAACTCGATTTAACCAGAGAAATGTCTCCAATGCGCCGATTAAAATTTCCTAAGAAAATAATAAAAAGTAAAATGGCTTCGCCTAATTGTTTCTAATTCTGTATCATGCGACACAACTGTGCCGTGTTTGGTCTGGTTTTAGCCAGAAAAATGTGACAAATATGTCCGTAACTGTTTCATAAACACCTAATTATAAAGGTTTAGGTAAAGATCCGAGGTCCACTTTATGCGTAGAATCCGTAACCTGGTGAATAGATTTTTATTATAGGTTTTGAATTATTCACAATATTAGTTGCTACCCGGGTGTTCTCTGCGAAAGAGGAATGAATTGTCTTCTAATTAGAATTCATACGGGTTTACGCAGCGTCTTACGGTCGCATAGTCTGATGGGAGATCGCGTGACAGTGTCCTGTCGTATCGAAGAGAATAATCGCGTCTCGTTGTGCGGATGTCGCGACGCGTCACCGTCGAAAAATACCAACAATTACGAGCCGCTTGGGCTCGGTAAGGTCGCGGTCTGCAAAGAGGATGCGAGAGGCGGGAACGGTCTTAATAATAACAAGAATGAGAATAAGAAATCGTTAACCGATCGTCCTTTCGAAAGAAGGCGGCTCCGTGGGGACCGGACAACGCTCGACAGCTGGGAGACGGCTCGCGATCCAACGATCCACCGGATCGAGAGAGCCGTGCGTGTAGATACGTATCCCTTTTTCACTCTCCTCTATCTTCCTCTCTCTCTCTCCCAGTTTCTTCCCACAATACCAGTCTCATTGTCGAGTCGTTACGTCACTGTTGTCGCTTCCACGAGGACGCTTGTCACTTGTAACAAAATCGATTGTCGACAGTCATCGGGGACGATTGAGCGGCGCGACGACCTTCGCGCAATTAAAACCCCTTGAAGTTTCAGTCGTCACGGTGAAAACGGTTGACAATGTCGGGATCAGGATGAATAAGCTTTTAATGTAACGGAGCCGGCAGGCTCATTCTGTCATCCCCAATCCGCAGAATCGATCGGCCGATGACTGACCGTGAAATTTTCGCCGGGGACCCAGCGCGAAATCATTTCTGGATTATTGATTTCATTCCGGGCTTTAAAACTGTGCTAAATCCGTGCGCAGAAGACTTCCGACTATAAAGATCATAATTAGACATTCGTCACGTAAGTAAGTAGGTGAAATGCTGAGCAATGAATTCGTTTAAAATTTCAAAACATTGTTGTTCAAAATATTCGAAAAAGATACCGCTGTTTATGGAGATAATGATATTGAAAAAAAATTACGAGAATGCTCGATATATGTCATCAACACTGTTCTGGCCAGCGTCGTGTATCGTCAAGGAGACATACCCGTGTTATGTTTACACTCCTAGGCGTCCGAGCTCCCCGCGGCAGTGGGGATAATTCCGCGACGTTTATTACCCAGGCCTTGGCGACGTATATAGAGAAATCATTGTGCAATAGAAATAACGGTAGCCGATTTTGCATTAAAATTTGCAACGATCACGGCTTCCACTCACACGGAGACCTCGTGATTCCTCGTATACGAAAAAATTCCTAGCCGATTCGCAATTTGAATGGTCCGAAACCTGGAAATTAGAATTCAGAGGCTAACCCAGACGCGTCGTTTCGAATTTTGCGTGATTGGTCGCGGATCGATCCCGTTCTAGGACGGTGATTATTACCCGGCCGCTAGTTTAAAGACACACATCGTCTTCTGGAAACGATCAACTTCGCTATGGAGAGGGGAAAAAAGCATCGAGGGACAAGATTAGAATAATAGTCGTCGCGTCGGGTCGTTTCGGGAATAGTTTAAACTGTTTAACATAATAGCGACGGACGTCGCTCCGATTCGGAGACCCAACAATTTGCCGGACTGTTCTCTAATGTCAACAGATTAGCCGTAATAGTGAAATTACACGTTCGCGTAATATCTCGGCGTATGGGGGCCCCGGACCATGGGGCCGTAATTCACCCCCGTAGATTGAGGACGCTCTCTTATGTCCCCTCGAAAAAAAGAGGAGGAGGAGGGGGGACTCCTCTGGATCGTCCGTGGGTCCAGCAGATTTTGGTAATGCCAGGGTTAGACGCTGTACCCTGGGACGAGAGGTCAAACGGCTTTGCCCGTCGCAGATTACATGCATTATTTTTGCACTCGCCGACGCCAAGATCGCGAAATCACCGGTAATTCGCGCCGGAACAATTCTACACCCCCGCGGACCCCCCGAGACAGATTTCGGGACGATCCATGATGATCCTCACGGTCGCCTTCTATCGCCCAGTATTTCGCCCGAGAAGCCGGCGAAAAGTTAATTTAATCATTTTGCGTAACACGTTCGATTGTTGTACCATAATTGAATATACGAGGAATCAATTTTTTTCTATTATTCAATAAAACTAACTGCTCATTGAGCAATTAGAAGAACTGGGTTTCCAATTGATGTGCAAAAAAGACTTTGAGAAAATTGCAATTCGTAAGAATCACATGAGAAAATAAAAATGGCACTTTTTACAACTTTTTTATTTGAGCCTATAATGCAAATTTAAAATGTGCGTTTTGTAGATCTATGTCAGTTATACACATGTTGAAAATTTCATCGAAATCGGATCGAGGAAACGCATATTTCAAATTGTTATTACAGACTCAAATAAAAATGTTTTGGAAAGTATTTTATTTGCAGTTATAGCACCTAGCAATTGCAATTTTTTCAAAATCTTTTTTCGTACGTCATTTGGTAAACCAATTCTTGTAATTGTTCAAAAAAGAAAAAAAAAGAAATCATGTAGTCTAGTCCAATTTAAAAAAAAGTTTTAAAGGGCGTTCGAATGCTTTCGTGAGCCTGTGTATGTCAAACTACGTTTCATCGACTTCCTTAAAGAAGAAGCTGTCAATAATTGTATAAACTGTGAAAATGGCATAAATTGTTACGTTGAGTTATCATACTGACAATTTTCGGTGGTATTCCACCGTGACAGGTGCTTCCAAATTTTTAATAAAAATCTGGAATATTTTGTTCTTCACTGGGAATATTCAAAGATTCAGAGTCGAGTCATGAGTTAGGTTTCGTGACCGTTCGCCAAGCACCAGCGGCTCAAGATAGCACTTTGTCCGGTATCTGGCTAATCGTCGTGGAATCAACTGTTTTTTTAATGGTGTTCGAAGCGCTCTCACTTTCACCCGGGACCACGGAGCACGCTCGAAAGTGTGAATACCATTGTTCGAGCGCATCGGACCATTGAGAAGAAGGGGATTAAGTAACTCGCGGAGGGACAGTCGGTTTTTAATCCCCGAATTAATAGCCGGCGATAAATCACCGGCAATCCGTTCCTGCACGGCAATGATTACTTAAGAACGGCTGTGCTAGGCTCGGCGAATATTTTTGCGAAACGCGCGACACGTTGCGCTGCAATTTTTACATGATATACATCGCCCATTTACAGTTTCAAACAGAAAAGTCTGAACAGAATGTTTTAGAGATCCTAGGAAAAGTTCTAGAGATCCCAGGAAAATAAAGAGATCTTAGGAAAACTACTAGAGATCCCAGGAAAATTCTGAAGATCCTAGGAAAATTCTAAAGGCCGTATGAAAATTTTAGTCAGAAGTCATTATTTATACTAAACCTATCGACCATTAAAAATAGCAAGATTTAATTTATGTAGATTTTCTGGTATTTTGATTGCAGTATAATGAATCAATCTATTGCATCAATTTCTATGCACCAAATTTAATATTAAGTACAGTTAATCGACCCAGTACCATTAATAAGTGAATTCTCGATATATGTCAACAACGTCTTCTCAGCGTCTTGTATCGTAAAGGAGACACCTGAGCCGTGTTATGTTTACAGTCATCGGCGTCTGAGGTCTCTCGAGCTTCTTGGCCCCTCACGGGGTATACCCCGCGGTAGTGGGGATCATTCCGCAACGTTTATCATCCAGGCCATGACGACATATATAGAGAAATCGACGAAATTTTTGCACGTCGACTAGACAAGTAGAGGGCAAACCTAAATAAAAATCGAGGAGCATGCTCGTCGGTGGCAAAAGTTTCCGGAGGATTTTCCGTTTCCGCTCACGTCAGCGACTGTCGGATACTTTACTATAGTAAGGGCGGTCGAGACGTCGAAAAGGATCGTGGAACGTGACGCGCGTCTTTTGATCGTCGAAATCGTGGGGGGGTTGAGGAAGACGGAAGAAGAAGAAGAAGAAGAAAAATAAGAGGGTGAGGAGAAGAGGCGGGGGGGGGTGGTAAGGAGGAAGGAAGGAAGCGATGTACTCCCTGGATAATAATGATCTCAGGATCGACGGATGACGTACGACGGAGTCCCCGAGGGGGCCAGGCAGCGGTTGATCCATTGTTACGCTATCTCTCCTATTCTGGCTCGCGTTTAATGCATAATCTATTACCGGCTTTTAACAATGCGAACCACCTCTCGCCGATCCGACGAGGCACTCGGCCTCTTCATCCGAGGGTCGCAGCCACCGAGGATCGATCTTTCCGCGAGCGGAACAAACCTCTCGCACCCTCATATTTCACCAATGTTTTGACGTCTGCTTCGTAAGCATCCGTCGCGTCGCAAGGGTGGATCGGCCAGGGGGACCCCCCTTTCCATGGGGTCGCAACCCTTGGATCAGGATCCGCCGTCTTCGGTAACCAAACTAGGCTAAACGGAGCCCAACACTACTCTGCGACCGTGACACCCCTCAATGAATTCACCATTTACAGGAAACACTGTGGGACAAAATTGCTGTGAGAAGACTGTGATTCTCGAAGAAATATTCATCTAAATTGTAAAGAATTTGCAGAACGTCTGGTTCTGTGAAATATTGTAATTTGTTCAAAATATTATACATGATTATTGTCAGTAGCGTGTCAACAGTTAGGGGAGGGGTGCACTTGGTTACTCAGAATAATCGCGCTTATTTAAGAATTTTTGACGTCTCTATGGTTCCTTGTGGATTTTTGAAATTTTTATTATGTTTAGGGGAATATGCGGAAATTTTTTCAGCCTGGAAAATTGACTCTCATAGTCACACAATTTAATTTCGTTTGAAGGGGATGCACTTGGCTACTCATAATATCCGCACTTACTTAAGAATTTTTAATGCCTGAACTGTTCATTGTGGATTTTTGAAATTTTTATTATGTTCAGATGAAAGTTTGGGGGAGACGTGGAAATTTCTTGAGCTTGAAAAATTGACTCTTCTAGTGACAGGATTTAATTTTTCTTTCGTACAATTGATAAACGTGCATTTGCTCACTCGTTTGCAAGAATGGATTCATTCAAGTATTTTTAATATGTGGATTTGCGAGATTCTTGCTATGATTAGGTGAGAGTGTCCACGTTAGCCAACCGATTTTCGAGGACTATTGTGGGTAGCCAGGATTCCCAACTCAGTTTAATTAGATTGATCCTAATCCCCGTACAGTGGAAAGAGCAGCATCACGCTCAGTGATTCCCGAAAGCGTTTGGAATTCCGAGGAACAGAAAGGAAAAGCAATCGATGTCCCAAAATCGTTGAACGAAGAAACACAAGGGAGGGTGCCTCGCCGAGGAGAGAAGAAAGGGCGGATCTTCGATGAAAGAAAGAGCGATTACACGATCTCTTTCGAATCCTATTTCTCTCTCTTTCTCCCTCCCATTGGCCTTTATTCTCGTTGATCTGCTCCTCTTCTCCGCCACTCCCGTTGCTCGACCCTGCAGATTCACCTTCGCGAAGTCATTCGACGATTCTGAAACGTCATTTCCCGTAATGCGATATATACCGGCGAAATCTCGAGCATCACTCCGCGGCTATTAATCTATTGGCAGGGCTCCAAGGGCGATGCACTTCTCGATATACATATTCAATGACGAGATCGCGTCGGAGAGGCCTCTTCCTTCACCGGCGGAATCGACAGCCGATTTTTCGCCGGCTGGATCATTCGTCTCTCTCGGCGAAATCATTCGTTTCACCCGGGTTGACAGTCTTATTTACACTGGGGTCGGTCGCGTTTTCAAATGATATATCGAATGATCCTTCGGAATAATTAATTGTTAACAGTGCTCGGTAGTACTAGTAGTAACAGCCGAGTTATAATTCGGCACAGTTAATAAATTACCTTCGGGCCCTTAATCATAATTCTCCGTTATTGCAATAATTTACTGTCATTCACGAATTCGTACAATAAACGCGTCGTTACAGTTTCACCACGGATATTTATGCAAAATAAAAATTTTCAAACCCGAGTGATAAATGAAATTCTATTCTCTTTTCTCGATACGATTGTTTCTGTGGGGATTGCGAGATTGTGGTTACGGGGTTCGGGAATATATGGTAAGAAATGATTCGTGTACGCCCACGCGTTTTCAATCGGGGCTCGCATGATCGCCGCTTCCGGAATCCCGGCCGGATCCGCGGCTTTCGAGCGTGTTCGCAGAGGAACACAGAGGCGATATTTAATTCACACTGGCGAGCGCGTGCAGTCATGGTAAATCATTAACGAGCGCACGGTGGAAGATTAAGGGCCGGCGTTTAACGGACTCGCTTTTAACGGCCCGAACGTCGCGGCGAGCTGAATGAAAACCGGCGCTAAATCGACGCGCGCTGTGCCTCGATCGAAAACCATCCTCGATTTCTCTGCACGTTTTAAAGAGGATATTCTGCGTCCGACGGCCATTTTTCTCGGGAGAACTGGTTACCTTTTGCACATAGATTTTGCGCACACGAATACAAGGATTGCTGAAGTACGTGCATTATTTCTTTCAAGTGAAAAGAACCAACATTACACGAGCTATACATTGTCAATATTTATTGTACAATATTTGTTGTACAAATCAGCACAGATTTAATAAAATTCGGTACCACCTATGACAACTGTTCTCTCATTTAGTTTTGTTAGATCTATGTCAGTTCTGTCATAAAGATGTATTTCCACTGATCAGTTCGGATAATCGAGGTTCTACAGCATCGTGGATTAAACATGCAAATTTGCTCCGAATTGTATCGTGTTTGGAATCATTTTAATCAGAAAAGTTTCACGAATATGCTAGCAAGAGTTTCATAAAAGGATTATTAAAAATGATAAAGTTTTTCTAAAAAATCCGCAGTAATCCTTCCTGTTCGGAAACGAACATCTAGGCTCACATCGAACATTAAACGTGCCCCTCTGGAAAAATTAATAACTTTACCTTGAATTGCCAACCACCAGAGAATTCAATTTCTATAATTTCTATAGCTGTGGATATTCCTATTTTTATTTCTACAAATATTCCTGAATGGGATTGTATCGGCTAAGATTGATTTCGCCTCTTAAACGATCAAAGATGTCGCGAAACGGAGCCCATCTTCCTGAAAACATCCTGCGCCATGTCAATTCCAGCGAAATACCTGTCGATTATACAATTAATCTAGCGGACGTGCGATCAATTACCACTGAACGACAACGACGGGCAATCAGCGTCGAATTATGACGACATTGCGGCGATTGGTCGCGGTTTTCCCGACGCCGCCTTGTCACGAGGACTATACCGCTTTGCTATTTCTTTCGAGGACCTGTTCGCCTGTTGCTCGAGAGTCTCTCCGACTGCGAATCGTTGCTCGGAGGACTGGCCTTCGAATCTGTCGCTATATTTTGCGAACACTAACAATAGGAGTCGTTATTAAAAATTACTGTCCGTTAAACGTCAGATTTCTGTTGCAAAATAAAAATTGACAAGACGCACGAGCAGGACATTTATTTCTTTTCTTATCTCCACACTGTTCCGAAATTACAGACACCATTTTTCCTAAAAAAAGTGCATAATATTACTCCAGTCCACTAACAATAAAAAAAGCAATAATCGTTCAACCATAATAACGAGATAATAAGCAGCCTAGGACACCGCCACGGGATCCACAGACACGAAACTTTTCAATTTCCACGCCGATCGCGAGCGTGCTGGGGAGGGGCGCAGTTCAATTTCGAAATTCCGCGCCCTACGGGCCTGAAATTCCGGGCGCGGATTATTTTGCGCGCTATTCGCGAAAGAATCCCGCCCGGAACGATTTTAATAGACGATCGAACGGACTCCGAGCTGTCCTTAACATTCCACGGTAGGGGTAAGGGGATGATGAATTGTCCCAGGAAGGGATCGAGGCCCCTAATCGGTGCATCGGACGAAATTCTGGGCCCGGTTATTTCGTCGATCGGCCGAATCGATCGGAGGAAAGCTCGAGGGCGGTCGAGTGGGACTTCGGAGATCGGCAATAGGATCTTGAAACGAGAGAGAGAGGGGGGGAGAGAAAGAGGGAGAGAGAAAGGGAGAGAGAGAGAGAGGAGTTAGTACCCGTGGCCAGGGCGTAGACACATTTATATATCGATCGGATATTTATGAAGATTCGGGAAGAACGAACGATGATCCGCATCTGCCGCGCCATTAGGCTAACCCGGGCCCCATAGCTGGGGGCGCCAGGTGTGACCTCCGTGGCTCTCTAATGGCCCAGAGCCGCGATAATCCCGGCAGCCCTTGCGATCCCTGCACGGATACTACCAGGAGATTGATACCGCTCGATGGGAACCAAACCGCCTTCGCCGATTCCTAGTTCGCGTGATCGTGCCCCTCGAATATTCAGCCTCGGTGGAACTGAACTGCTGATTTTTTCAGATGCCCCGATGCTCTCTGATCCATCGGAACGTTTTCATTCTGTTCTTCGAGTTCGAGGAAGTTTGAAAGAGTTTGGTCGTCGATTTGTAACAGAGTACTTACCTGAGATTTTTAGCATCTGAACGGTTTAGCGTGGAATTTTTTCGAAATTTTTGTCAAGATTAGACGAGAGTCTAAGGAAGGTATGAGCAATTTTTTAGCTTAGAAAGTTAATTCTCCTAGTTACGGAATTTAATTTTCTATACAATTGTGGGGTCTTGTATACTCACTTCGTTACACTCAAGAATTTTTGAAGTCGGGACGGTTTGGTAGGGATCTGCAAAACTTGAACTATGTTCAGATGGGGGTTCCAGGAAGGTATGAGAGATTTTCAGCTTGGGAAATTAATTTTCCTAGTCACAGAATTGAATTCTTTATACAATTGAAGTGTCACTTATACTCAAGAATTTTTCATATCGAGACGGTTCGGTACTGATCCGGAAAATTTGAAAGTTATTCAGATGGGGGTTCCAGGAAGATGTGAAAAATTTTCCTAGTCACGCGATTGTTTCTAGTCCACTGGCGGAGCATCGGGGTCAACATCCTCCACCGAATCATACTAAAGTCGTACGAAGGAGTAAAAGAGACTGAAACGACGAGCAAAATCAACGAAAAAAGAAATGATTTTCCTCGCGAAACAAAGTCGCTGAGCTCGCAAACGTCCGCAGGAATTTCACCTTTCACCGCGGAGGCTGCGCGCCAAGGTTTGGCCGAGAGGACCTTGTTATTAATCACGTCGCTGCCATCTCCCAGAGCAACGTTCGCTCGTTAGCGAGGGGGTTGGCGGGGCATCCGGGGGTGGCCATCTCTTAATTACTTCCGCGCCAATTAACACCGCCTCGAATAAAGAAGGGGCTACTCGACCGCCAATAGGAGCACGCTTCTGAAAAAGCTAGTTGCCTCGGAAGCACTCGCTTTCGATTTAATATAGCGGGCCTGGACGGCGCACGTGGGCTCACGTGTACACCGTGCGTGTGCATGTATTCGCAGGAGTGGCCCGCCACTTTCGCGAAATCGATCCCTCGACGTCGATGACGTTGCCTTCTTCCGCGCGGATTTTCTAATGGACGATTAAACCGGAATAACGATCGATTTTTCGGGTGGCCTACGAACACTGAAAGTCTTCTGAACCAGGCTGGCAATTTTTTCGAATTAGTTGAATTGTGCGCACATGGCAGTTGAACGGTTATTGTAGCTATAAAACTTCTGTGGCAGATAGAAGGACAGAATTTTTTTAGTTTAATTATTTCTTTATGAAACTATTACAGGCGCACTGCTGACATTTTTCTGATTACAATGAGTACAAACATGCCGCATGTCGGAGTCCATTTCCACGTTTAATGCACGGTACAGTGGAACCTCGATTATCCGAATTCGATCTAAACAGCAATACAGATATACAGCACGATTTATTCGGCAAATCGGTAAAGATGTAATCTAGTATTGCAGCAACATAACTGTGCTATCGCCTGAGTATGTATATTCCAGTGATTGGTTCGGATAAGAGAAGTTCTACTGTATCGTGGATTAAAGGAACAAATGCGATCCGTCGTGTGAGGACTCATTTTAATCAGAAAAATGTGACGAATTTGCTGGATATAAATATGACGAATACGCTATAGGAGTTTCATAAAGAAATCACGCGAAAAAGTTTTGTCATTGGATTAATACTGCCCTATACTCGAGTCCAGCGGCAAGAAATCGAGGAGTCTGCGCACGATGCACGAGATTGGGGGAAGAAGTGAACACAGGATCAATTGCTTGAAGTAAACGAAGAAGATCTCCATTGTCCAACAGATGCATAATTCTCAAACAAAACGGGAATTTTCTATAAAACGAGGTCTCGACGTGCGAATTTTCTAAAGAAATCATATGTTTCTCGGGAACATCGAGGGAATCATTTCGGGAACATAGCAGTGCTGCGAGCAGCTGGGAAAATTGTTTAAGAAGCATTCGTTTTCGTCGGGGCCTCGGTCGTCCTTCAGCGGGCTTCGATAGTTATCGAGGTCGAGGAGATTCGACCCCTAGCACCGGCGATAGCGGCTCCATGCATCATACGCGGCGGAAGATACCGGAAAAAATATGAGGAGGGCGGTTCGCTGTTAATCTGAGACGTCCGCGAGGAGGACGGCCGAGATCGCCGGTAGATACAAGCTTTTCGTCTACTCGTGATTTACTCGAGTAGTTTCGCGGCGGACGGGGAGCCAAGTAAACCGGTCACGTTCGGATAGAGTTTGCTGGATTCCGAAGGGATCCGGGGGTGAAGAGAAAAAGAGTGTGTGTGTGTGTGAGAGAGAGAGAGAGAGAGAGAGAGAGAGAGAGATGGTAAGGAGAGGGCTATGTGAGACAGAGAAAGCAACAGCCGATCCTGGATAGCCAGGAGGGATCAGCTGTGCTCTTCCGAAACCGGAGTCCCACGGGAAGTCAATCAACCGGCCTTTCTTCGGACGCTACACCGCGAAGGGGTGACTCGCGATTCCGACAGAAAATTCCGCTTCATCGAATTTCGTCGATCTTCCTATTCTCTTGCGGACAGTGTTCTCTTTAGTTATACTCACTGTCCCACCTGATGAGAATTCTCCTTCGAGACACCAATTTTTGTGGTTGCTGAGTGGCCGGCCGTGTTAATAAATCATTACGAAACAATATAAAGTCGATACAGTGGTTAATCCATATATGTCGCCAAGGGCTGGATGATAAACGTCGCGGAATTATACCCACTAGGGGTATACCCCGTGAGGGACCACGAAGATATCTCGGACGCCTAGGAGTGTAAACATAACGCGGGTATGTCTCCTGGACGATACACGACGCTGGCAGGACCCGTGTTGTTGACATATATCGAGAATCATTGTACTTGAAACAACGGACCCCTTAAGACAGTTGACTCTTAAGACAATCGTGAATTCTTCGAAATCCGCCGAGCTTATCTCAAAAGCCACAGGAAACAAAGAAAGGGTGCGCAATCAGCGACCGAATCATAGTACACAACCCCCAAAAGACAGTTGGGTGGGGACGCCGGTTGCGTCACCCAATCCGACGTAATCGCAATGGGTGTGTCCAAAGAGGACGACGACAATAAAAGCTTGAAGTCGAATCGCGACAAACCTGAAGCTTGCCGTGGGAGATCATCAAGCTACCGATTAAGGTGAGAGGTGTCGAGGTCATGACCGTTATCGCAGCCCACGACGCTGTGTTGAAACCGTCGCCCAATCAGGAGTAATCGCAAGGGGTGTGTTCGAGGCGGCCGATGACAATAAAAGCTCGGTCTCGAATCGCAGCAGCTTGAATCCCGCCGTCGGAGTTTGTGGAGGTAGAGGTAGCAGGGTGGAGGGTGTCGAGGACATATACGGTAGGCTATGGCGGTGTGTTCAAAGGGGACGGGTTCAGGAGACGGGCGACCTCGGGTAGTACCTCGGGTAGCAGTGGCAGAGGGTGAATTGAGTGGCGTCGGGGAGGGAGGGGGTGGGCCGTGCCGGTGAGATATCCCGAAGGAGGGGCGGAGGGGGCGAGGGCGAATGGGGGTGGAGAGGTTGACGGGGGTGAGGTCGGCGATTGGCATTTAATTAGCGGCCGGATGACCGCCGCCGCCTCCGGATCAATACGCCGCCCCCAGGGGCCAGCGTGCAGGAGGCAGATCGACCCTGCCGTCCTCTTTCTCCTCTTCTAACCTCTTCCGTCCTCTCCTCTTCTTCCCTCTACCTCCCCGTCACTCGCCCTCTCTCTCTCTCTCTCCCTCTCTCTCTGTAGCTCTCTTTAGCTCTTTCTCTCTCTCTAGCTCTCTCGGTCCTCCTACTTTCTGCCACCCCTTCCTCGGACCCGAGTGGAACCGAACTCGTTTGCTTCGCGTCGGTGAAACCCTTTTCCAACCCCTCTGGTTCCCTCTGGTCCCTTCTAGCTCCCTCCGGTCCCCTCTGGTTCCTCCTCCGGCGGCGGCTGGACCGAGAAGAGAACTGCCTTCGTACTCCTTAACCTAACCTCCTGACCGAACACCACGTGCGGGGAATATCCGGAAGCACTTCGGTAAAATAAAGCGAATCGACGGTAAGTGCCGCGGATCCTCTTGTATCCGTGGCCTCCGGGGCTCGCTGGACAAGGATCCCTGCCCCTCAACCCCTCCGATCCTGATGCTGTGCCATGGTTTCTCTGCCTCCACCCATCTTCTCTCACCCTGCTGTACCCCATCGTCCTTCTCTCTTGCACCCCTCTCTGTCTTTCTTTCTTTCTTTCTCTCTCTCTCTCTCTCTCTCTCTCTCTCTCTCTCTCTCTCTTTGTCGAGGCTGTTCTACCGACTGCTGCCGCTGATCACTGGGTTCTTTTTCCTCGTTTTCCGATACCGATAGACCGCCGATACGTTCGACTTTGTGCCCGAGCCGATATTATAGGTGGTGCGCCGTAACGAGACCGATCGTTACGAGGATTGTAATTGCGTTTTGAGACGGCACCGCGGATAGACGGGATGAAAGAATGCTTCCGCAGGAAAATACGCGGCGCCGATTCCCTCTGATAGGGTCCGTTCTGGTGATGGGCTACCTGGTGATTAATCGGAGGGTGGGGCTGAGTGGTTGTCGCCTATTTTGTGTTTTGGCGACTGAAACGCAAGTATTGGAAAAATTCCAATTCTTGTAGGCTGACGCGCTGAACAGGTTGACAGTATTGCACTCTGTCCAATACATGTATAAATAAATTTGAGTGAAAAAATATTTTCTATTAGACTGAGGATGTATCTACACCTTCTCAGAAAGTTTAGTCCCATAGCGTGAACAATTTTCTGGAAATAAATTTATAAAGATCACTGACTTTTACTAGCTTCTCACCAGCCTTTATGCAGCTGCTGCAGAATGCTCGCTGAGAAGAGAGGAGTTTTTGTTTCTCATAAAGATCGACAGTCTACTAATAACGATACGAAAGTAATCTACGGTTAAGGAAGATCGATCAGCGTGGCATTCGCGAGGTATGATGTGCGCGGAGAGGTCAGAAGGGCAAGGAGAGTCGCACCCCGGCCCTTTTCGGCGGACCCTGGAACCAGTGTAACGGCAACCCCCCTTGGTCAGAGGGCCCTGGTCGATGCGTGATATATCGGCTCGTAAAAATCCCCGGGAATAAAATATCTCCGTTGGATCTCGGGGCGAAGGTCGGCGTCGCCGAAAGGGCCCCTCGCCGCGGCCAGCCGCGTTTATGGGTGACCAGGTACACGTATGCAAGGCCCTCGCACATGGGCCCGTAGGTGCGAACATTGTTAACAAGTCCCGTATTTTATACACTCCCGCGAGAAACAACGAGCCGGCTGCTGCGAAGGGGAGCGTGCAGGGGTGCTCCGTTCAACTTCAATTTCTTTTCGTTAATACACACAATTTATGAACTATTTATTCCTGAAATTATTACCAAGAAAAATCATCAACTACATAGAACTGTTTCCCACTACTTGGAAACAATTTAGCCTAAAAACTGAGAGCCAGGGGAAGCTCAGAAGCTCGATTATCGAAAAGTGCAGTATATTAGATTCAATCTTTTTTGTATTTGATTATTTTTTAAATAACTTCTACCAACATATTCGCGACATTTTCCCGATTAAAACGACTCCAAACACGGGACAGTTTGGATCATGTTTACTTGTTTAATCCACAATATAGTGGAACCTCGAATATCCGTACTGATCGAATTTTTCGGTTCGGAAAATCGAGGCTGAAACGATCAAATGTGCACCGACTTGTGTCATGTTGGGGCTCATTCTAATCGGTAAAATGCCACAAATACGCCCGTAAAAGTGTCATAATTTTTGCCACTATGTTAACATTGTCCCGCCAATAAATTTAATCATTCTACACTTCTCGACGATCGATTTTCAGTGCCTTCCAAAGAATGCACATTACTGCGCATCTTTTTGATTGATCCTATCTTAAGAAAATACATTTGTTTATAATGGTTGTACGAACATGTTTTACACCCGGTGTGTGTATCTAGTTTGCCACTTGCCACCCTCGCAACGAAGATTCAATACGATCGAAGACGATGGCTCCAAGGTTGAACCACCGCGATGATTCATCCGGATGATTTTTAAAGCTCTCGCTCGGGAGAGCGAAGTGTAAATCGATGACCGTGGTCGGCATCTCGCTCTCGTTCGCGCGAGGAGTTAATCACGGTAAACGGACTTCATTCACTTCATTGTTCGAACCGAGGCGTCGGAAAAGAGCGGCGGAAACGATGCTCGTGCCAAATCAGTGTTTATACATGAAATTATAGCTGGCCGGGTAACAGCCTTCGGAAATAACGTCTCCGTGCCGTCCGAAAACGGTTCTCAATTCTTCAGGGCCGTCGACAATGTCGTCGATTTTTGCTTTCGAGGAAATCTTGTGAAAGGGAGGGGGAAGACAAAGGCCTGGAAACGAGGACAGATTGATATACCAGTACATTATTACCGCAATAATTTACGATGACAGCGCTATCTGCGTGTAAACGCAAACGATCTCTCGATGGCAATCGATGTCCGATCGATCATTATTTACATTGTGTGGATTTCAAAATAGTCTTCGACGTATTAGCGTCACCCTAACGCGATAATGGACGTTGTTCACTGTCCCTTTTATTTATCCCAGATTTATGCGTTTCGAGATGTCTCCTCGATCCTGCCGGTGGATCGGTGTTCTCGCGATCCTCCTTCGAGTATCCCGTACGAGAAATAAAATTATCTTTCGATTCCAAAAATTTGCGAGTCTTCGGAAACGAACACAATTACAATTTTTAAGAGTTATAAATGTGGCATTCGGATTTGTAGTATAAAATTTTCTTTAGTCAAGATGTTGCAAAACGATGGAGTCATTTACTAATTTTGATACCCTTCTTTCTTAGAGCGTTGACGGATGGCCGCCATTGCTGCGAAGACCTGCAACGTCTAAAGTAAGAAATCCCTACTGATTTACAGACGCGAATGTATTCTCTAAAATCCGGCGCGTAGATCTTGCAAAAGCATTATTATAAGCATTATTATAAACATTACTGGAGTGTCACCGGTCTGATTGCGGGTCGGGGAAACTTCTGAACCGTTGGAACGATGTTGCGAACTGTTTCGCGACCTTTCGACTCGATTCGCAATGTCCTTGCCCCGCCCGCGGGAATTCCGCGGATGGAAGTTATCGCGGGCCGTCTCTGTGTATGTCCGCGTTGCCACGCCGCCGCTGGAATGCCATAATTGGCGGTGGTTATTATTTATTTGCCGTTCGCTGACACGAGCGTTCCTTTCGATCGGGGACCTTTCTACTCGCGGGAATTCCGATATTCGCCCGTTGTCCGGGATCGACGCCCGTCCATTCGCTTGTCAGCCGGTGTTTCGCGTCGTTAACATTTTTATTTGCCAGCCGGGCACACGTTCTCCGCGTTCCAAACCTGTTAACACTTTGTAGACCCGCGTTCTTGCTTTGTCCGGCCCGCGGAAAACTTCTCTTTGAAATTGCAAATAGGATGACCTGTCCTGTGAATTAACACTGATGCAATTTTAAGTATTTCGACTCTAAACAATTCTGTTATATAGTCCAAACAACACAAAATATGCAAGACGTCGATACCAAAAAATCAAACGATTTCTATACAAAAATTCTCAAACTACTTAGAATAATTTAATGGAGGTCCGCTTATCCCTTTTTTAAAAGATTATAGCTCCTGCAATTTGAAGTATTTCGACTCCAAAAAATTCTGTTATATAGTCCTGACAATAGAAAATAGGTATACAAACCCTCAATACAGAAAAAGTTACCCGATTCATTTACAAAAATTCCCAAACAATTTAGAAAGATTTAATTGATGTCCTCTCCTTGTTTTTTCAAAAAATTGTAGTTCCCGCAATTTAAATTATTTCGACTTAAAAAATTCTGTTATATAGTCCTGGCAATAGAAAATAGGTACGCAAAACCTTAATACGAAAAAGTTATCCGATTTCTTTACAAAAATTCCCAAACTATTTAGAATAATTAAATTACGACATCTCCTCCCCTCTTTAAAAAATTATAGCTCCTGCAATTTGGAGTATTTCAACTTCAAAAAATTTTGTTATATAGTCCAGACAATATAAAACAGGTATGCAAAACCTCGATACGAAAACGTTACCCCATTCCTTTACAAAAATTCCCAAACGTGACTTACAAAACGGCGCGAACACAATTTCATTTTCGAGTTTCCGTCGAGGTCAAGCGTCGACTTTAGGACGTCCTTCGCGAGATTATTCGCCTAATCATCCCCCGATGGGCGTAACCGATCGAACGGGAGGAAGGTTGGGGAGTCACGATCCGTTCTCGCGAGGCACGTTTACCAGGAAAGGACGTCCCGTGTCAGGAAGCCATCAGACATCGGGGGGGGGGGGGGGGGGGGGGGGAGGCTCGAATGCTACTCGCCGGAATTGACGAAATGCAAACTACCATCGACGCAAACTTCCTCGAGGTGATGGTAATTATAATAATGAAGCCGAGTGGAAATTGTGCCGGGGCGAAACGGATCGAGGAACCCAGACCACTCCCCGGGCTCTCCATTCCCTTACTGCACGGCACGATTCCCGAATTTATTCGAAAATTTCTTTACAGAAGAAGTTCTTTACATTTTGGTACATCGTCGTGAAAAACAACAATTTATCATCACCATCACCATCACCGTTGGCAAATATCCTGTGGTCACTAATAAGTTGGGACAGGGAATTTGGTCGATAAACAAAAATTAGTAAATACGTACCCATATTGATTTTTTCTTAACATCAAGACTCAAATCATTTTAACGAGCGCTTTAGTAACACACGATGTTGTAATTTATTTTTTAACGAACTTAACGCGTATATATAAATTGTACGGGTTCGATGTTAAACAACAACGGGTTAATTTCAGTAGCGTTTCGAATTTTTCCGAGATTTTTACATTATTTGAGAGCCACCAAAGCATGAAAATTCTCTCCGTCTAGCTACCAACTTCACGAATCTCTAAACATTCCTTACACTCTCGTTATACTACATTTAAATCAACATTTAAATTAGTGTTTCAGCCTCACGTAGCGTAGAATTTTTCGCATCCATTTTTGACTCGCCGGGCAAGAATCGCGAGGTTGTTGGCGCGAGTAAATAACGAGTACTGGGTAAAATTTACTAAATATAAAATTACTAAATATAAATAAAATGGTGCCACTGTAAATATACGATCCCCAGTAAAATAGACCATTCCGAACATTCTGTCCAACGTAAAACCTTGACTTACCAAAGTATTGTATAAACAAATTTAACCATTTTTTTCAACGCAACAAATGAAAATATCGTCTCGAAAAAAATACCAGAATATTCCTCAACCCAGATTTTAACAGGCAGAAATATTCCTTACAAAAAAGTGAACAGGTTCGATAGCAAAAAAAAATGTTTACATTTACATCCCCTGGTTGGACCTAGAATACGTTTCGAACTACCGAAGCAAAGGCAACTTAAATAATTTTTTTTAAGCACAACCAGTGAAGGTATCGTTACGAAGAAAAATACAAGAATGTTTATCACTCTTCGATTTAACGAACAAAAATATTCCTTACAAAATATTGAACGATATCGATAGGAAAACAATATTCTAAATATAATAGATTAGGTAAATAATAAGTTTTTCAAGAATTGCGTTTTGGGGTGCATGATTTTATGACACAGCTTCCTTATCAGAAATAGTGCTCGCGAAATTAAATAACAATTTACGAATACTAATTTTAACAGGCCCGCAATTGAACGTTTTTGTTGGCCCTGTAGACAGCAAAAATATCACGTTGCGGTTCGCCGAAGAACGACAGCGAGCCACTGTAGCATTTTGGCATAGCAGGTATGCAATAATGCAATAATAATGATAATAATAATCGTGGGACGCGATATCCTACGAAAGATTTTCGTGGTAGATGGGCAGCTGGCCGCAGGGAAGGATCGACAGGATCTTCTCGCTCGATCTTGGCGAGCTTGCGTCGAAGGCGGCGAAAAAAATGACTAGACATTTTAATAGGGCGAGTTTTCATCTATCGTCCCTATTCATCGGCAATTTCCGATTGAGTCGCCGTCCCTTAGGGGATCGATCGCCCATTGTCTCGGCTGGTCTTGACTTTTCATCCAGACCCGGCCACACCTTGCGACGCGTCTCGACATCCACCGGTTGTTCGACGAAAATGAACTATAATAGCCTAATGGCCGGTAGACGCCGCCGTTCGATCCAGCGACGATCGCTTCGGAATCATCGTCGTTACACGCGACATGTGACAGTATAGCTCTCTGTAAGAGATTGTTCTAATCGAGTACGAGGTGATCAGTATACTGCGGTATTTATACACTTATTACTATACATCGGATTTTATGCAATTATGACACAAGAGAGTTGGTCAAATACAAAATAGTGAAAATATCAAACGAATTTGACACTAAACCCATCACGGTCAAAATGACCGGTTTTCTGTTTCACAATTATTGACATTATTAAAACCTTTTCATAGGAAATTAATGAATTAATTTAAGCACATATTATAATGAAAATGGTTAAAGCTTCTTCTTTCTATAAGACGATTCACCTTTATATGTTTTGTGCTTGGTAGCTTTATTGTTAAGAATTCAATTGTATATAAATAAATTTCTACGCAGCTCCTTCGTCCTGCAAACGATATACAACATTTTAATTTTTCATAAAAATCCGCAGTCACATGCTTGTGTTATTTGACACTAGTTTTGTTATTTTACATTACTTCGTAAAAGCAACGAGACTATGTCTAACCAAACTTTTAATATATACTCGAAGAAATAAATTTGTCGAATAAGTCCTCATCTTTAATCTCAATAATCGTGAACTAAAAATATCAACGTTGCGAAAGAGGCTTTCAGGACAATAGATCTGATCGAAACTATTTCGCAGGGGTGGCCAGTGCAAAAGATTACACTCGGAGAACCCTGCAGAATTATTCACCCACAACGTGGAAACACGAAGTCTCGGCGATTTCCCGACGCGTTAATGCGATTGTTTCAGGAAAGAAGATAGCGCGGGATGTTCATCCCCATCGGGCGCGATTTTCTCAATTAAAAAATCTCACCCCCGGCTCTCCATTTCCGGGCGTGGGAGCGGTTCGAACGGAAAAGCGAGCGAATTAAATTCCCGGTGGTGGGCGTGGACGCGAAATATCGTGGCATTGTTCTCCTTATCGCATTAAAAAAGAAATCCCGGACGCGTGGCCGTGGCGCGATCGTCGTTTTACGAGCTGAGCCCGTAGGATTATGCTCCCGTGTACTCCCTCCCCCCCTCCCCTAGAAACCTGATGGCCCCTGGTGGCCAACGAACCCCCGGACCAACGACCCTCGTCGTTATTTTTCGCGTTGCCCACCAGCTGTAATAATGAGATTTAAAAAGCGCCCTCCTACACGCTACCTGTCCGTTCGACACGGAAACAAAAAGGGATCGAGCAATTTTCTGCACTGACGATGGCACCGGAACATTCTCTCACGGCCCCGCTGCACGTCGATCCTTTTCCTTTTGTTCACTTGTGGTCCTTTTTGCGATAGACAAAGGGCTGCAGCCTTTGACCACCATTTCCCGAAATTGTTGGTAGATAAACATTTTCTAAATCGGTTGTGCATACAAAACTGAAGAGGGAAAATTTCTTCTATTACATAATTAGCAGATTGTATGCATTTATGACAAAGAATTAATGGTTGTAAATTGAAACAGTAAAAGCATCGAAGGAATTTAAAAATGCTGTTATATCATTTTCAGTGTGATAAACGTATTGATAAAGAAAATGCATGTCTGTTTCACTCCAGTTTGTTGCAAACGGGGTAGAAAATTGTCGTTTTGCATAAAGTCTAGTTGTAAGATTCTTCAAGATTCAGGATATTGAGAGCTACATTAAGATTGAACATTAAATTGTCCAAATTCTAAAGAAATTCTTGAAGAATCTAACAAAAGAATGTTTTCGACCACAGCTAATTTTTAAGACCCTTCTTTTCTTCTTCACCATTTTTGTCCTTCCTTTGTGCTGCATTGTCTTTCGAGAATTTTCAAACATTATCGCGGAGTTATGACCACGGAGTATTTTCCAAACGATTGCACCCCCGACGGAGCGACAGATAATCCAATTCTCCGGCTTTTGTTTCTTTTACAGTCCTTCCGGTGGCTACTTGTAGGTGCTATTGTTCGGTTAACGTTTACGAGTCGAGTCACCGGAAAGAGGGAGCAATTGAACGTGCCTTGGGGACTCGAATGCATCGGAGAAGGCTTTGGGAAATTCTGTTAACTCGGCAGAAAATCATTTTCAGAGTATAATGCCTTTTCCAGGGGATAACTTCTTGAGGTTTTCCTTAGACCTGGTCCTTTAGAAGTATTTTTGTGGTAAGCAAAATTGAGACCGAAAATACATTTATCGAAAACTCGAAATAAATTTTTTATTACGTACTTGGAGTGAATATTCAATAACTTTTACAAATCGGATTCGCTCCCAATTTTATGCCTCATGAATTTTGTGACCTCATATTGGGTATACCCCGCGGTAGTGAGGATAATTTGACGACATTTGTCATCCAGGTCTTGGCGACATATACAGAGAAATCACTGTACGTGTGTCTAAAAGTGGCAACAATATTATACTTAAATCTGAAGTCTGAATATTTTATTTTATTTTTGATCTTCGCAGTTGGAAAACACTGGCCCGCCCATGGAGGAGCCATCAAAGCATAAAGGAAATTTTTCATACGTGGAATTCCTCCCTTCAGAAAATCGTGCATCTTCGAGATCTCGTGTGTGCATCCCTTAGCGATTTTCCTGGCCGACTTGCTCCCGGAGCATCCCTCTTGTGCTCGAGCCTTCTCGTCGGGACGTTTCACGCTACATGGATCAAGACCGGCAATCGGGGTGATATTATTTCATCGGTCGGAAATAGCGCGAGGGGGATGATACAACACGGTGGTCAGGCCCGAAAGTTAGCATAGGCCGTGACTTAGTGCTCCTGAGGGTGCTGTCTGTCAACCCCGGCCCGGAGAACCTTTCTTATTTCGCGATATTTTGTCGTCGATATATTTATCGTCCACGCAGGACCTTGCCCTCGATACACCTCTCTCGCTCTCTCCTTTTTTCTCTCCCTCCACTTTTATCTATCTCTTCTTCGAAATAATCTTTGCGCCCTGCTCTCCCGGGGGTGGCTAATCGGGCTGTCAGGAATTTTTCACTTTGCCCAGAAAAATTCCTCGATGAATCGGTCGTGGAATTATATTATTTGTATGAATTATAGTGTTTTATAATATGTATACATTCCTACTTAATTTTTGTAGATCTTTATTCCTACTTTATTTTTATACATATTTATTCTCGCTTTATTTATATGTATATATATATTGATGTTTTTATACACTCTTACATTTATTCTATATTATCCGACTTTATTTTTACTTCGATTTTGTACATTATTCTCACTTTATTCCTATACATTTTTATATATTCTGACGTTTTTATACACTCCTACATTTTTGTTAATATACATATTTGTACATCTATATTTTTACTTTACTTTTACACATTTTTATTCTCACTTTATTTTTACACTTTTTTATGTATTCTGATATTTGTTTTATTTTTTACGCATTTTTATACATTCGTACGTTTATTTTATTTTTATGCATTTTCATCCTAACCTATTTTTATACATTTTTATTCTCGCTTTATTTTTATGCATTTTTACACATTCCCACGTCTGTTTTATTTTTACATGTTGGCGTACGTTTCTATTTTTTCAAGAGAGAAGGAAAAAGCAGAAGTCGGTCAATTAATTCGAAAAATAATTTCAATGAGTCACGGTGTGGGGGGATATAAAAGCCGGAGACTTTGTTTTATGCTACGCGAGGCAGCCTCCCTCGCGGCCTTAGGAGGCAACCGCTAATATCGCCATATAATCTGTCGCCGTTCCGAATAAATAACCCGCTGCGAACCTAATAAAATTCGCAGGCTGCGAAATTTTGTCAGCCAGACTGTGAACGTGCACGATGTTCACCGACGACAGAACATTTCCCGCGAATGAGCTTGCACGGTGGCGCGGGTCGCTGCCTGTATAAAGACACATGGCCGACTATGGTAGCTTCATTTGTCTTTATATTAGCGGCACACGCCGCTATAGCGATACTATAACGATACTATAGCTTGCCACCCCCTTCGCAACACCGTCAAAAACGGCGACGAAACGTCTCCCCCCTGCCTTCGCTTCCTACACGTGCAAACGTTTCATGCAGATGTATGCATATAAACGACTTTCGTTTTTTAGTCAGATCTTTCAGTTACTTGTTTATCTTTCTGGCGAGCAGAAATTATCGCAAAACTGTGTGGAAATTTAAAACTGTAAAAAGATTGGAAGATTTTCAGAATATCGATTAGTATTTAATTCGTGACTTCGTTTTCCATAAGAAATATGTATTTTTCGGATTTTTGGAGATTTTCGAAAAATACATGCGAATAATCATAACAATATAAACATAATAATAATAGTAATATAACTACATATAAAATCGGAAATTCTAAGTTTCGGGAATTTTTCAAAATTCGTTAGTAGAATGTTCGTGAATTTTTTCATAGTTTTTTTTTCAAGAAACAGAAGAAATAGAACAGAAGAAATTACAGAAAAGGGCAGTAACATAAAAGTTGATAGTTGTATGAGTAATACTAAATTCGATCTTTCTTCTATTTTTTCTGTTTAGGAAATCGTTCAGAAAAATTTCGAAAAGTTTAAAAAGTATCACGAGCAATGCATGGTTGAGGGGATATTTGTGGTTTTAAATTTTCAATGAATCAATTTTTTCATAAAATCCTATTTGTTACTCCTGCTCGATTTGATCGATTTCAGGAACCAGCAATTTTTCCGGAAATTTTGCACGCAATTCGCGGTTTAGTTTGTTAGTTCCATTGCAATTTAGGAGCAGCGTTTAGGTAGAGGAAGGCTCGAATGACAGATTTTCTTCGATCCGTATCAGAATTTCGATTCCCATTTGTTAACGAGTTTCAAACCAGGAACCGAATTCTCTACTCCAGTATTGTAATTAACATGCGCGGACACAGACACGAGTGCGCGCGCACACGCACACCTCGCATATACCTCGTGTAACTGTACCGCCACGGTCGCGATTATAATTATGATGATCATCGCCGGTACCGCGATATCGCCCGGTGTTATTGACTTGCAACACACGTTCGCGTAATTTTCTGTAATCCATATCTGCGCAATTAATTATCGTTCCCTGATACGTTGTAATATCCATCAGCGCGAATCCACCATGGGCACGTTTTGCTCGTGTTCTGGCCGTGGTACACGATACCCACAGCCCTCGGTATCATTGTCAAGAAACATCGTATTATGTGTCCGGCTGCTAAACATCACCATCTAATTTTCCTTGATAACGTCTGCATGGAAATGCAAATTAAGTGACGACGTGCTTGAACGCAAAAAATAGCGATAACACGATTGTTCGTCTGAATTGGACAGTAAAAGGGACTGTGAAAAAGTGGTTAGTTAGTACTGCCAAAAGTTAAATTTGAAAAACTAATTATTGTTATAATCAATTGGAAAAATAATTAAAAAAAAGATTTAGGGGTTTCTTAAATTACGTATTTGAAAAAATGATAACAGAAATAACTTCGCTTCTCAATTTCCCAAATTTCAAGGTTACGCGAAGGTCACAGTATTATTCGTCTCAACCTCAGCTATTGTACTATGATGACGAAAATATGTATTCCTAATAAAAAAAAAAACATTGGTAGGTAGAAAACAAAATGACCTTCAGAAAATTCGCTGGTCCTCCACGATATTTGTCACGTTGAACGAAGCAATTTTGTTGTAAAAAATGAGATATTCAAGGAACAGTGTTTAGCATTAATCGGTTCGGATAAGCGAGGTTCTAGGGTAGCGTAATTTTTCCGAATGCCAGTATTTCTGGAAATGGAGTGGGCCAGCAGGAAGCGCTGCTGGATTATTTATTCCTCGTTTTTTGGCAAGCGCGGTCTGCAAGGCGAAACGCGCGGCCAGTTAATTCCGGTACATTTGAACGCTACCCGTAGAATACGCGCAGATATATCACGCAAATTGCCATTGTGGCCGCGACAATATGCTAAGCGCAGCCAGGCTGTTAGCATATCGTTATTCCGCCAGAGGAACGTATCAGGATGAGGAACGGCTGTGCATGAACGCCGCTCCTATGTTTTCCTTTCCGTTCTAACGCGTTTCCCTAGGTTCGACACGCGTCCTCGCAGTTTTCCGATACAAGGGGACGAGACTTCTCGCAATTGCTTCTTTTCGCGAGCGAAACGCGTGTAATAAGGGGATGAAAGTTTCACGGCTGCACGATGCAAGGGATCGATGAGTCAACGGGACACTGCCCTAACTGCCACTCCAAGGGGATACAGTTTTGTCTCGAAACAGTGCCTCGGAATCGGTTTCTGCCGTTTCTCGGATCAAGGTACCCATTGGAGAATACGTACGATGAATACAGTGATTTCTCTGTATATGTCGCCAAGACCTGGATGATAAACGTCGGGGAATTATCCCCACTACCGCGGGGTATACCTCGTGAGGGGCCAAGAAGCTCGAGAGGCCTTGGACGACGAGTGTAAACATAACACGGTTCGAGTATGTCTCCAATACCTGTGTAGTGGACATATATCGAGAATTCAGTGTATTTTTTACTTTCGTTGCGAACTATCGCTGTTGGAACTTTAAATAAATAAAATATTCAGACTTAAGATTTAAGTATAATATTGTTGCCACTTTTAGACACAAGTACAGTGATTTCTCTGTATATGTCGCCAAGACCTGGATAATAAACGTTGCGGAATTATCCCCACTGCCACGGGGTATACCTCGTGAGGGGCCAAGAAGCTGGAGAGGCCTTGGACGACGAGTGTAAGCATAACAGGGCTGCTGTATGTCTCCTGGGCGATACATGACGCTGACAAGACCCGACATATATCGAGAAATATTCTCTTTCTTTTAAGAAATTATGATCGTCAAAGTGGTTTTGCCCCCGTAAAATGAATCGTGGTGCAAGGGGTTGAAGAGTACACAGTTTTCTTTCGATATAGGACGATTGATGGATCATCATACCCTGAAGAGAAACACAAAACAGTGAAATCATCCGAAGAATTAATGAGTATTTTTATGTTACGTCCATTTTATTAAAAATTCTAAGGGGAAAAAATGTCAAAAATCTTAAAAATTTCAAGTAGCCTGAGAAATGCATTGAATATATTTCAAGCTCTATTTTTCAGCCAGAAATCGATATTTACATTATATACGAGACTTAACAAAAATATAATTATTATGCAAAAAAGGAAATTTTCTAAGTTGGTCGTAACGAATGAAATTTCGATGAAAATGTATTTCTTCTGTCAGTAACATCAATAAATTGCAAATAACGCACCAACATTCTTAAACTCTACCAGTTTTGATTTTCATTTATCCATTTTTGCGATAAGTGATTAAATCCACACTATGAGAATTAAAATTCGTAGAAAAAGTCATGCTAACTTCTACTGTAACTTACATATACCGAAAGGATTAAAGTGGCACGCCCTACGATAAAGTTTTCTGTAATTCGGTGCCATTGATTAACCAGTTAGCAGTTTTTGACGAGTATACAAATAATGAAGAAATGGCAATAATTTTGTGTTATGACGAGTATACTCGTCGAAACAGGTATACGGTTCATTTTACGGTTCAATTTAGGTACACATTTTTCAAAGAGGTCGAAACTGATTAAATAACTTTGATTTTGGGGGAATTTTTCGGATCGATATTGGACATTCGGCGCGTGCAAATAACTGTGAAAATGTCACTGAATTCTTCGGTGAAAATACCACACGGTATGCAACGGGTCTGGGAACTGAACGGAACTGGACGGAACGAGAGATCCGATCAGCGAAACGCATAGACCAGCTTATGCTCTCGAACGCATTAATGGGCTGCAGCAGTGGACGGGAGCCAGCTTTATACTTGAGGTTTAAATCGCGCTGGTCAAATTAATTTGCAAACGATGAACGAGTTGCCGCCCGGCCGCGGCGCTGTTAGCGTTGCATTTCGAACGGGGGAGATTAGCCCCGTTCATTAAACACGAACGCGCTGCATCCACCGCGCGGATTTGGCCGCGGCAGATCGCATAGACGTCATCGTCGCCGAGTGCTGTCGAGTTTTCGTATTCCCGTGTGTGCCTCGAATCAGACTTCCTCTCTCTATCGCTCCATCCCTCTTTCCACCCTCTCTCTTTCTCCAGCACGCTCTCGCCACCGACTGTAATCAATCTCGAATTCGGCTACAATTTAACCAACCCGGATGCCGAGTTTTAGGTAGATTAGCCTCGAGTGCGTTTTCCTTGGAAGCTGCTTCCGCGGACCGGATTTTCCACGGAAATACTACCCGTTTACCAACGAATATTGTTAAATGATTTTTATTGACCCTCCCGCGTTCCTCGCGGTGAAAATTCGTCCATTTATCATTTTTACGTTGCCACTGTAACAGGATTTATCTTTCTCTCTGACTGTGTTGTGAGTTTCTTTCTAATGTGAAAATATTTATTTACAAACGAAACGTAATTTGTTCATTGAAGGTGTGGGATAAAATGGATTAATTATTATCCAAGTTTTTTCATGTAATTGTTTTTTGCTTTTGGAGTTTATGCGGGTGAAGAGGGTTTCATTTTGTAGGCCTCGTTTTGGGAATTTTTATAACGGAATTGGACAACTGTCTCGTACCGAGGTTTTGCATACTTGTTCTCTATTATGTGGACTATATAACAGAATTTTTTGCAGTCGAAATATTTCAAATTGTAGGAGTTATAATTCTTTTTAGAGGGGGAGGGGAGGAGTTTATAAACTCTGTATTTACGTGTGAGAATGTCGACTTGGGACTCTCAGGAATATTTCAAAATTGGTTACCAGACTGTCGATTTTATGTATTTGCAACAAAAATGAGAACAAATGCAAGACAATAAAAATATTTAATAAATTTAAAAATAATGTATTATTTCCCACTCGTTACAATTATTAACGAAAGAAATTGATACAGGTCCAGCAGATTAAAATTAGTCCAAACAATTTTGCATAAAAATCCGCGGTCTATCGATTACGGAAAGTCAGTTTGTTAACCCTTTGCACTCGGCGCTATTTTCATTCCACAACTAAATTTTTCTTCCGTCTTGGAATATTTTCATTTTATTCATATGAGACTGTAATCTGTTAAATACAAATTTTATAATGTAACAAATACATTGTAATACTTTTTGTAATTTCTTTGAAATAATACCACAACAATTTCTAGTGGTGCTTCAGAGTCACCACTCGAGTGCAAACGGTTAAGTTGTGTTTTCGTGTATTGTCGTCCGCTTTTTAGAATTTGAAGTCTGACTCGTCGAGAAATTATTGTAATCTGACGTGTTCGTCTCCGAAGAATTGATCAGTCAGACCGAGGGTTTCGAGAAACGGTGAAACTGATGAGCTCGTTCGGTGTCCTCGTGCCGAGTCTAATCGGAAGATACACGGCCGCGAAAAATATACAGAAGCTACTCGCGGCGTCCTTAAGCGGGAGTATTAAAGCGGAGGAACGGCGATGATAAAACGTGGCGCGCGCCGCCAGAGAGCCGGGGCAATAAATGTTTCGTGGCTCGTAAAAATGTTATTGCCTTCCGTATGCCACGATAGCGGAAGTCGCGGAGACGCCATCAACCGAGTCCTATACAATGCTGAAGAACAGGAGACAATCCGGTTAGGTCCTCGCGAAACGCCGGGGGCCATGTGGCGAGCTTCATTGCGATTCATTCGAATTTAGGCCGATCTCGCGAATCGTTCTATTAACACGGAACGTACCAAGTACAACACATATAAAAGTGAAACGTCTTATGGAGAAGATTAAATTTACTTAAACTTTGTACCATTTTCATTATAATATGTGTTTAAATAAAGAAGACAATTCAGTCATTTCGTGTGAAAACGTTTTTATAATTTTAATAATTATGACATACAAAACCGGTCATTTTGTCCCTGGAAGGTTTAGTGTTAAGCGAAGTCGAAACATGAAACGACCGACGTCTTAATTATTGTATCAAACTAAAACACATTTCAGAATACATCATAATTAGGATCTATATGCGAAATAGAAAGTTTTTGCATCAATCTCAAGACGCAGAAGCCAAATTTATATTTTTTATTAACAATTTTAATGTAGGAAAAATAATGTATTAATATTAAACCTATCACGGCCAGTCAAATTGACCTTTTCGAACTGCTGCGTACAATTTCGTACATACAACATGATCACAACGCTATTTATCTTTACGACTTTTTTTGAAGTATGTGTACAATGTATTTTTCAATATTTATTTCTCGTTTTATTTGTTTTTTTTTTTGTATTTGCTATTCTAAACCTAAACAATCTCTTCTAAACCTAAATCAACAAAAAATAAATGAGCCGCCTTACTGAATAAGTATTTTTTGTATAATTGAAATTATATGAAAATAAGTTTGTGTCGCCATTTTATGAAAGTTGTTCATCTAATAGTACATTCAGCAACAAATTTACTATTATTTACGTTTAATGTATTAATCCTTAGCACTCAAACGGCGACTGGAAGTCACCACTCAAAATTGCTGTATCATTATTCTGAATTTGTTTGTATTTAATAAATTACTAAACATTTCAGTATTGTACGAGTAAATTGCACCATTTTCGTATGTATAACATGAAAAAAAATATAGAGAAGGGAAATATTCTAGGTCGGAAGAAATGTTTCGTTTTCGACTTAAAATAGCTTCGATTGCAAAGGGTTAACAATAATCTTTTTTAAGGGCCGGTCATTTTGACCACACACGGTAGGATCAGGTACACAAGAAGTGTCGGTTTTGAATCTCACCTACTCATTTTTGTCATAAATCCATAAAATCCGGAGTCTAATCATAATATACAGAGTGTCTCAGCAAATATTACCAACCTGATTCACGTCATTACTATTGTTCGCAACGAGAAATGTTCTGACGGAAATATTCCTGTACATACTGGTGTTATTATTCTTTACGTAGGTGAACGCGTCAAGGACGTTTGCAGGTCAACTTTAATTTTTTAACAGAAACGTTTCCTCAGCAATATTTAAAATACATTAGCAACAAGTTTCTAAAAATTGATAAGTGAAATATAATTCGTCTATAGGGGTCGTTAAGATACCTATTATTCTTGAATACTGAAGCAACCACCCTACTAAAGCAAAAACAATTTACAAATATTAAAATATATAGTAAAAGATAAAATACAATAACTATAAAACATGAATTAGTAAAAGTCTGACAGCAGTATAGCGGATTGAAATCACGCGTATCCCGCGCGTTAAGGGTTGATTCGCATTGTTCGGCGAGTTTGGAGCGGAGGGTGTGTTTCGTGGGAGAAATTAATATTTTCCGGTCGTCGCGAGGCGGAAGGTAGACGGCCAAGGATACCTGTAGGTAATTCGGAACAGCGGAAAATAAACTTTTCCGGCGCGTACATAAAGTAATACCCGATCCGGGGAGAGGTAGCTCGGTTCCTTCCAGCCCGGGGGGCAGGATTGGATGGTGGCTCCCATGGGGTTAATTCCGTGCCGAAGGGTGGAAAATATTCACGGTTCCTTAAAATCCGACGAGCGGCCTCGTCTCTTACGAGCTTCCTCTGGGGTGGCGTTATACCAAACGGTCACTCAAAATACCACACCCCCACCGTGCTTCTACTTTTTTTCCTGCCCGTGGCAACGATCCTTTAATCCGCGCCAAACTGTCCGAGATATTTCTCCCCTACCCTCCTCCGGGCTGAAAACTCCAATAAAATCCCCCTTCCCCCCGCCCCGAAGACGTTTCTCGCCTTTCCGAAGACGTCTTAACGAACGGACGACTCGTTACGACGGGATCGTGCAATCCTAACTTGCCGATTTTGCAGATTTTCTCGTCGTGTCTGTTAAGTCGCAGATCTTGTGATTTCAGCGAGGTTTTCTCAGAAAATCGATCTTTCACACTGTATCGCAGAAATGTTTGACGATGTTTTCAGCTTCACTGGAGGCCAACAGAATACTCGATAAGGTGAACGAATTTATTTCCCCATCAAGATTCGCAGTTTTCGATCGACCTTGTTTCAATTATGTTCAAAATGAACTGTTTGGACAATTAATATTGGTAACCTGATGCAATAACGATCCGACTATTTTGTAACGATCGGGAGCGTGGTTGTAATTTACACTGCTACGATTATTATACCACGATTAAATGCTGATGAACAGCTACCTGATGCGTTCAGTGGTGAGGTAAAAATTGAAACCTGTAAACGATAATCCCGAAATTTTACAATTAAACAAGGTAATACGTTCTCATTACTCCCTTAGTTCGGCGAAATCATTTTTATTGTGGTTCTTCATCGAGTATTGTGCTATTTATTTAAGCAAACTAATTGCGAAGAGGATTTTAATGCATTTTTGGAAATGCAGTAATGATAGATTTTAGCGATTAATTTGGCGATCCTTCCGCCAACGTGTTAATGATTCCAGAAACAAAGTGATTAACAGTTCTGATTTTTGTTTCAGTCTATCAGGTGTACAGTGACCGGATGTTCCTGCGACTCTTTCACCCCTGGGAAACGTCACATCAGGTGCTGCGAGAAATGTCACCACGGATGGGTGCCACATGGTGAGTACACGAACCAACAAATCCTGAAATCTGTCCAAACGAACGCTATGATATCACTATACCTACTATATGTGTATTAACTCCGGATGTACTGTATCATATATTAAAATAGGGACTTCAATACATATTCCAGAATTTTTTTTCGAAACCCTAGGACAAGTAAAGAAAAATTAACGGTGAACATAAACGACCCGGTACGCCAACAACGTCGACAAAAATGAGGTTGCAGAGGGAGGGTTAAAAATCGAGAGAAATCTAACTAAATTTTTCCGGGGGAACTACTCCTACAAAAATGGCACTCGAAACGAGAATTAAAAGCTTGAGGATCCAACTCGAAGGGGCTGTCGAAGATTCGCGGAGGGGTGGGTCGCCGCGTGCACACGGTTAAACGCAAATTTTCCAACTGTCAGCATACTTCATCCGAGCGGCCCTCTGGGACGAAATTCAATTTTCCGACGATGACCAGTGCCCTCCCTTCGCCCTTCGCCCTTCGCCCTTCGGTGTTCTCCTTGCGCGTGTATGCATACGTATCGCCGATAGATATAAGAGGGCGTGCGCTTTATGCCCTCGTAAGCTTTCGAATGTATGGAAGAACCGATTGGCCGGCGTTCGTCGCGATGCTGGCCCTTATACTGGGTGTAACGATCCAAAATGCACGGTATGCAGTAAAAAATTTTGATTAGGTGCATACCAAAATTTTCGCCTAACAAATTTCATTCTAAATGAAATATCTTGTGTCTTTGCAGGGTTGTTATGGAACTTGTTAGAATATGTAGTATAATTTAATAGAGCACCTACAGGGAATGATCAGCAAGTAATAGTAAGGAAGAAAATTAGAAGTTTTGCATACCACTAATTTTTTGGGAGCGATTATTATTGATCTTTCAATTTTCTAAGTTAAATTACAATTTCATGGAGTCTCTTTTCCTACAGTATCACAGCAAACTTGCAAATCTGGAATGTTGGAGGATTTGATGAAAACATATTTTGTTGATGATCAATTTTCTATATATATTAATTTTTACTACAGTATGATAGCTAAATTGTGAATCTAAAATTTTGTAAGATTTAATGAAAACATAGTTTGTTGATGAGGAATGCTTAGCTTTTATTATTAGCACAAATATCTGTTCATACAAGGTCAATTTATTTACAGGTTAACTCTATTTTTATTGGAGAGGACCTCGCTTTAATCATATCACGGTATATTGTGAAGCAGCTATCACAGGAATTTAAATACGAAATAAAATAATTCTCGAAGAAAGTATAAACCTCAAGACAAAATTTTCAGAAATATATTGGAAGTACCCAGGTGTCCGGGTATTGGCAAAAGGGTTGATAAATTTACAAGCGATTCTACAAGCATACAAAGATAGTTATACGAAGATGCAACGTCGCGGAAAAATGAAAACCAATCGAGTGGTGGGTCCAGGAATGAAACAATTCCTGGCCACATTACGGGAACGCGTTCGACCATTGAAAAATTGACCCGGACACCCTGTACATTACGGACACAAAGCACCCCGTATCGATACGTCTGGAGGCCGGTGTGTATCACGCTTAAAATTCCGGCAGCTTGACCCGCGATAGATTGGACGGGCCGCGGAATACATATAAATTCCGGTCCCACGGGAACGCAGTTGCATTTTCCACGATGATAGCTTCTCCTCCGGCCTTCTCCAGGATCGGGGAGAAAGGATGTGTCGCTGGGAAAGCCGTCCATCTTGCGACCGGATGGGAATTTTGAACGTGGCCTCGTCAGCCATTCTTTTTTATCGCGTCGATTAACCCCCTCGCCGAACCCTTGTGTCTATTCGATACATTTTTTACCCGATCTGCTTTCGAAATACCAACTTACTCTGTGCTCTGCTTCATTAGGACCGTAAACCCTTTCCAATCGGAGCCATTTAAATTTTAAATTTAAACACAAACCGGTAACCGAGACAACCTAATATAATTTTTGAAAACCTTATTTGCTGTACACATTGAAACAGTAAGAAAATTAAAATCGGACAATTAAGATTAAGGGGGCCGGCAGTCATTTGGCCTTGACTGTCATGCTACGATACGCTGTGCCTTTTTTCTAGACATTTTACGTCTTAAATAAGTAAGTAATCAATTAAAACTTCATACCACCGTGTTTGTACATGTCTTTGCTACGTCTGTCCAGAGCCTTTTTTTCGATACGAACACTAAATCTCTCGAAATTAAGAGAATCTCTCTCTGCGGCAGCCATCTTGTGACGTCATACTTGCTTCAGAAAGATTACAAATTACTCCACGATGAGGTAGAAATTCGTCATTTGGGCTCTGGACAGACGTAGATTGGACTTTTAGGAAACACAAGTGACCACTTTTAAACTGCTCGTTGCAATATTGTAGCGTCAATTTGTCAAGATTTTGATCCTTGCAAGTTCATATACGTATATTGCACGTAAAATGGTTAGAAAAAAAGGCACAGCGTAACACAGCGTGACAGGCCAAATGCATGTCTGTCCCCTTAAAGAATGAAATATTTGGCTCCTCCGGACATTTTTCTTCTACAAGATCCACGCTCTAATTATTAGACACCGGGTTATGCAAAGCCGTCGACGAACAGATTGTCGGTTCTCGGATCTTCTTCGATTGTTGGACATCGAAGGAACTCGTTCGGTGGCTGATTGCTCCTCGATCGAGACAACGACCAGTATTTTTTGCCGGGCCGAACGAAACCGGTCCGGGTTAAGAACAAAAGGGGCAGCGACGGCTCGATTTCTAATTCCAGTGGTCCGATCGGCCATGTCGAAACAGAAATTACTCCGTCGGCGTTTTCGAGACCGATCCCGAGCAATTACCGGGATCGTCTTTTGTACCAGCGAGTTTGATGAATGCCAGAGGGCTGATTACCGTCGACACAGCTGACAGTGCACGATGGAATCGTTTCGGGACGAAAACGGGCCAGGCGCTTTCGATTGACCCACCAGAAAAATCTCGGATACTCTTCGCTGCAACATTCGCGCAATTCGTTAGAAGCTTTCACAAGTTTTGCATTTTATTCAGGACTATTGACAACATATAAAACCATTTAAGTTGTGAGGAGTCCATACGATAGGTCTTTGCTTAGTCAAATTTATTATTCACAGCTGAGCATTTGTGAAGCAATTTGGCAACAGCAATTTTACTTGTAACTTGATAAACCACTCCCAGGCCTCGGTTTGTAAGAAGTCTCTTCTAGTTAATTTAATCTTTTGAGGACGAATTTTGAAGTCAGATGAAACTCGACCTCGACGCCGAAAATGAGAACAAATGCAAGACAGTAAAAATATTTAATAAATCTTAAAATTATGTACTATTTCCAGCTCGTTAGAATTAGTAATTAAAGAAATGTATGCGGCTCCTGCAGGTTGAAATTAATGCAAACAATTTTGCATAAAAATCCGCGGTCTATCGATTAGAGAAAGTCAGTTTATTAAGTTGTGTGTCGTGTATTGGCTTTTTAGACTTCGAAGATTATGATTTTGAAGTTTGACTCCTCGAGAAATTATTGTCAACTGACGTCATCGTCTCCGAAGAATTAATCAGACAGTCTGAGGGTTTCTGTGACTTGATAAACCTCTTTCAGACCACGGTGATTTGTAAGAAGTCTCTCGCAGTTAATATAATTTATTGAGGTTGAAATTTGACGAAATTTTGTTTACCCGGTTTGTTTACTATATCCGACTATATCCGATACGTTTGATAAGAAGTCGGCTGATGCGTCCACCTGACAAACTCAGTCGACCTGTTCCGCTTTCAGAGCAAGTCCCGGAGGCGTCGCATCCCGAAAAGGTGACAGGGCCGTGACACGCGAGCTCGTAAGGAATCACGGTCGGGGATGCGCGCTGACAAAGGCCTTTTTAAATTGTAATGAGCTGCCAAAGAGTGAATTATGTGCGTTGTGTCCGAGTGGCACCGGGTCCTCGAACGAACCCCACACCCGATCCTATAAAACGCTCGTGTCCGTGCATGCATACATGCATGCTCCCGTACATATGTATTACAGGCTTGTATCGGGGCATCCCCGTGCCGCGAGCAAGCCACCCCACGTCATGAATATATTTACATTGATCGTCCGTCTCGGCATTTTTCATTTGGCTCGTCGTTGTGTCAGCCACCGACTCGGCGGAGAACTCTCTTCTCTTTATACGTATATCCCCCGATACTTTATTTATATCGGCGGGACGTGTCTGTCCTTCCGAGAGGGCCGCGCGATTCACCGCCCCCCTCGAAAAATCGCTAATGATCCTTTCGTCCTTCAGCCGCGACCCCGGAAGTCCCAAGAGTTATGGGAACGTCCCATCTATATGTACAGACGGAGTCCCCTACGATCTCGAGAAAGAAAAGAAACCATTCGGCTCTATGTATGACAAGGTGACCTTGGTTTCGCTATGTACACAATGTATTTTCACTAGCTGACATTAACACGTCCGCTACCAGCATTTGTTCCGCTGCTCGCCTCCTAGGTTTACGGTACTATGTTACGTTACTTTATAAAAATAATAAGAATGAATTTTTGATGATATACAGGGTGTTGAATAAAAACATTCAATATTTGTACGGTATATAGAACACTCTGTGCTGAGTATAAAAGCCTTAGTAAACATGGGTCGAAAGGTCAACCGTTTCTGAGATGTAAACATTTTTGTTTGCTAACGTCGTGATTCCACTGGCCTTTCGATATTTACAGAAGATTTTCCACTTGTCCTCCTTCCTTCGATACACAACTGAATGATTCCGGATGAAATCTACCGTCAGCACTTGAACGAGGACATTCACAACGCGGTTCGTAAACACTGAAGTAAGCATCGCGTGCGATGGAAGTAAGAAAGTTGATCAGAATGCTAGCAAACAAAAATATTCATGCCTCAGAAACGGTTGACCTTTTGACCTATGTTTACGAAGGCTTATTTGACCAGCAGTGTTATATATATATATGTACACCATATAAATATTGAATCGTTTTTTGTTTAATCACCCTGTATACCCAAACAAGTAAATTATCTTGAAGAGATAAACTCTCAATAATCATTAAAAATATTAAAACCAGTCACTTCAATTTTATAGTTCAAAACATTTTCCATTAAATACCAGCAAATGGCCGAAAAACAGCGTGTCGCGCTCCAAATAATGAATAGAAAAATGGCTGACCCGGTGTTGACCGGCCAGCAAATAAACGAAAATGTTCGATCCAGTTCGAAAATACGTGACCGGGACCGTGTGACCCGCAGCATCGACAGGAAGCGCGGTGCATCGAGTTGTGCATTAACGGCGCATTCCCGCGCAGTCGTTACACCGTCGCCGTTTCTATTTCGAAGTGAACGAAGGCGATAAAATTGTGAATGGCAACTGGGACTGGATCGGGTAGAGGGACATGAGTTGCCCGGCCCGGGAGACACGGGTGAAATCGTAACGACAGCTTTCGGTGTTTCGGACGTGTTCCAATAAATAAATAAATTCCACCGATGCACGACGCTTCGAACAGCGATGCAGCACACAGCTGGGCAAAACCAAAAATTTTTGAGGATAGCTTGCTTCGAGGATAGAAGAAAAACTTGGTACCGAGGAGCAAATAATCTGATGTTACTAATTTTTTCATAAGTGGAGGCGTCAAGGAGCTATGAAGGTTAACTCTGTTTTTCTAAATGGAACGGTACGTGTTTCTATTTACACTCTGACAGTGTGCTTCAAGAAGAATACAATGATCTATTGTGAAGGTCATTCAAGGTCACTCGAGGACAACTGCACACGAAACGAAATTGTCTCAAAGCACTGTTTGTAAACGCAACCAGCGCACAGTGTCGTGAATGGTCATTCTAGGATTAAAAAGAAAAGTTATTTGTGGGATTAGACGGAAGTTCTCGTTAAAAGTCGATCTAACACACCTTTCGGTAGCGAATTTGTATTTTTTTTTTTCGGAATCAGCCTATAATAATTTACGATGGGATCAGAAGTAATTAACAGCATTGCTATTAAGTCGTAGTTTGTAAATACACGCGAATTCTTCCTTGTGTGGCCAATGCTAAACCTTGTTATGTCTTTGTTGCGAGCTTCTTGAGCCTCTTCAGACATCATGTCAATTGGCAATATTCATGATTTACTTATTTCGACACTATGAAATAATAATTTGTGCATTGTAACGGGCATATAAAGTCAAGGACATAAAGTTAAATATAAATCTTTTGTTTCGCGAACAAATTTCTCGAAATTTAGAAAATTAATGTTGTGACCTGAAGAAAGAGCAGATAGGATATAAAAAAATCGTTCAAGAAGTTCTCATTAATGCCTGATATTTTCGAAGTTTTTGTAAATTTTTTGAAGAAATGTCTAGGAGAATTACCATCATTTGTAGAGCCACTTCCTCTTGCTTTCCTAGAATACCCATTCGGTCCACCGCGCGGTGTTACAAAGATTTCAAAAAATTGTGACGGGCAGATTAGCAGATATTTTCAGTTGATTATTATCAGAATCCCGTCTATATATTTTGAATTAAATGCAATAAAAATTTCAATATGGGATCTATTGAAACTTCCTAGTTTCGCTCTATTAAAGTCACTAACCGGCATAGAAAACTGGTACTTAAAAAATCTCTAAAAATGATTGCTAAGGATTTTATTAACGAACTCTGTGAACATTAATGTAAATATTTACTTATGTTAATAAAGAATATCGTGCATAGAAGCTTAAAGATTCATATTTATTGCTCTGATATCATTTTCTTTAGAACAAATATAGACGTACGATTTCGCCGTATCACAGTTCGGAGTTTTCACGTATCGATTTCGAAACTTGTATCGCTATTAAATGAATGACCATGGGCATAATTAGGCTCTACGTGTATCTACTTTCTGACATGTCTTTTTTCCACCTAAAATGGCCATTCGCGACACTCCGCAGCGGAGCGTATGATGTGCGAGGGTATCTCAAAGCCGTCGAACGTATCCGTCAGCGTAGCACGCGAAGCACGCGCGGAAACGGCGAAATTCAGTCGGCAGGTAATATTGGTACGTGCATCTAATAAATAGTTGGTGGCTGCAGCGTGTATGGCCGATTAACTAGGCGCACAGCGCAGAATTTCTTTCTGCTCCCGTATAACCTTAGACGGGAGCGGATACGCATACTTTAAATTCCGATGCCCTTCCTGGTAATACAGAGGGAAAGACAGACGTAGGACGAGAGAGAGAGAGAGAGAGAGAGAGAGAGAGAGAGAGAGAGAGAGAGAGAGTATAGCGAGCAATTTAGCGTAGTCCCAGCCGGCCAGCAGAATTTCCCGAAGTTCGCCTTCCAATACTTTACGTGCCTGGAAACCAGTCATCTACATCGTCCGGCTCTCCTGGGATCCACGATCCAACGATCCACGCCAATTAACTGTTTTTCATCGTCTGTCCGGCCCGGTTGGCCCCGTGCACGACCTCTTTCCGATGCATCGCGTGCACCGCGATGGTCCTCGATCGTAGAGCCATCGATTACGCTCTTCTCCGATGATGATGACCGCCGCCGCCGCCGCCATCCCACCGTTGCGCGTAGCCAGAACGAATTTATAGGGTTCTCTCTTCCTCTCTCTCTCTCTTCTCCTCTCCACTCCCCTTCTCTTCTTCCTTCCAACGGCAAGGAATTTCAAAAGTCGATACAAAGTGGATAGAAACGGGCGGGGTCAAACTGCTCGACAGTTACCGCCCCACGATTCGCTTTGTTATTAATAGACCGCGACCCGGTCTCCAGGAAATGTTGCTATCTCACCCGTTCCGGGAAACGAGAACGCGGAAGAATAAACATTTCTACAGTTTTCGGCGCGAATTGGCAAAGGAAAAAATTGTTTATAATCACCTCGGGAATCGTCCCTTCCGTTGCCTACGCTTTCTCTGGTACACCCTTTATATTCTAACACTAAATTGGCATTACATAAAAATTATTTGCATTGATTGCAGGACACAGGAGCCAGGTAGGAATTTATTTCCGCCATTAGTGGTTCTATCGTCTAGTCGTAAGAATTGCAATCTTTTTGTCGTTCGAAAAACATGTATAATCTGAAAAATCAAGAATACGAATCAACCTCGCCTATCCACGTTCGATCGCAGGTCGTTTCCATAATTTCTAGCGATCCAGAAACGAAAGGACCCCAGATAATCGTTTCCGTCCACAAATCACCGTGGCCCAAGGTCTCGCGACTCTCCAAACAACGATTTCTGTCCAGACCAATTACAGGGAAATTTATTCGGTTTTCTCGTGTAAACGCGAAAGATTCAATGTTTCGATATTACCGGTCAAACGCTTGCGCGCGTGGCAAAACAGAGAGAAATACGAAGGGAGAGAGAAAGAGAAAAAGCGAGAGAGAATGGTGGGGGTGCGAAACAAAGGGCGCGACACAGGGGGTGCACAACCCCTCGGTGTGTAATTCACGGTTTGCCGGTGCATTTATTAACCGTGTCACTCCGGGC
Organism: Halictus ligatus; assembly: GCA_028454255.1. NCBI lineage: Eukaryota > Metazoa > Arthropoda > Insecta > Hymenoptera > Halictidae > Halictus > Halictus ligatus. The sequence goes on from CM052138.1 coordinate 8,007,606, forward strand.
GACGCCTATTCGATGATTTATCGTGCACGGGCCAAGACGCGTAAATCCCTTGCACTGGGCCCGACGCTGTCTTCCCTCGCTGCCACCCTCGCTGCCAACTTGCCGGTGGTGGCGATGGCTCCGTTCGGTTTCTTACAGCTGCCAAATCGGCGACGGCGCAGATGTAAACGCAGATGGTTTCAACCCTATCGCTGACCAACAATCCTCGCATACCGATCACTGGGCTGCAATCAAATCAAAATAAAATACAAAATAACTCTTCATTTATTTGTTATACGAATGAATTTCTCAAACAAATGTTGCACGACTTCCAGAGGAACATACAGTCCTGCAATCTGTTTTTCGCTACTTTTCTTTTTCATCGAGACACGGGGGTCACGTTCAGGTTTTCTTAAACGGAATACCCAATATTTTGTTTCGAAATAGGATAAAGTGAGTAGTCCCTAAAATATTTCGAAATCCTATAAAATCGGAAGTATAAAAATAGAAAAGTATACCGCTCACAATGTTCAAAAAGCTCGCGAATTAATTTGTCACGATTAGTAACAGATTTGTTGTAAACGCCGCGATCACCTCAAACTTTCAAGAGGTCACTTAGTCCCTGTCAACGGTCGAAGTGTTAAGTTACCGGCAGCTCCTGAAAATTCTACGAAAAAACCGTTCAAACAACAGGAAATTGCAAACGAAATCGACGATCCGCTGGTAGTAAAGCAAGAGAATCTTGAACAGAATTTTGAACCCTCAACAACAACTTAAGCGACTCGAGACTTTCGGGACGGACGGTGTATCACAGTCTTGTGCAACAATAACAAATACCGCCATCGATCTCCTCCCATCAAACCGCGCCGTCCATCCGCATCTAATCACAGTCGAAAAAACGATCGGGAGAAGAAGAAATAATCGTGAGGTTCTAAAGAGGCCGGAGAATTATGTTCCCTAGCAAACCGGACGATGATTGATAATCGTCTATTCGGTCGCTGGAATTTGTCAGTCCTGATCCCGTAGGTTGGCCATAGGTGTTCCCCCGACCTCCAGATATCGATCTTCCTTTATCACACGAATTAGAATCAAGAAAAAGAGAGAGAAAGCTCGGTGGAAGAAGCGTTCCCTGCGCCCGGTGAAAAACTAAGTCTTAATAAAGCTGGGCCAAGATAAATCGGTACATTAGCATCTCGGCTGTGATTCATGGTGACGTCCTCGGGCTTGTTGGACGAGGGAGTATGATGTATGGTCGTTGGCATTGGTTTCGTATTAGAGCAAACGGCCTCGTGTTTTAGGTCTTAAAAGCCGCGACCGACCTTAATGGGGTGTAATGCACCCCCGGGAAACGCTGCGCTGAAAGTTTACCCGTGACTTGTGCTTTTCTCGGCCATCTGGCCTGCTATTGTCTCTCCGCGATCATCCGAACTCCCACATAATAGCCTGATGCTAGCTTTCATTTGTTCTGTTCGATTAACGGCAGAAAAATCCTAACGAGAACTGTCGTGATCAATTCAACACGGAGGTCGGCGAACAATTTTTCTAATGATTATTAGCGAGAGGAATTATTATTCCCGTACATACACGTACTGGTGTTATTAGTCTTTTTGTGGGTGTACGCGTCAAGGACGTTTGAAGGTAAACTTTAATATCAAAAAGCCGACAAGAAGTGTCACTGTTAATTATTACAATATATCTTCTACTTGAAATTACTGTCACTCATTTTCACTCTAAATAGGTGAAATCTAACAGAAGGGTATTGTGAGAAATGTGCATAACGTTGTGAACAGTCACTATACCATTGTAATAGGGGTACCCATAAGTAATCAATTATTTCCAAAGAATTTGTTTTGCCTTTAGTTCTGTACCGATCGTTGAAGGGGAAACACGTATTCCTTTACAGTTTTCGATAAAGCAGCCTGTGTTCAAAATATTCTAAAAAGCATAATTGTTTTTTATGGAGATGTTTATGGAGATGTATTCAAGGTCAACAAGTCTCAACATTGGTTTGAAGACGCAAGGAGACACCTTGAGTCATATTTTGCTTCACGAACCCTGGATTTCTATAAGAGGGGGATTGAAAGTTTTCAGGGAAGATGGCAAACTGTCCTTGATAATGATGGAGATTATATAATACCTTAAGAAATAGAAACCTGAATTTACTACAAAGTTTGTTTTAGATTTCAAAATAATTGATTACTTATGGGTCCCCGCTAATAATACAATGGAAGGGGACAGAGATAGAGGAGAAGCAAGTTCCGGAGCGAATCCGGAAGATGTCCGATCTTCGTCGTCGATCCGAGTGGTTACACTTGTCGAAGGAGATCGTGCAGATCGCACCTCGCCGCCGAGAATAGCTCGCGTGGCTACCATATGGGCACGGCACGGGCCAGAATGTCGCTCGATAAATCCGGCCGGTGCGCGGCGCGGAACGGCGGCCGGCATAGAAGATTTGTCACGCGCTCGAAAATAGCCCGGGCCGGAATAAGTAGAGTGAATCGACGCGACCCGTTTGCACGAGCGAGACCGAACGATCGGTGTCGATGGAAAGGGATGACGCGGTTGGTGGGCCTCGACGTCGCCCCGCGTAAACACCGAGGCGCCGCGGCGCTTTACGACGCCCCCGGACCACGGCCCGTGTTTAACTTATCCCGAGACTTTCTGGCACAAACCATTTTCACTGCCGGCTTCGACGCTTCGAACGCTTCGACGACGACACGCGCGTCAAGACGACCCGTGCGCCAACCACTACACCCCCCCCCCTTACCATGTACAATCTAACAGCGCCGCGACGCCTTCCGTAAACCGTCAGCCTCATCGAGAAAACCTGAGACGCATCGCCGTCGCTCCATGTGGCAAACATTCGACCGACCTTTTCCTTCATCGTTCCTAACCTTCCAGTCTCGACCAGGTTCTTGAAAAGGAATGCGAGGATTTTGCGATTTTTTTTACACCCATTTTGGTTTTAAAACCCCGTTTCAGTAGGAGTGCTGGGTCTGATATACGCGTTTGAATATTTTTAACGATTTCCGTTTGCTAATAACCTTCCTGGAATTTGTTTAGTTTGTCAAAGTTACACTGATTCTGAATTTTTCTTGATTTTCTTCATACATTTGCTGGTAATCTTTCGAACAATTGTTCAATTTTTGGTATACTGATTTTCATTTGCATTGTTTAGTGTTTTTTCCCCCTCAGGGCTGGCATTTTTTAATTGGGCAACCCTACCACTGATTTGCAGTAACATTTTTATGGAAACGATGCTATCAAAAATTGTCGAATTCATCTTCACATCGAATTATCAAATTGTCAGAAATTATTCTCGTTTTAATAGACACTATAACAATTCGTAAATTAGTTACATTTCAGTGTACACTACAGTAATTTCTGAGCCGTTTTCAACTACGAAATAGACACAGTCGGGTGGCAAATATAAAAGTATAAAGTCGATGTTCCAGACAAAATCACTTCTAGAACCAAATGCAAGCTTGACGGTTTGCAAACGACGGCTTGCAGTGATTCGAAGGAATGTTTAAACAGAAAACGAAATCGCACAGGAAGTCTCTTGTTCTATAGAAATTTTTATTTCGATCGCTCGGAGACCGTTCGACCAGTGGCATCCAATTATAAATAGCCATCGCGACCATCAAGGTATAAGTATAAACACATACGATGGTACTTGAAATCGAATCAAGTTGAACAATTTAAAAAAGCTCCGGCGTATTTGGTCAGTAGCAGCATTCCGATGAAAGTGGCGCAATAAAGTACCTTCTGGACATGAGGGATTAAATAACAATACATATCTCATTTTATAGCACGTATCTTACACTACCCCCTCATCTTGTCAGGCAATTATTTTTGCAGTCCCATAACATAAACCTTGTAATATTATAAGGCGTCTTGCAATCATGCATAATGTGCACCTTTACGCATTTACGGCTTACAAAACGTCCCCAACAAAAGAATCGAATACAGTTCGATAGAATTTAATCCAGTTTTTCCCTCCATATCGGGTACATTAACTAGGCGAATAAAACGTTTCTGTATAATTTACAATCCGTATAAATATCCTTAGCCGGCGATCGTTCGACTAATGTGTATTTATCATTTCGAATTTATTGTTGAGAAATATTCTACAGTGAAAGACATTTTTGCTTTATCGTCTCCTAGACAGTAATGTGCAAAAACCGAGTATAAATAAATGCCCTTCGCTCTAACAATAACAATACCATAATACGTATATGCTAAATATAATAATTCATAGACCCTAATATTTTGTTTCTCTACGTTCAGCAATACATCAAAAGAGAAATACAAGGTTGCTTTAGGAAAACAAACACTGATGACCTAGGAACGTAAACACTGTAACCTTGAGAGAAAAACTTGTTGTTGTCTCCTTCGAAATCGTACAATTTTCATCTGACAGATGTTTTTGACTCTGATAAATATCAATATCTAATCCTTCAATTTATTTTCTCCGTGTGCAAATTAAATATATCTAATCTGTTCTGATATAAACGCTTTGAACGTGATTCGCTGCGAACATAACTGTGATGATATAAGAAGTGATTTACAACCAAATAAAACAATATTACCGGCCACTGTGGGTTGCAAAACAAAGACAAATCTGTTCAGCTTCGTTCAGTCAGCAGCCTCGTCGACGAAATTTTTCACACACTGTCCCTCAATCTTATGCTATCGCGAATCCCGGCGCTAATAGATTCCCATAGCGAGCTGGTATCTCATGGTAAAAACGTTCTCGGGCAGCGCAGTCAATCATAGCGGAGCAGAGGGTCGAATTCGTAGATAAAGAGAGAAACGGAGCAGATAAGAGGGCCAGGAGGATCTGCAGGATGTCCTAGGTGGTGATCAGCCTCTGCGGGGGCGGATTCGACCCGACCAGTGACAAATCGCTGTCGGTTTCGTCTGCGGAGGAATCCACATTAATCTGTATCAAGCTGGTCATCAATATTTAATCCTAATCCCGGGAATTGCTTGTTCCGTGGGATCGGTCGCGGGACCGGTCATTCCGGGGATGACATGTTACGATATATAGCAACGTTGATTTTCTTCCATCGTTAATGACGCTGCCACGAAAAATTGGAAACCGTTTAGAGGAGAACTCAGGCAACAGCTGGGGCATTCGTCGACGCCCGTTTGTCACAGTGGTGGTCCGCAACTGGCTAACAAGAGTTTTACAACCGTAATTAAATTATACTGTTCTACTACTGAAACTCGCAACACTAAACAGCACTTATCTTCCATTTACGTTTCTCTTGAATTTATCGTTTAGAGGCGATCTGCTCGGCAGAACGGGCCTCGTTGCCCAATTATTGCACCGTGTTCAGAATCACCAATTAAACGGGGCTTCTATTAAAGTTTTATAAGACCTAAGAACCCCGCGAGACGAAGAAACAGCAGTCTTTCCTGTCGCGCGAACGCCTCCCCGAGGAAAAAAGAAAAGAACAAGAGCGAGAGAGAGAGAGAGAGTGAGAGAGAGAGGACCACGATCGGTTACAACCGGACGCAGAGGCCGCAGCGAGTCCAGCCGATTAAAGAGTGCTGCGTAACGAGTGTTTCGCCCGATCGTTCGTGTAATTAATGGCGGGACAGTGCGCCCGGACAGGCCGCGCCGTGTAATAATCGGTAATTACTCACGGTAATTAAATAATGCGTTTATCGGTGTGCAATCAGCCGGATGGGTGGCCCGAGTCGCGCTGCTCTGCCTCTAAGGCTCTTCCTCCGATCCTCTGGCCTCTACTGATCAATCTTTTTCTCTTCGCCAACAGACCCGATCTTCTTTCGAACTTACGAAGACACATGCTTTGTATTCGTTGTCGCGGACATCGCGGTGAAGCAAATGACGTTATTTCCGCTGGAAACGAGGCAGTTAATAATGCAGACAACTATACCGCGGTTCGGTGCTCATCCGTGAAAACCGTTGTCCAGCTCAGCCTCTTGCAACATTTGTCAGCTCTGGTCAGTTTTTGCAAGCGTCGCAACCCGCGTTCGAATATTCCCCTCGCGTACAAGATTGTAGGTATCATACTTGAAACGGAGAACTGAATGTTTCAAATGTAACTTCGTCTCTGAGACCAGATTAAGCGACAGTTCGATTATATCGTGTTCTTCAGTGCCTTCAAATTGTCATGAAATAATAGAATTGCACAGAATAGTACAAAGCTAGAGAAAAGATTCTTAAAGAAGATCCAATTGTGGAATATTCTCAAAAATTCTTGGAAGAACTGGAAGATAATTAAAACGAATTGAGTACCCGTTATGAGGACTAACAGAATTTTAGAAAATCTCTAGATTAACATAGAGGGATTACGAAACGTTTAAAAGGTTTATAGGGGAGCTTAGAGGCAGCATAAGATTTTAGAATGCTCGCAGAGATCTGTGAAGTCGGTGTGGACCAATACTAGTCCAATTACAAAACTTCTTTATGTTTAATTATTCTGTTATGGGACTTTCACCAATTTATTTGTGGCATTTTTCTGGTTAAAATGACTCTAAACACGATATAATTTGAGTGGTTCTTAATGGTTTAATTGACGGGGTGTAGTGCTTCGACCGCGCAGCCGCTTCGATCGCGTCGAGTGTTTCGACGCGATCGAAGCGGTCACAAGAAAATAGTAGCCCTACATGATCTATAGTCGGTGTACAAAGTATTCGTACACCTTTTAAAAACAAAATAACTTCTTTAAGATTGAACAAATGGCTTGAATCTTTCTGGTGATGTTAGAAAGATTAATTTACCAAGTAATACATAAATAATTTTTTTTAAATTGCTGTTGGTCGTAATTGCAAGGTCTACAAAAGAGACCTTTTAAATTTTTATTACTAACTCAGATAAAAAACTGAAAATTCGTGACCTTTACTTTTTTCGTCGCAGTCACAACCAGTAGCAATTTCTAAAAAAGAATTATTTATGCATTACTTATTAAATTAATCGTTCCAACAACTAGTGTTTAGTCCAATTTTTAAAAAAAGTTATTTGTTTTTAAAGAGTGTCCGAATACTTTGTACACCGTATGTCACAGCACGGACCCGAGGATAGGTCAAGACTCTACTATAGTGATAGGTTTCTAAAGCGTCCATAGGTAACCTAGGTAAATTTTTAAATTTCAAAAATTATTTTTCCTCTATTCTGCAAAAAACAGCTTCAATTTAAGAGCAAATTCATCGCTTTATCTTAATTCTGTCAAAATTTCTACAATTTTACCGTCAACACGATCTTTCGACTCTGTCGTCGAGATTCAAGCTCGAACATAACCTAAATCGTTATTGTACCAGAAAATGTTTCAAGAGATAATTGACAATTCGAATCGGTGGATTCGGATTTGATCGATTTGGCGGTCCCGCGTTCCCATTCCTCTGCCGACAAAGAAACTCTGACGCGACATGAAAATAAGATGGGCGGCCGTGGACGGGGTTCGTTTGACCGCAGAGGAGGAGACGATGTCGTGCGGTCAACAGGCTGTTCCTCGGATTAATGTGTCGCTTCCTATCACCGGTGATTGACAGTCCCGAGACCGCGACAAAGCGCCGACTCTTAACGCTATTCTTCTTTATCCTCTTCATTGTCGTCCCCGCCTTTCAACCGCGGCTTTTGTCAGCTCTCGGACGGCGCTGTACGACTCGAAAATACCCTGGAACGACAAATAAAATCGCGTTCCCCGAGTCAATCCTTAAGGACCCGGGATAGTCACGTGACTTTTTAATTAATAATTTCCGTTCACAGCCTTCAGAAACAGACTTAAGATTCGTCTTTGTCTTGATCCGACGGGTCTTGAGTCTGTGACCAAACTTGATTTTGGCTTTATTTCGCGGAGAATTAAGACAAAATATAGATCAATTTGTAGCTGGAGATATTTTCTAGTGGCAGAAAAATGCTTGGATGCGAATTGTCAATTTTTGGTCTACTTGTAACGCTTATATTACCAAATATCTGCATAATCTCGGCAGCTCATGACTAGCGCGCACTAAATTGAATCTTCCTCTTTCGTATGAGCCGTTTACCAGCGACAAAATATTCTTATATAAGGACGAAAACTTGAGACACGTAAAACCATTTTTTTATGTCAATGTAGTCACTCTACCTTATCGCGAATCTACGAAGACCGGGCCCTTAATCGAAAATTTTATCTCCCCGGTAACCATAATGCCATGAGAATTTAGAGACGAACCTCGTTCGTCTTTTGGGTTTTGCAGTATTGAGACTAACAGAAGAATGAAAATGAAAATTTCCAGATTTCTCATTTTCATATAAAATATACGATTTTATTTTTGAATATATTTCAGTACAGTGGTACTGAAACTAGTGGTATTGATAGTGATCGATCTCTAAAATTCCCAAAGAATCGAAGCAATGAAGTTTTAATAGAACCGAATTTTAAGTTTGCATTTTAAACATTGTAAAATTCGGTATAGTAATATCGAATGTCTCACGCAAGTCGCAAGTTTCGGTCGCGAGGAAAATCTCACAACAAATTCAGGGCTGTCTATAAAATTTCCAAATCGGTCAGCCGGCAGTTAAAAATTAATTACCGAGCAGTTAAAGTAACCTTATCTGTCATGTGTAGATAGTGGGGACCGTCTCGGTACATTTCTCAGAACAATTCCACTGCAATCGTATCGCTGCTTCATTCCGCGGCGATGTTTCAGCAGAAAAACAATGTGACAAAAGTGATATGTTTTTCTATCGTCGTACACATTTTTATACTAACAATTTAACATAAGTGTTTCACCCCGAGAAGTAAAATTTCATTTTCTTTTACAGTTAATTTAAATCAACATAATACTTAATTATCAGTCAGAAACTAGTTTTCTACAATAAAAGGATAACACTCACATTTGCTAGATTAGCTTCGAAATCTTCATCATAAGTAGATTTTTATACAATGTAAAAATTGTCCAAGTCAATTTTAAGAAACACAAGTTACGTAAAACTTTTTTTCTCTATTAATAATTTCAGTCAGTTAATAATTTTCTACTTTTGACCAATCCATTTTGTATAAATATTGCACAAAGGGGCTGATATTAAGGAGTGCGAGATCAGATGTACTAACGCGTATTAAAATGATTTTGCGACGCTTTTTTTATTGGAAGAATCGTGAAGCTCTCAGGTAGAACTGTTTTCCAGTCGATCCCGTGGGCCGGTCGGCAATCAGTCTCGCTAATTAGATGACGGTTTAATTGCACGGCTCTGTCTCCTAGGTGCAATTCCCCGCATATTTACATCCCCCGCGGGAAACGGTAAACGGGAAACCGGGGGAACGTTGTTCGGCAAAGGGGAAGCGGGTCGGAAGGGGGGAGGGGTGTACATAAGGCGGGAAAGAGGATCGGCGTTGCTTTCTGAACCCTTTTCCTGCCCCGGCCTCGTTTTACCGGTCCCGCCGGCCGTCTTAAAAGAAAGGGTTAATTAAAAACAACAAAAGCTATCCGCGCCATTAGCGGCCGTTTGTATGCGCCGCGTTAGCGTTATGTCCGGTGCTTTTCGAGCTACAAGCACCCCTTCCGTCGACGATCTTAACGAGTTCGAAGCTGCGTCACGACCCCCAACAATTCTCCCCGGTAGCTCCTTTCATTTTGCCCTCCCCCTCTCGTCCCTCTCTGCCCCATCAACCACCCCCCGGAAGGATCAAAGTGGAAATTGTTCCCCGATGGAATTATGAAACGGGACTCCTCCCTTTTTCTCGCTCTATCAAGACGTTTGACTCCGAATAATTGTATCCCCTGCCGAATTATGGCTGCCTTCAGGTCGAACAACCTTCTGTACAGAGGTCTCACCCCCGACTCTGCCCTTTTTAACACTAAAACTACTCACTGCCAGTCAAATTGAGCTTCGCCAACTTCTGCGTACAATTTCGTACATACAACATTATCAAATCGTTATTTATCTTTACGACATTTCTTAAACTATGTATACAACGTATTCTTCAGCATTTGTTTCTCGTTTTATTTTTTTTTACCAAGAAATATATCTATCTTGTGCTACCTACCGCCGCTGGTCAATTTGACCGCACGAGATAATGTTTACTCTTCTAAATCTAAACAATCAGTATAAAAGAAAGGCTACTCTCAATGTTGCATAGCCAACTCAAAATAAATGAGCCGTCTAATTGAATGAGACGCTATTAAGCTACGCACGTGTCTGGTTGATAATACTGTTTCATGACAAATACATCCAGACCGCAAAGGTGCACGACACATACAATTTTGTAAATCGAGGAAAGAGCATCGCAGTGTTTTTTGTATAATTGAAATTATATGAAAATAGATTTTTATCGCCATTTTATGGAAGTAATTCATTCCACTAATTCATTCAGTAACAAATTGACTATTATCTACGTTTAATGTATTAACAATAACTTTTTTTAAGGATCGGTCATTTTGACCAGGAACAATCGTTAACACTCTTACAGTCTTTTAATCTCTTCACTGTTTTAAATCTCGCCTACTCATTTTTGTCATAAATCCATAAAATCCATAAAAAGACATGTACAGGGTGTTTCAGGTAGTATTACCATCCTGATTTACGTCATTACTATTGTTCGCAACGAGAACAGTTCTGATGGAAATATTCCATGATGGTGTTATTAATCTTGTATTGTTTCCTCAGCAATATTTAAAGGATTAGTAATAAGTTCCTAAAAATGGATAAAAACAAATATAGCAAATATATATATATATAGCAGGTATACAAGAAGTGTCGGTAGATTTAGTGTTACCTCTAGCATGGCGGGAGTTAGGTCAATTTTGATCTAAGAATTCTTAAAAATGTTAATTTTCTAAATACGAATTACAGTGATAAACTTTGTATGCATCTAAGAAATTTCTAAAAATGTTAATTTTATAAATGCGAATGGTTGTGATAAGCTTCGTATGTATGAACGGATGTGAATCGTGTACAATGGAAATATTCTAGGTCAGAAAGAGTCTTGGAATGGAAACAGCTTCGAGTGCAAAGGGTTAAACTGAGATGGGAACCATTGCGACACATAGATATACAATTGAGGGCCACGAGCTTGAAAATCAACTTACACCGAGCACCGCGTCGAGTTACCAATTCAAGAGGAACGAGAGAGAGAGAGAGAGAGAGAGAGACACACACACACACACACAGAGAGAGAGAGAGAGAGAGAGAGAGAGAGAGAGAGAGAAGCTCCATCCAGCGATGTCAGCGAGCGAGCACGTTGTCAAGAATCTGAACAGAAACTTTCTAGTCGGTGTGTCTCTGTCACTCGTCAGCGGTTCCCCGGTTGGTATAAGTTAATAGATAACCGGCGAATTGTTCGTCCGCGTTCGTCAGCTTGTCGGACAGGTGTTCCGAGCTTCGGGAAGGTGAGCGACTTCGGTCCTATCGGGTTTAGGTTCGCTTTCACAGAGTGCCGGCAACAGTTATAGTTTCGCGTGTGGTCGCGAGCAAACCAAAACGTTTCTCCATTTCTCTCTCTCTCTCTCTCTCTCTCTCTCTCTCTCTCTCTCT
>CM052138.1:8019172-8049750 GCA_028454255.1 Halictus ligatus
TCTCTCTCTCTCTCTCTCTCTCTCTCTCTCTCTCTCTCTCTTCCTTCATATAACACGCAGCCGAAACTTTCTGGCCGACAATTTCAGCTCTGGTGCAATTTCGAAAAAATAGCATCGCGTGCTCAGGGACCGTCCAACGTCTTCGACGAACCTGAGACCTGCAAAAACCGGCAAAAACGCTGCTTCTTCAACGTCTTCCCACAGGCGGTAGAAAGAAACACGGGGCCTCGGAAACACTTTGTAACGCTCGCCTCGACGCACGCGTAATTATCGGCCATCGGTAATTGAGTTACTTTCGCCGGGGCCGGTTTAGGATGCGTCCCGATCGTCGTTCCCGATTAATTGTTTCCGCTGAAACGCGGACTGTTCGCGTTAATATTCACAGTAATGGCCCGAACGATCGTTTATTGCGAACGGGATCGCCGAAAAACCACAGGATCGTTTTGTGAACTTCTGAAGATTCTGCAAATGGAAGTTTTCAATCGTCTTTATGAGCTTGTGGCGTGTTAGTCATTTTACTGGAGAAGTATCGGACCGCTGCTGATGGATGTGTGGATTTAGCTCTGTTGCAAAATGGCTTCTGATTGGCACGGGACTCCTGTGTTTGTTAAGTCTTTCGTCAATATGAATTTAGACTGATTGGTTGTCGATATTACATGGAAAATGTCTAGTGCAAACTGTCTTCGCATTGGTGTACAAAATTCTTCCTTTTTGTGAAAATAAATTTCGTCACCATCGATCTCTTTTTTATATCACTTTGAAAATATTGTTCCAGTTCAAAATATCTTCTGATTAGTGCAGCAAATTTTTGCATCATTAGATCTTTAGTGACAATTAATTTTGTATATACTGATCCCTTCATGTTTAATATTACGGAGAAAATATCGCTCTGCAAAATATCTTGTGATTAGTGCAGACATTTTTTGCATTAATTTCGTCAATCCTGATCCCTCACTTTGAATGTTACTTAGAAAATATCGTTCTAGTCCAAAATATCTTTTGATTAGTGCAGCAAATTTTTGCATCATTAGATCTTTAGTGAAAATTAATTTTGTATATACTGATCCCTACATTTTTAATATTACGTAGAAAATATCGCTCTATTGCAAACTGTCTTGTGATTAGTGCAGGAAATTTTTGCGTCATTGAATCGTTAATGACAACGAATTTCGTCAATCCTGATCCTTTAATTTTTAATATTGGAAAATGTCTGTCTACTCTAAAATGTCTTCTGATTAGTGCAGGAGATTGTTGCTTCATTAAATCACCAGTAAATGTTAATTTCGTCAATACTGATCCCGTGAATTGAGCTCAGTTTCGCGGAATGCGATTACACGTTTTCGCGAATCCTCGGGGAGGATCTTGGGAAAGAGAGCTCGAGGAGGGTGAACGATGATCTCCGGAAGTCCGCATAAATTGCAGGGTCCCGTAATTACAGGTGGCCCCCGGAGTGATACGGAACACGACGAATAGGTGTTTTCGGGTTGACAAGAAACGCGAACGCGAAAGTGGGGACAGGTGGGAAAGGGGAGGGGTCGGTATTATCGGGGCACCCCGGTGAAATTGCAACCAATTCCCCGGGGCCAATTAGGTTGTCCCAGAAACGATAAAATGCAAATCGGCCGCTGATACTGCCCCTCCTCGCGAGACCATTTTCCTTGTCCCTCCTCCCTTTCCTCTTTGTACGCCTCCTGAAGGACTTCGGTCGACTCCTGGAACAGCACCGGGTCTCTTTCATTAAGTATTTTTAACCCCTAATTAGCCGGCTGGAAATTATATTGGTCTATGCTGTTTCTTCGGTTAGATAGCACTTTTTTAATATTTTCTTTTTCGTTGAATATCACATTTGTAATCCTTAATTAGCTGGCTCTAGTTTTATTGGCCGTTAGTTTTACGATAGTGCATAATATTTTTGAAAAATTGATCTTCACTATTTATTTATGAGACTTTCAACAAAATATTCGCGGCATTTTTCTGGGTAAGACGAGCCCAAACACGACACAATTCAGAGCACATTTGCTTGTGCAATTCACGATTAGATAGAACCTCGATTATCCGAACCGATGATGTCTGAACTGTCTGAGTTCGAACAGTTCAATCGAACAGGATTTATCGTACAAAGCAGTCAAGATTTAATCTAACACTGTTGCTAACAATTTAATTATCATTCCACTGATTAGTTCGGATAACCGAGGTTCCACTGTATCGTGAATTAAACGAGTCCGAACTGTGCCATGTTTGCAGATATTTCAAAAAGAAAAATGCCACAGATACATTTGCGAGTAACAAAAAAATCGAAAGCAACAAAATTTTACCACTGGATTAGTGTCTGTAAATGGTACCCGTAATATTTCGGAGTAATGACACGATTACAATTGTCTTTACAATAGATCTATTCACGATCGAATATCATTTAAACCAAAATAACATTTTCCAAATCGAACCAAATGATTCCAGATTTTTCTTTTTTGAGAAACATTGATTCGAAAATTCTGGCAAAATCGCAAGCAAATAGTTTGTACTTTCGCAGAGCACCGATTGCAAGATTAAAACAGACCCGCGAATCTATAATAATTAGAAGCCTATAGAATCAATAATCGATTAGGCAAAACGCTAGGAGAGAAACTTCCAGCTCGGCTAAACGGTTCAGAACCAGTTCGGCGCGGTGTTCCGCGTGTTTCGCCGGCGCAGAAAATTCAATCAACGTGCGATCGATATTCGGAGTGAGTTGTTAAGGTTTTATTGGTCGGCGAGCGTAAATCTGTCGTCGGGATCTTCAATATCGCGATCGAGGGGAAGAAGGGGTCTTGTAAACGGACAATATCATAAGCAAATCTCGCGACGCCGATCGTAAAACTTCTTTCGCGAGTACGCGACTCTGGTGTACAGTGACGGGCCGTAACGATGCAGGCAATAAAAGACGAATGATCCGCCGAGTAGTTTATTTGGGGAACGTATCATTTCCAGAATTTTATAGACTTCCTCGGTCGTTAAGCTGAAATCACTCGAACCTCGATCGCTCGTTGCCTCTCTCCTTCTTTTTCTTCGCGTTCGATTTTATCCCGTTTATCTTTTGACGGATCGTTTCCGGGCCAAATTAACCAGCACAAATTAAGATTCGTTTGGATCCAAGCTGTACTCACCTGTACAGTATGTAAAGAAATTATATGTCGAGATTATTATGATTCTACACCCTTCGGTGGAAATTCGTGTACGAAAACTTCCGAAAAATTAATTTCAAGGCCAAAAGGTCAACCTTTTTTTTCATTGCGTCTAATTCTACTCGGCACAACGATAAAATATGCAGAAACAACCATGGGCCAAAACTAGATTGTTCTCTTAAAAAATTGTGATAAAGTTTTCTCATTGTCGAAATGATCCTATTTATATTATAATAACAATTAAAATGTTTTAGAGATTTCTTCCCGAGTCATGTATTGGGGGGACCCATAAGTAATCAATTATTTTGAAATCTGAAACAAACTTTGTAGTAAATTCAGGTTTTTATTTCTCAATTTATTTTATAATCTCCATCATTATCAACGACAGTTTCCCCCTCTTGTAGAAATCCAGGGTTCGTGAAGCAAAATATGACTCAAGGTGTCTCCTTGCGTCTTCTACAGAAGCGAATGTTTTATTTCCTAAATAATGCTCCAGAGATCTGAAAAGATGATTCTTGAAAACTTCCCATTGGAATGCTTTGATTTTTTCCTGAGTGAGTTTCGCTGTATGGTGCTGGACATTGTCAATTTGCAGTATTACACCTTCAATACATGTCCATAAACATCGCAAATTTTCTTTATTGTTAACGTTGCATTAAATCCCTCATGAAAAAGTATGCAATGACGAATATGATCCTCGGAAGGTACGGACGCCGCCATTTTATTACGGGGTTGTAAACAAAATTATACTTTTTAGAATATTTTAAACACAGGCTGCTTTACTGAAAACTGTAAACGAATACGTGTTTCCTCTTCACGATCGGTACAGAACTAAAGGCAAAACAAATTCTTTACATATAATTTGTTACTACCCTACCTGTTTGTTCTAAGTTCTCAAAAAAAAATTCAAGTATGGTCCGATGTTAAGAGAGTGTCTTTTAAGAGTTGAATATATATGAGTAAAAGTCACTGTACATGTTGGTGAAAATGTTCGCTTCTTGTTAGGGTGTTCTGTAAGTGACGGAGAATTAAAGAATCGCGTTTGGAGGATCGATAACGAGATTGTCGAGATGGCGGCTGATTTCTCGATCTCTGCGGTCGGCCGCAGAAGGCACCGGGAAGTAACAAGACCGAAGTTGTTATGACAGTCAGCGGTAGGCGATCCATCACCGAGATTTGGTCTCCACGGGGCGACCGCGGACCAACTTATCCAATATTTAAGGTTTTGTCCCTCGCGGCCGGCCTGATATATCACTCGCATTAATATATATTTGCGGGGGAGATAACTCCGGTTACAGGACCAAGAAAGGGGGCGGGGGTGGACGCGATACTGCGATACTGCCCGGTCGCATAAATGCGAGTACGCTCGCAGACTGCTCCCGAATAATGGATGTCGCGTTATTTATTGCGCGCTGCCCCGAAAAGCGAGCCGCATCAATGAAACGAATAAAATGAACAAAAAGGAATGGGAAACATCATATGCTGTGGACGACTTCTTTATAAGCGAAGACGTTCAAGAGATTTCAAAGTGAACCTTGTTTTTTCAAATGGGTTTGATCCCATAAAACTGTGTCGAGAGCTTGTCACCAATTGTTGCACCATTACTCTTTTTAAGTCCATTAAGTGTCTGCGCAACAAATGTCCCGTACCTTGCAATTTATGCAGCACAATAAAATTCCGCCGACTATTTGTAAGAAATGCGTGCTGGATGAATTTTTCCTCGTACGATCTTGCGCCGCGACTGACTCCAGTGTCCGGTGTCCAGTGAATCCAGTGAAAAATTTAATATCGACTCGAAAGAACAGAATAACGTTCGCGTGCAGCATAAATTTCGCTTGAAATCTTCATCGCGAGCCTCGGCTCGATGTTCCTGCAGCGGGAGATTAATTTTGCTCGTAACCAAGCGGATTTGCATAGACTTCCGCAAAGTCTATTTATTACCGAAGTCGTCTTCCAAACGACGGCCCCGATACATATGTATATCCGCACGCCGCTAACTATTATAGTTTACATTCTCCGGTTTTTGCTTGTTACGCGCGGGTCCGCGGCGCGGCGGGCCGTAAACGCGGCGGGTGATGCAACCGAGAGCTTCGGACCGCGAGCGCGCTTCCCGTTAATGATTATCAATTACCGAGCCGTCACGCGGTGTCGTAGAACCGTTCGATTAAACATCACCGCGCGTCATTCCTTTTAGGTCATTTGCTTTTCGAGGAACTCGATCGTGCGCCCGCGATCTCGTCTCGCGAAAACGAACGCGCGGACTGGTCCGCAAGCTCCCACCTTATCGCGGACACACGTTTCTGAGTATAGATTACGGCGCAATAAAATGCATCGTTTATAGACGCGCTTTATTGCACTCGGCTCATAGCCGCTCGTATACATACCGTTAAATGTCACAACTTCTGCTACGGAAACCCGGCTCCGTTATTGCACAAACACGGGAACGCGAACCTGAGATCGATAGGATCGATTTTTTCTGCAACCAGTACGCAAAGTAAGCAGACGGAGGGGTCACTGTAGAAATTTTCTGCATTTAACTTACGTCTCCTACATACAGCGATTTCTCTATATATGTCACCAAGGCCTACAATATAAACGTCGCGGGATTATCCGCACCACCGAAAGGTATACCCCATGAGGTGCCAGGAAGCTCGAGAGGCTCGAAGCTTAAACGGCTCGAGTATGTCTCCTGGACGATACAGTGATTTCTCTATATATGTAAAAGAAATGCGATAAAGTTGATGTAAATTTATCGTACTCCTTTTAAAACTCATTTTGAATTAGATACGTATTGCGCATGTCTGTAGAACAAGATGGCGGACTGACAGTTGGTAAGAGTAAAGACAAAAGAGAAGAAAGGGACGCGCATTATAAAATCTAATTGATTGGGAATAAAACTTTAATCTTGTGTTTACAGTGAAACTCAGTTTGGTTATTATTTCCTCAAGATAAATTAAAGAACGAAAGGATAAACTTATTATATATATCTCGCCAAGGCCTACACGATAGACGTCGCGGAATTATCCCCACCATCGTAGGGTATACCCCGAAGCTCAAGAGTTTAAACCTAACACGTCTCGGGTATGTCTCCTGGACGATACACGACGGGTTTTATGCATTCATAGCAAGCGGACGTGAACGGTTAGGCGGCGTTGACGGTCTCTCGAAGAGTATTAATTCACCCCCTGTTGATGTTCTGATACATATTCAGAGGGTCTTTGATCGATACGAGCTCGTCGACTCGTCTTTACCCATCCGTGAGCGTGAGAGAAAGAGATAGTAAATTCGCCTGGTAAATCGGTTGTCACGAACAATATTCCACTTTTCGCCCCCCTTCTTTATTACCAATTCCGTATCGGATGAAAACGGAAAACGCTCGCGCGAGATCGCCCGCGGCACGGTCCCTTCAAAGCGAAACGAAGGGTGCGGCAGCCGCAGCTTGCGAATCTTAATTCGCGAGCGTGCTCCACGTATTCCGCGGTCCTCGTTATTGGATTCCTCCTGATAATTCGGCCCTAAATCATCCCTCGGACCACGGGCCACGACTAATTCCGTGGCTCGTCTCCACGGGCTCGTGCATTATGCAGGGACCGGCAAAGGGTTGATCCTCCGGGGACGCTTCCGTCGACGTGACACTACTTGACCCCGGTTAATAGAATATCGTCTTCCTGTAAACAGATTGCTATGGAAAACCGAGGGACCTTCGGTGACCTCGCTTCGCCGACTATTCATTCGTTCGACCTGCGTTATAGGTAGTAACACACTCCGTAATTAGGGAACAGTGCGTGGATGAAAAGACAACAGAGTGAAACGTTTCTATCGATGAACACTGTTCTGTCGTTATCAATTTTTTAATCCTCAAACGACCTCAAGAAAGAGCAACCAGATAAACAATATTTAGTTACTGATCTTTATTGATTCGTGCAATAAACGCTGTCTTAGTTTCAGTTATTTATACGTCGACTGTCGATCTTTATACGAAATAAAAATTGAGCGAGTTATAAGTAGATCTTTATGCAAAATAAAAGTTTTCCAGCTGAACTGTGATAAACGCGAGTAAAATAGACATTTACTTTCTTCGTTAATATGTTTAACCCACTTGCATCGTTAGCGTGTATATTAGGGCTACCGGAAGGTTCTGTCCGTTTTTGAATTGAAAGAAAATAACACAATTTTCATACATTTAGTAATATTTATTGCAGAATATACTTTGCATCGTTTTACGAGAGTACATGTGTGTAAGTGCAGTGATAAAGAGAGATAGTCATTTTCGCCATAATTGCATAAAATCCGCAGTCTAGTTACAAGCAATAGCAACTAAATCACAACGTATTTCTCCTTATAACAATTCCAAAAACTGGTTAACGACATAACAACGTTCTTAGGTAATTGTAATGTTCATCTTTGCCATGAACGTATAAAGTCTATTCATATTATTTCATATGTAGGGGTCATGGGGACTTCAGACATCGCAGGTTCGGATGATCGAGGTCCTACTGTACAGCAATTAACGTGTCAGGCGGCACTCGCTCGGCGAGTAACATGCGAAATAATAGAATGCGATTTTTCTCGTTGTTTGCGATCAGTGTAATCGGACATTCGGTGACGTTCGCCGGTTATCGGTCCGTAGAAAGTCCGTGTCGGGAGAAAAAGAATTCGGTGTGCATCGTGGGGCATTCGTGGAAACGATAGTCGGTCCGCGATGTCACGGGAGGAGGTTATCGCGGGAGACAACCGGCCCATGACATCGATCAGTCTGTGTCGCTCGATGAACCCCGTATCAGCGAACATTAATTATTATTGCCTGCTCGACACTTTTCAACGGTCGCCTCTCTCGTCGGCGGAACCCGAGCCGGTTGATAACCATAGTAATCTCTCGGACGCGAGGCGTTTGACACGAGCGTTACGAAAATCGCGGCGCGATCGAGAGGTGCCCGACGACTTGAAAATGTCGGGTCGGGTCTGGTCGGGTCGGGTCGAGAATTTTTTTCAGTTTTGCGAAGGGTTCTTGAGAATCTTGGGATTCTCCAATATGGCGGGGTTCTTACGAATGATTAGGAGTGCGGAGAATAATTTGGAATATTATTGGGACTCTAAATTTTTGTGAAACACGACCTATTCGAGAATCCCAAAATTTTCGGGAATCCTGTTATTTTCTAGAATCCTAATAATTTTCGGGTTCTTCGAGAGTATTAGAACTCCCAGAATTTTTAAGATTCCAGAATCGGGAACAATCGGGAACATCAACGTGTCCTCAAGAAGAACCTTCAAAAATTGAATAATTAAGAATTATTAGCAAATGAAAGCAATTCCTCACGACGGACAGAAAATCTTAATTTTGCATAAAGATTCGCAGTCGAATCTTCGATTATAGCTACAGTCCGAGAGTTACAACACAAAAATTTTAAAAAACAACTCCATTAGTCAGCGGACGACGTCGATAAAAAATAAAATTGAAGTGTGCTCATAGAAAATCTTTAATTTCGAGTGCACGCGGCCCAATTTCGAGTGCACACTGAAATCTCTATGTGTTCGGACACTTGGCCTCGCTCTCGGTCAAATATTCCGAGAAGAACGCGATTTCACGGTTCGTGACAGGCATCCGGTCAGCTTCTCGGCGAAGAGGATCTCGAGAGGACCACCTCGCGAGTGAGCGAGCGAGCGAGCGGTCCTCGAGGACTGGAAAATTGATAGATAGCTTCTTTCTTTCTTTTTACCCCACTCGAAGATTCGAGGAAGGGCGTACTCTCTCGACGGGTTGTCGGGATTTTCTGTGGCTGTTTCCTAGGGGACCTGCACTCTGTCAAGACAAGTTTATCCGCGAGGCAACGTCGCCTCGCTAGCCTCTGTCTGTTTACGCACATAAGGGCCAAGACTTCTTAAGCTTCGTACAGACCTGAACATTTCGGCGCAACGTTCGTCGAAATGTTCAGGTCTGCACGAAGCTTTAGATTCGCGATAAGGTAGAGTGACCACGTTACCGACAAAATTCGGCGAAAGATTGTTTCACGTGCCTCATCTTTACGTCCTTATGCGAGAATATTTTTCGCTGGAAAGGGCTCGTCCGAAAGAGGAAAGTTCAATTTAGCGGGTGCTGGTCATGAATTGACGAGATTGGTAACATAAACTGTTAGAAGTAGGTCAAAAATTAACGATGTGCATGCCACGGAATCCACTCGTTTCTATGCCATTGGATGAGTTTTCTGGATGAAATCGAGAGCAGCGCGCACTAGAAAATATCTCCAGCTACAAATTCGGCCATATTTTGTCTTGATTCTCTGCGAAATAAAGCCAAAATCTTGAAGCACGTTCCTGGCGTCAGAATTCATGATATCGATAGTACAGAGCAAAAAATGTGACCAGTTTAGTCACAGACTTGATACTCGTCGGATCAAGACCAAAACGGATCTTGAGTCTGTGGCTGAATGATATGAGCGAAAATTATACAGCAGTTACCGACCTACTGACTGCAAAAGTCAAGTGGCTGCCATAAGTTGGCGACGATTTAAAATGGGGCTCGTCGAGATTTCGCGGTAAGAAAGAATGACTACAGAGAACAATCGAAGTAACGAAGGACTAGATTCTAGGATTCTAGGTTGAAATCTGCTTCGGCACCGAAAGCAAAGTAGTATCATTCATCGAAACCTTTGCTCCGCCGCGAATTCGCTCGGCGAACACCCCTGCAGCTGTGAAACCGTGCGTAACTAACCTCACGCACGCTCTGCGTATCGACAAGGTTATGCCGGGATACTGAATCCATTCATGATGCTTGGACGCGTGTAAATACTACGGTGCGCGTCCATGTATTTTTATTTTATTACAATAAATTTCATAAAACCGTGAGATTACTTGTCTGATAGACTACAGTATTTTTTTGACACTTTTCTGTTTTTAATGAAACTTTTACCAACATATTCGTCACATTTTTCTCGTTAAAATGAGCCCAAACACGATACAGTTTGGATTATTTGTTATTGTTTAATCCACGACGCACTAGAACCTCGATTATGCGAACTCATCAGTGAAATGCGCAAGTGTTGGCACGATTCGAATTGTTACCTACTCGATTTAATGGTTATTGATTTGTACAATAAATTGTACTATGTTTTCGTCTATGTTTTCGTTTTAAATTGACTTCAGATATCTTACTTCAGGTACCATCGGTTCGCATAATCGAGGTTCTACGAAATCGCTAATTGAACGGGCAAATGTGATTCGAATTGTGTTGTGTTTGGGCTCATTTTAATCAGAAAAATGTGACAAATGTGTTGACAAAAGTCTCGTAAATAAACAGCGAAAATAAATTATTGTCATCTTCTTGTTAAAAAAAATCACAAAAATAGTAAAAACATTATGAGAAAGTGTAGTCTTCCAATTAAGAGAGACAATTTGTATGGTACCCGAAGATGATTAACAAAATTTTCTCGTCGAATTTTCTCTGTGTGTGGCCCCCACGTGGTACAACTGTGACCATTCTTGTCTCAATCGCTCTCGAAGGAACAGATAATTCCCGTGCTTGTTCAGGTTATTTCTATGCATGTTCCAGATCGTAGATCATTTGGGAACGTTTCGAAGGACATGAAAAAATAGGGTGCCGTCGAGACACAGTGGTTCGTTTGTGGGCCAAACGGGGATTATTATTTCACGATGCACTCGTCGACGTCTATGGCTGTTCTCCGGTGATTTAGGGTCTGTTTACATGGCCTGGGCCACTGTCAAGTGTGTCTTTGCTTCGTGTCACCGGAGCTGGAGACGTTAACCGGTGACGTACGATCTCGTGGCTGATTTAAGAGGTCACCGGCTCTTCTTTCGTCCTGTCACTGTGAGACATTGGGATCTCGAGTGGCCCGATACTGTAGGTCCTATCGATCTTGTGAAGTGCCGATACCCTATACCAGTTTTTCATTCTATGGCAGATAGTATTATAAGTAGACCGCGGATTTTATTCGATTATGACAAAAACAGATTAAATGCAGAAAACATTTGAAAATTTTGAATGTTCCGTTTTCATTATTTTCAAAGCGTTAAAATTATTGACCCCTTGCGCTACCATTTACTTTACGATTATTCGTAATTTCTTAGCGTAGCTCCTGTATCTTGCAATCAACACAATATTTCTCTTGCATGAAAATCGGAGTTTTCAAGTCATTCAAATTAAATTCAATAAAATTTTAAATGCTGACAAAATTCTTTGGGTGGGATCACAGAAATATATTGTCTTCAACGATATAAAAATAGTAACAGTGTGTTTTGAGAAGTAGTTTTCGGGAGAAAAATAGCCGAGTGCAGCCGCTAGTTTCCGCGAGGACTCGGTTCGAAGAGTATCGTTCGAGAAAGTCGGTCGAAGGTGCAGAATCGATGTAGCCACGATCGAAAGTCGACGCCAGTGCGCGATGATAATGCGAGCACAAACGGATCTCTGTCCGAGCTCATCCATAATACATCGCTCCGGGCACGTTCTCCGGTTTTTTGTCACTGGATACGTTGACGGATGCGTGAAAGGAGTCTGAAGGACCCGGAGGTCTTCCTCCTCCTTCCTCCTCGTCCCTCGTGCTCCTCCAGCGCACGAACGGAGAACGCAAATTACCGAGCATTGGACTCGAGAAAATCCTCGTGAATTTCGCAACAACGCGGGCACGAAGGAATTTTTTCTTGTGACAAAAGATGCGGAAACATTTCTATCTTCGCATAAAGATCCGCAAGTATGCTTACGAGATTGGTGGCCGAGGACTATGCAGCATTGCAACCGAGCGGCACCGATTTTGCATAGAGGACATTCGGCTCGGAGGGAAACAATCGAAAATTGACTCGGACGGTATAAATCACGCTAGACCGGTCTAACTGAAACGATAAGTTGCTGTAATAACTGTTGCGATATCATCGGCATCATTAATTATCAGTTCCCCCCATCGGCCGGGCCCGCATCAATGAAATTCAACGCAATCGGACGATTAAACGGGCAGCCTGGCGAGCCAGATAATATCGCGAACGAATTACCGCCAATATTATTTAGATATCTGACAGGTTGCTAGACGAGCCTCGGTGCCCCGATAGAATCTTCGCGTTACAAAATCCCATAATTCATAGCCGGATCGAAACGAAACAACGATATCTCGCCCCGTCGTCCGAGAGGACATGATCGTTGCACGATCTACCGGTTCGAAATCGTTATCCGAATGCTTTGTTTACACACCTCTTACGAGCTGCAATTAATCTTCAACGCTTGCCCCTTAGAAACCAAGCACATTGGCAGTTAGCAACGATGTATGTATTAGGGGTAGTCAGCCTGTGTTCCAAATATTCTAAAAAGTATATATTTTTTTAGAACCCTGTAATAAAATGGCGGCGTCCGTACCTTCCGAGGATTATATTCGTCATTACATACTTTTTCATTTTCATGCGGGATTTAATGCAACGGTAAGTACAAAGAAAATTTGCGAAGTTTATGGCTATGTATTGAAGGTCAACAAGTGTCAACGTTAGTTCAAAATATATTTTGCTTCACGAACCCTGGATTTCTATAAGAGGGGGATTGAAAGTTTGCAGGAAAGATGGCAATTAAGAAATGGAAACTTGAATTTACTACAAAGTTTATTTTCCATTTCAAAATAATTGATTACTCATGGGTCCCACTCATATACACCGTTGGGAAGTTTGAGGTTAGCCCTTTAGTTAGAATTTGAAGTTGGCCCGTCTCCAGTGTCGCCAGATGAGGGGAGTGAGCACCAATTAAGGGGAACCCCCCTATCCCCTCTTTGTCAGTACCGGAGGATACACGACACAGACGAAACGTGTCACGTGACCCCGCCATGGCGGAAGCGCGATGGAAGGGGAAGTTAGAGTGGGGACGCAAGTCGCTTCCACTGCTGCTTTTCGCGCGCCATCTTTTCTCCCCGCGTATTGGTACGGCAGATTCCACACAACAATAAAGTACTGAATCATTGGACACTATGAAAATTCTTCGAGTAATGTTTATCTACCTTAGATTACTTCATAACTTTTTGAAGTCTATGGTCGAGGATTTGTTCATAGATCTTGCAAACAGTATTAGCAATTTTACAAAAGCACTGTTACAGACCATCTAACACAACCCTTTCTACCATAATACAACCCCTGGAAAAGCTAAAAAAAATCTCAGAATAAATTTACCTCCCCCAAATCAAGTCCGCGAAAATCCAGCAAATCCGTTGGGCTATTAATCAGGAAAAAATTAGTATGATCGATCAGAGGAGCCGGTGTCTAGACGACGACCAGGAGGAAGACGCCGCGAGATAATCGTCGGCCGTATAATCCGATGAGGCGTCGATCGAACAATCGATCTATCCACCGGGTCCATTACTTCTCCCCGAGAAAAATAAAACCGGGTTCGCGTAATCCGCCGGTAATCCCAAATACGCGTCTACCGGAGCCAACCGGCGGCGAATTACTTTAGTCTCGCAAGTCCGACCGATAATCACGCTCTCTTCTCTTTTTTCCCCTGAGAGAGAAAGAGAAAGAGAGAGAGAGAGAAAGAGAGCTTCCCCCCTCTTCCGACGCGCATAAAAACGACCGTTCCATAATTGATTTTGTTCTTCGAAAGTTGGCATGCACTCGGGCGTCGGCGGCTAGCCGGCTAGCTCGCTACGCGAAACTTGCAGCGAAAAGCTTCCCCGCAAGCACTCGAGTGCCTCCTCTCGAACCCGTTAAAAGTTTTGTAACGATCCCTCGCGGAAATTCCCGATCGTGCGCCCCTCGACGACCCGTCCGAGCAAAAAGACTCACATGCAACCCGTCTCTCGTTTCGCGCACCACCTTTTCCTCCGTTTCGTCGACGTCATCACCTGCCAAACCAAATCCCGAACGCAAATGAATCACGACGGACAACGACTCGCAATCTTGACAGGTTCGTTGCCGATTTTTGCATTTCTCCGGTGGACCCTGCCGGATCTTCTTTCTTTCCTTTAGAGTACATTCCAAACTTTCGGAGTATCAAAGTAAATACAGCAAATGGCACTTTGCGATACGTTGCCTTTGCTGGAAAATGGACACTAAAATTGTAAACTAATGAGTCCGGTTTTGGAGGCCCTATTTTAATGTAGTTTGAACCATTCGATGGCCTACCAATAAAGAAACATTTCTGCCAAGTTTCAGCTCGATATCTCATCTGTAAGGGTAGTTATAGAGGAAAATCGAAAATCCAGTTTTGGCTCATTTTTCCCAGTTAACGACAATTAAAAATTCTGAGAAAAATCTGACACATTTCAGATACCAAGCCACATATTTTGAATCATTTTCAGATTTTTCCGTTGCAAACTCTGGTTGCAAAAAACGAAGAACAAGAAGTAAATCGAAAAAATGCAGATTTCTTGTAGAAATTGAAGAGACACTATAACAGATTTAAATTAGCAATGAGATATTGTCCTCAGTATTATTTTTTCAAATTCCCGAGTTTGGTGCGTCATAGTTGAATAAAATAGAAAACACTTTTTTTCGGCGTTTCCGCGCTACATTCTTACCTAGTAGTGTTCCATTAAGGTCGCGTGGAAAACCCCCGATTTCGAGTGATTTTTGTTCCCTTTCGGAACAGGGCGAAAGCAGCGTTCGGACCGCGAAAAGGGGGCAAGTTCTGGTCAAAATCGACACGGATACGTTCTCGCTCATCGGATTGGAGAGCGTGGGAGACGAGAGCGGAACGCGCGCGGCGTTGTTAATCCTCGAAAGTCGGGGGTTAAGCAGCTTGGAGAGCTTGGAGAGTTGGAACGCGTAAAATTGCGCGGGGATTTCGCCCGGTGGAGTTATTAATGCTCGCCGGTATCGTTACCTTGTTATTTAAGGGATCCCCGCGTTTTGCGAATTAGGGGATCATCGCCCGCCGTTCCGCGATTTTTACGAGGAAAATTAAAAAGCGCCGATTCATTTATCGGCGTTTCTTTCTTTTACGTCGCATGCTCGTTTACCGGATTAAAGTACTCTTTGTTGTTCTCGTACAGGGAAATGCACCGACCCCATTCGTTCCGTGCTGGCGAAATAAAACAAACAAATAAGAAAAATCTGTTCCGTGTTGAACAGAACATAAAAATAATGCAGACCGTGACGCTCTGTGTTGTATGAACAATAGTTACAAATAATGGTGTACAAATAAATTGCATATAATTTGGAATCTTTTCTCATTATTCCTCAAGACAAAAATATAGAAGCTAGTCGCTCACTTTTATCAGGCACATTTTGCAAACTTTCCACTAAAACAATAAATTTATCAACCTAATCTACACTGATTTGTTACGAGTGTAACAAATCGCTGCGGCTTTGATGCAGTCACGGTAAGAATGAGTAAAATATCGTTGCAATGTTTTCAACGCTACAACGTGATTAAGAAAAGAAACAAGTGTCTACGCAGCTCCTGCATCTTGTAATTAATACAATGTTTATTTTGGATAAAATAAATTTCTAGTTTTTTCCGTCTGGTTATCGCACATGCACAAATTCTTAACAAATTACTAAAGCAGATTTATCAGCAGTGTGGACCCTGTTGATTCGGTTGAGAAACGAATGCATTCCCAGCGGCTTTAATAATTCGATAATCGGTTGTGAATTACGCAGGGTGGTTGAGAGGTCACTAAATAAATCCGGCAGTGTATCAGCGTGGCCGATGACACATTAAAATTCCGTGGATACAGTGCGAGTCGTGGAGGGCCGGTTACAAATTTCGCGGGAGCGAGCGTTTCATCGCATGACGTTCACGCGCGGCCCCGGACACACTGGGTTTGATGTATGTTGCCAGGATTGGCAATTATTATCGACTATTACGGCGGTAAGCGTGCGTAATCGTCATCGGTATTACCATATATACTGTTATTTCCATTCCGACTTCGGCCGGCGTCCATAATGATAGCGTTGTTCCGGCCGCCACCCTGTTCGTGCGCCGCTCCGCGCCTCGTCTCGGCCGAGCAACCCCCTTCTTTTCCTTTCGTGACGATTGCATAAACACAGAACCGGATTCCACGTCCGCCGCTGGGCAAATTTATTCGTCGCGATCGCTATAATTTTGATAAATTTCATTTAATACAATACACTGTCAGCCGGCTACACCGTTCCTGGGAAACGAGGGTGGTTATTCAAAGACGGGAACAACAATCGCAAGCAGGGCTCGAACCCGTTCCGAAAATGACCGTTTAAATCTGTCTCATAAAGGTGCTGCACGAATGTTTAAAAATTGTCCAATATTAATCAGATTAGCCTGAGTCAATTGTCGGTAATAGGAATTCAATAAAAATTTTTCTTTTAAACCATTCTACCGAGCCGAAAATGTTAAAAAAATATATCGGAAATTCTTCGAATATTTTCACAGTTTTGTATTTGCCCAAACTAATGGATGATCATTTCATAAAAAAATCAACATTTTCAAAAACCCTCGGCCTATCTATTACGTAAAATCTTCACGAATTTTCTATTTCTGATGATCGTCTATGTTACAAAATTACGAGTCAAGTAACAATCAACCTCTCAACGACTTCTGTGAATATTAATTAATTACAATTTTCTAGTCATTTGTAATTTTAAAATTCTGTAAAAATCGTATTGAATACCGTAAAACTGAGTGTCGCATCTACACAATGGTCGACACCCAGTCGTTCGCGTTGATTCTGAAGAGCGAAGGGTAGCCACCCTTAAAAGACGAAGGCCACACAATCGCTCGAGAACTTCCGCCTTCGATAAAAAATCAAAGGGGGGCTGCTTCTTTTGTACTGGTTCTAAAAATAAGAAGAAGAAGAAGAATCAGCAAAAGATGGGGTGCAAGAACAGAAAGGCTACTATTTAAAAGGTACAGCCAGTCAGCTGGAAATCACAGGGCTTCCGTGAAAAGTTTTCATCTACTCGGAAAAGTTCCTGCTCTCTCCGAGCGGTCTTAGAGAGCCGGGTAAAAGAAAAACACCCCTTTAACGAAGACGTTTCCTCCCTCGACGCACCCCCGCGCGACGCAAATTACCGGCACGACGAAGAATTTAGGCGCGCGAGCTGTATGCTTAAAAGTCTTCGCAAATCAAAAGAGGTGGCAAGAGGAATGGGGGTAGGAAAGCACGCCACATTGAAGTAGGAACAAAGCTCCTCGGGTTACAACCAACAGTTCACAATGTATAAATCATAGTAATAACCGTGTGGTTACACCTGCGTATTCGATGAAACGTACGGGGTGCGAGAAAGGTAATAGCCACCCCTTCTCGCGGTAAATGTACCCCCCTGTGAATATTTGTGAAAGAAACATGCAGCAAACCTCCTTATAAACAACTTTTCGTACAAGATCAAAATTGTCAATTCCAAGAAATGAATAGAAATTTGCTACCCTAATCATTTTAATAAATTGATGATAATACCTGGATTGTTGTTCTCAAATTCTTTCATTCTATCAATCTCACTTTTATTTTTACAATTACTTTTTCAAATTGCACCTGTTTATTTCTGTGATAAATGTATAAAATCCTGATCGTGAAAAGGTAAAAATTGTTAAATACTTGTTGCAATGCCTGCTGGATATTAATATTTTTTTTTGTTTACATTACTTTAATATCGTATTCGTGACATTTTTCCGATTAAAATGATTCCAAACACGATACAATTTGGGTCGTGTTTATTCGTTTAATCCACGAGAAAGTAGAACCTGTGTTATCCGAACGAATCAGTGGAATATACCTAAATGTTCAGATAACAGAATATTTACCTATGCATAGTGCTGTGTTAAATCTTCACTGATTTGTAAAATACATCATGCTGATCGCTTCAGATTGATCCGTATACATGTAAAAGACGTCTTAATACAGAATTTTGATATCATCGGTTCGGATAATCGAGGTTCTACTAAATCGTGAATTGCACAGCTAAACATAATCCGAATTATATTGTGTTTGGGTTCAAATTTACCAGAAAAATGACACAAATACGACAGTACAAGTCTCATATAAAAGAAGTTAAAAACGAACAGTGAAGATCAATTTTCAATGCAAAAGTGGTGTAAGGAAAGAAAAGGTGACTACTGGAAATAGCATTGAAATCGTATTAAAAAGAAAAGTCGACGAACAATCGACTTTTTGACCAATTTCGAAAATTGCTTATAAATGAAGTATTTTTCTCTGTACGAAAATAATAAATCAATGGGGTAAATTGATTTTCGGAACTTTTGTGCAGCTCGTATGAGGAAACTTTGTCGCGGTACTTTTCTTACACCTAGTAGAATCGACTGCGTGCGTTTCGGGTGCAGCAGGCTGCAGCAGGCCGCGCGAATATCGCATGCATTATTCAAGGACCACGGAGACTGGCTGCACCGCCGCGAGAGCCCGGCTTTGCATAAGCGCTGACGAGGAAAACTGCACCCACGCCGCGAGTATTCATCGATAACCCACCCCCCATGCAACCAGGTGTCATAACCACCCCCGTAGACTTTTCGCGGCGTTCGCGCGAACGATACCGTTTCCAATGCTTTTTGCTTTCATAGCTTTTTCAGCCGTGTTTTCGGCCCGCGTGTCCAATTCTAAATCGCGTGCGTCCCTCATTCTGCAATATTTACGGTTTTGGACCCGCTCTAACAATTTTCTTGATTTCATAAAACGTTTTGTTTTCTAATTTCCAAAGCGAGTTTTAACGATGCTTTAACGTGAATCTGTATGCAAAATACAAATCTATGAAAAGAATGACAAAATTCCTCGCTTTGAAACTTGGATTTGTTTTATTTTCTCGTCAAGATTAACAGGTTGATATAAAAAAAAGTTACAAATTTCTGGGTTGCCAAGGTGAAGATGCATGCTTTTCAGAACATACTCCCTAAAAATATATATAACTCGTGTATTTGTTATTATGTTTGCTTGAAAAAAATCACAGGTATACTTCTAATATCGTCAAACACCTGTGTAAAATCCCAATGCAAAAGGTTCGATAGTTTCCCTGAAAAAAATTCTTAAAAATACAATTGTTTTCTAAATAGTTTCCCAGCTGGTTCTGGGAAAGGCTCGGTCCCAGAGAAAAAGTTGATGGAGCACGATTTATTCGGGGGGAAAAAATCGGCATTACCCGTGGCGGATCAATCGAGGGCTTAACGATCCCCGATGGACGATAATTTCAAACGGGCCTTAACGAGCCACTCGAATGCGTCAGGTGGAACGCGTGTGTATGTAGGTGTCGTCCTCCTCTTTTCCTTTCTTTTCTTTCTTTCGGTTCGGGGGAAAGAACGACGCTTCGCGTCGCGACGGTCTTTGTCGAACGCAGCCCATCGGGAATCTGTCTACCGCTAATCAAGCGTCGCCCCGCTAATTATCGAGTGCTAATTGAGTTGCGCTCGCTGCGGACCGCCAACGGCGAACTCGCCTCGAAAACTGTCTCGAATACGAGCCCTGGGGACCGGCTGTTAACGAGAAACAGTCGCGAGTTACCTTTTTCTGCGTCCCGAAGAATTTGGTAATCGAAGCTCATGCAACAGCGTTGCAGTTTATGCTAATTCTCTTTCAGGAAGTTCGTACGCGACGTTCGATTTCTGAAAGTCGGTTTTTGTTGGTGTTGTATCATTTTGTACAACCTTCTGCGATACAATGTGCTTTAAAAAAGAATATTTGTTATTACACGATTTTTGTGTTCTTTTTATGTGGTCATGATTTGGCATGGTTGGTCCCCTGAAATTTCCACGTTCAGCAATTTTTAATAATTAAATTGATAAACTGAATTCACTGAATTCATTTTTCAACTGGTTGTCGATCAATTTTACTAAAGCTTCGCCTGTAATCGAATACTTAAAATTAATTCGAAACATAAAGTATCGTATTTAATTAGCACGGTTTGTTTCCGCGGTTATCCTGCGTGTTTATAATTTTAATAAACTCCCGTAGGTATGCGGTTTCAGATCTTCTAGTTGAAACTGCTGGTTGTCAAGAAATCACTGAAGTTGAAGAGCGACAATTTGTTGCTATAATTATTTGCGAATTTGTCCAGTGCGTTGCTCGGTAGTTTATAAAAGTAAAACGCGTTTCTGTTTCCGAGAAACGAATTTAGAATTGCAATTTTACCGTACCACGTGTTCTGCAAGTATACTAGCACCGTCGAGCTATCGATAAAAATAATTAAGCAGCAAAATTGATATAATCGGAGATACCTATGACGCGCGTTCGAAACGTACTTTCAGAGGCACAGTTTACTGTCCTGTTGCAGCTCTGATGCTCGTAAAACGTTGCTCGGCTGCTGGACAATTAGGAGAGCCAACAAAGTGTTCCCGCTAATGCCACCGCGGAGAGACAAGATTCGCAAATTGGCAGTCGTGCGTCGGTAGCCGGAAGGGTTCGACCAGCCATTAAAAGAAATTATGGCGGGCGACGCGTACACTTCCGACCGCTGAGCACGTCTACACACACGTCCGTCCGCGTCTCCATATGCGTGCGTCTTTATACGTACACCGGGGAGAACATTATTCCGAGGGAATGTATCATGACGGCTATTATCGTTAACATGTAAATGCTGCTGGTCTAATGGTGTCTTAATTGAGTCGACCATTAGACCCTCGTGTAACTCGCGTACCACCCTGCGCGTCCAATATTAAGATATTAGGATCGTTCGTATAATAAAGGTATTAAGGGGCCCGGGCCTGGACCGGTACGGGACCTGTTTGGTTTTTCACTTTCTAACGGGAATCCGTTTCCAGTTTCGGAGAACTGCTTTCCTCCGAACCACCACCATTTTCTGTCCATTCACATTTTAAACGAACGAGAACATTTCGGGGATAATTCGGTAATTACAACAACTTGGTGCTTCGAGCAACAAAAACTTTCATCGAGAGCACAAAGCTGAGTACAGTGAATTCTGGATATATGTCAGCAACACGGGTCCTGCCAGCGTCGTGTATCGTGCAGGAGCCGTGTTATGTTTGCTAGCCTTCCGAGCTTCGTGGCCCTTCACGAGGTGTACCCCAAGGTAGTGGGGATAATTCGGCGACTTTTATCATCCAAGCCTCGGCGACGTATATAAAGAAATCACATTATACAAATACAGCAGAATGATTTTCGGTCGAAAATAAGCTCGAACAAATCGATAATGATTTCGAAAGGTAGAAGAGAGTGGTTAAAGCTCGGCCGGCAGACAAAATGGACGATTGCCCCTTATATGGTTGATCCGGGCTACAGGTATGGTCGGTCGCCAATTAAATACCGTGGCGGAGTATTCGCCATTCACCTGTCACAATGCGCATCAATCAGCGCTAACCGAGCGTAGGAGAACGCTTTTATCAGCATTACGCGATCGAGTGGCGCGAATCACTTGAACAAGGATCGTCCGAACCAGCGATTCTCGTCGTGGCGCGCCGTGGGGGCGGTGGGCAGGGGGTTGCAAGGGGGTTGGAACACGGCGATGGGGCGAAGGGGAGGAAGGGCATGGCACACGGGATGGCCCTTCATTCTCGTTCGTCGGCATAATAATACAGACGGCGTGCGGATCCGCCGCCAGCTCGAAAAGCGAAAACCGCGAGCGAATCGCCGCCGGTGAGGAGAGCGGTAATGCATGCGATTATGCGGATCAATGAGCTATGGTCCTATTTATGGCTCTATCAGCCGACCGCTACCTGCACCCTCGACCCACCCGTGACCACCTTTTTTTTTATATGTCGGTGCATGCTGATCATCGCGTGACCGTTCGCGGATTCTCCGTCCCTTCTCTCTCTCTCTCTCTCTCTCTCTCTCTCTCTCTCTCTCTCTCTTTCTGCTACGAATTTGCGAGAGACTTATATTCTTCAACGCTGCACCGCATGGTATGGTCCCCAGTAAATTAAAAATAATTGTTGTCAACACGTTGACTGCCTCGTGCATTTGTTATTTCACAGGAGTCTATCATTCATATAATTACGATTATTAATCATTATTATTAGTCACTTGACAATGAAGTTTCCACCTTACACTACAATTTAATTCACCTCGAGACGAATAAACGGGCATTCAATTCTACCAATATTACGACAATCGTTTTTAGGCGAATAATTAGTTTGCGTCAGTCTTCTTACTCGTAGTGCTTAACAATTAATTATTTAATCTACACGTAGTTTAGAGTGTCTCCCAAATTTTCCTCTGACGTACCAATTCCTTGTTCAGCTTGTGACAATTATTGAATTGCGAAGTGTTCTGAATTAAATAAAAACTGTTGTATGTGATTACCCTTCAAAACAATCTATGTTTGTATCTAAGAAATTGATGATAGTTTTAATCTCGTCAATACGAATCATAATAATAAACTGCATACAAAGGAAATAAATGGAAATACCATGGAAATACTCTAGATGAGAAAAAATCTCCTGGTTCCGAGAGGGGAGGATTAAACTAGGATTTCGGGAATTTTCAGGAATGTCGAAGGGAACAAGCGAGGAGACAAAAGATGAGAATGATCATCACTGCCGACGAATATTGATGAGCGCTATCGAAAGCTAGAGTTGACGCAGGGCTAGAGTTCGAAGATGTTCCCGTAGAAAAACTGAAAAGTGGGCTTGGTCTGGGGTTGGCGGGGAAAGGGGTCCGCTCGTGGTATCCCGCGGGGGCGGCTGCTTTGACCAGGTAATGGCGTGCCGAGAAGAATGGGAAATGTCACCAGGGGGCGCGGACCTTACTTCAGGTCGAGTCAACCTCGTTTCTTTTTGTTCGAGCCGACGACGACTGCGCAACACGGCGGAGCCGCATGGGGTTGGATCATTCTCCGTGGCGTCATTAGTCCTCCCGCCGACGTGACCGCATACTTCACTTCGGGACATAGAAACTTCGAAACACGATGATCTCTTGGTGCCGAATGGGAAACTTGCCACCTATGCCAGACAAATCGAAAGACGGGGAAAACCGGCTCCAAATGTTCCCTTTGGGATGCTCTAAGAACTTCCTGACGGAGTACAGTGATTTCCCTATATATGTCGCCAAGGTCTGGATGATAAACGTTGCGGAATTATCCCCACTATCGCAAGGTATACCCCGTGAGGGGCCAGGAAGCTCGAAAGGCCTCGGACGCCGAGGAGTGTAAACATAACCCCTGTTGTTGACATACATCACCTTGACTGTCATGTCACCGATATGTTGGTGACGGAATTATTTGTCCATGGTTTAAAATTAATTTTTACGTTGATATATTGATTAATAAAATTCAAGAAAGTTGGAGAACTACACAATATTATACATTTAATTTTTATTTCATTAAATAACTTACTTTAATTTTATGGAATTTTTGAGGTTTCTAGTTTGCCAGTCGAAGTGATGTGGAGAATTCACTGTAGTCTGTGACGAGACAGACAATTCTGAATTTTACAACATTATTGTAACAAAACGGACGATCTTGAAATTGATAACGAAATTGTGATAAAACCAGACAGTTCTGAATTTTAAGACAAAATTGTAACAAAACAGGCCGAGCAATAACCAGCTTCCCTCCAAAAAATTGATTGAAAATAAGATGCATTTATTTAAAAAACTGCCATACCTCCATTTGAAGGACGACTGTATCCAACTTCCATTGTCTAGCTCATGTTCTCGTATACAGACTT
The DNA here is from genome assembly GCA_028454255.1 of Halictus ligatus. Taxonomy (NCBI): domain Eukaryota; kingdom Metazoa; phylum Arthropoda; class Insecta; order Hymenoptera; family Halictidae; genus Halictus; species Halictus ligatus. Next base: position 8,042,849 of record CM052138.1, read on the forward strand.
TAGACCGTATGTGTGTATTAATAATAGCAGTATTAAAACTCTTTGCGTACTGTATCTTGTGTCCAGAGAAATAAATCCGCGAATTACGAAGGTCGCCGAACATTTTTCTAGCAGGGGGATTCGCAGAGGTCGATTGGAAGGTTGAAGGGTATAGAATGAAGACGACCCCTCATCCTCGACAGCATCTGGCACGTCCCGGGCATCGTTCGATCAGCATGGCGCCTTCGTTCGAGGCGCACGCGTTTCTTTTCTTCGACTGCCCGGCGGATTCCGTGTAATCGCTAAGCGGGCGCGTGCTACGAAAAAGATAGGGATCTTCTTCTTCTTCTTCTTCTTCTTCTCGTCTCCGCTCTCCGCGAGCTGAGCCACGGGGCACGGGCCAGGCTTCCCACACCTAGCCGATCTACCTGACCTACCTACCTACCAGGTAACTACGCTAACCTTGATAACCCTCTCGCCGCGCCGGTCCTTTGTCCCGTTCGTCAAACACGTGTACGTTTCACCGAAGGACGGGTGTTAAAAAGAAATATGGATCTCTTGAAATCTATCCTTTATACGGACACCGTATACCACATCCCTCTCTTTGTCAACGGGGCCTGACACTGCCCCGCGATATTCTTCGTTCTTCTTCGTTTTATGGACAGTTTTAGGGCCACAACGTTCTCGAGAGGGTTCGGTGGCAACTATTGTGGTGGCTTGTTAGTGTCGAACCCTTCGAGCATGATCTTTTTGATGGGGAACGTTGTTGTGAAGTTGGACGGTGCTTTGAACTTTTCTGTCGAGGATGTCGTCTCTGCAGGTGTGACCTCTGGGGCGTGGAGATTTATAGTGGATTTATTGTGGATATTTTAATGTTACAGAAAAATTGTTAAACTTAATTGCTAAACTTAATTGGAGTCTAAACGGACAGATCAAGACAATTTTATATTAACCACTTGTCCTACCCGCTAACTCCTGATTGCTCGGGCCACAAGATGGCCGGTCACGCGTCGAGCCATTCAGATGTTTAGCCGTGTGCCCCAACTTGCGCAAAATTATTACTTGCACAACGAAAGTAAGAAAATACAGTGAATTCTCGATATATGTCCACTACACAGGTATTGGAGACATACTCGAGCCGTGTTATGTTCACACTCCTCGGCGTCCGAGGTCTCTCGAACTTCTTCGTGGCTCCTCACGGGGTACACCCCGCGGTAGAGGTTATAGTTCCGTGACCTTTATCAGCCAGGCATTTGCGACACATATAGAGAAATCACTATCGTGCGCCTTCGACGCGATCACAAGAAAATAGTAGCCCTACCCGATCTATGTCTCAGCACGGACATGACTGTCATTCACGGATCGAGAATAACTGAACCACGGGTATGGCTCGTGTTGTTTACGTTTGTCGCGAATTAAGTACCACGGGTCAAGCTCGTGCTTATTCTATTTGACCCACGTTTCTTATCACGAGTATCACTCGTTGCTGTAGGACAAGCGGTTAACTGTGTTCTATTGTTTTGAAATACTCCCGGGAGCAATCCAGAGCGCTCCGACAGCAAAGTGGGGAGAAAGAGGACGCATGCGACAGAACAAAAGCGGAACGGCGGATTACGAATCACTCGTTAATTGAAAAACGAGGAGCCCGCGCAAAAGCATCGACTCATCCGCGATCCCGACAATTAAAAGCGAGGTTTTGCTTCCGTCATCAGGACCGTGGCGTTGCCGTCTTCGTCGTCGTCGTCACCGTCGTGCGCAAGTAAAAACGAGACGGGGGGAGGAGAGAAAGAGAGAGAGAGAGAGAGAGAGAGAGAGAGAGAGAGAGAGAGAGAGAGAGAGAGAAAGAGAGAGTTGTCGGACAATCAGGATCGCACCTCGATAATGGAACGTTAAAAACAGAGTGGTGTGCGCAGCTGCCGGCTGCCGGAGTCGAAAGGGGACGAAAAAAGGAGCGTCTCCTTTCATCGCGTCGCGTCGCATGCGCACGTGTAATTACTTCATCGGCCGCTGGAGCTTGCAAGAAAGGGATACACCGGAACTGGCCAGGTGACAAATGATTTTGTCTTTTTCAACACTTTCGCGGTGTCATCCCTTGCTTGGTGAAAGGGGGGCTTGACTATGATCTTATCGTCCGTTCAGACTCCTTCGAAAATTAATGTGACGGTTTGAGAAAAACGGAAAGAGAATAACAAGAGAAACAATTCCATCGTTTATTCAGGTTCCTCCAAAATTGATGAGATAGTGGAGGTGATGTAGAACGAGACACAGTTTGAGAAAATCGAAGAGAAAACAAAGAAGAAACGAGGGAGACAGTTTTTTTATTTACTGAAACTTTATTTTTTTCTAATGATTTCTGTACGAGACTGTTGTGAACGTATTCGTGACACTTTTCTGGTTAAAATGAGACCAAGCACGACACATTTCGGTGAACGTTTGATAGTTTAATCCATGATATAGTAGAACCTCGATTATCCGAACCAGAATAGTAGTGTTTCATCTGAAACCGCGTTTCGTTTTTATCTGAATTCTCTATTAAGACGTGTTTCACATTTAGAGGTCGATCTGTAGATAAATATTCTATTATCCGAACACTTATGCATTCCGCTGATTAGTTCGGATAGTCGAGGTTCTACTAAATCGTGAATTAAACCAGTAGGTACGATCCAAATTGTATCTTGTTTGGTCTAATTTTACTCGGAAAAATCTCACGAATACATTAGTACAAATTGCATAAGAAAATAATGAAATGTCAGAAGGCTTTGTTGTCATTTTAACATAAAGTTTCACCGGTAAAAATTCGACCGGTCCATTTTCCAACGATGTACTCATTGAAATCTGATATATTTTTATTCGATTGCTCACTGTTTATTGCAAACAATTTTCAAAACTCTGACGTATAAAGAATAACAATCTAGAATAGCAATTTCCCAGCATCTGAGAACCAAAAAACATTTTCCCCTTGCAAAGTCCCAGGGCACCGAACAACTATCTACCGCTGGCATCAACCGATCCCTGGAATAAGGTCCAAAGTACGCGGATCGTAACTCCGCTAATTCGATAATTCATGAGAATCGAGTTTCCCGAGTCCGTTGCTGTTGAACCAGCAGCCAGTCGGCTGCTCTGTTGACCCATTTTCCCGATTATCGTCTCGAGGACTGCAATACACCGTGGATTACGCTTGTTGTTCGATCGACAAAGTTCAGCTAACAAGGGAACAGAGCGAAAACTGAGACACACCGATTCCGATGAAACTTTTCGGCAGGACGTGGGTTCTTCGAAAAATATTTCAAACATATCTTCCAATCCGTGTTCAAGGGGTGAAAACATCTCTCGAACTTGACGATGAAAATAATATATGATAACTGAAAACAAGAGGTGAAAGAAGATTTTGGTGAAGTATCGTGGGGACAACGCGAAATTACCGATTTTTAATTTTTGGTATAAGTTTTCTACTTTATCTAGTTATTTTACTTGCTAATTTATTTTAGCAGTTACTTATTTTCCTAGGTATTTACTTTACTAGCTATTTATTTTACAAGCTACTTATTTTACTAGCTACTTGCTTTAATAGCTACTTATTTTCCTACGTATTTACTTTATTAGCTACTTACTTCAATAGCTACTTATTTTCTTAGGTATTTACTTTATTAGTTATTTACTTTACTAGCTACTTATTTTCCTAGCTACTCATTTTACTAGCTACTTGCTGTACTAGCTACTTGTTTTCCTAGCTACTTATTTTCCTAGGTATTTAACTTTACTAGGTTCTTAATTTACCAGCTACTTACTTTACTAGCTACTCACTGTACTGTCTACTTACTTTACTAGCCACTTATATAAACGTTCTAAAGAGTGAGACCTTATCAATATTTTGCGTGCCCGAACTACTCGGAAAGAAATACTTTGGCCAATTTTTGAGCAACCTCTGTTGGACCAGGAGAGAGAATGAAATCGAAGAAAAGTGCCGACTGTCATAGTGCCGCGTCCCGACGACATGGTCCGTCAGCGATGATTCCCGGGGGCCCCTCGGTCTAGGCCCGAGCAGGCCCGAGTGTCTCGCGTGACGGACGAAAGAGTACGGGGCCCGCTATCAAGAGCAAAAGGACCGCTGTCCCTCGGAGTGAACAGCGTCCGTCGTTAGATTAAAAGTAAAAGAACCGGTGGAAGACGAGGAGGTGAGACGGGGACTCTCGCGTGGAACCCGAAGAAGTGTGGAGAGGAGAGGAGATGAGAGGAGAGGAGAAACAAAGAGCCGAGGGGAGAAGGTGGCCCACTCTAAAAGCCAATCAAAGGAATGACAGTCCGCTGCCCGCCTCGTAACCTTCGGAAAGGGCCGGCCAAGGGCTGCCGCCGGATTGGGCACTCGGCTACTCCATATTGATGAGAGTGACTCGTTTAGGCTCTCGCTCTCGCTATGGGAACAATCGCGGCGCCTTCGGGTGCCATACTCCGACGATACCCTTTCGAGATTTCAATAATCGAACCTACTCGCTTCGCTGCTCTGTCTTGTTGACCACTATAAGCGACAATAAACGACGATGATCGACTGCTTAACGGTTTCACTGCTGACGCGTAGACATCGTACGCGTTTATGGCAAAACTGAATTGGTGTTATTTGAAACAGTAAGAAATGTAAAAAGAATTGAAAAATACTGTTGTAACCTTTTCAACCTATTAAACATATCAAGAACGGAACCACAGTAAAAACAGTTCTTTTTATTGTGCATAACGATCGGCAGGGTAATGATTATTGCGCATCCGAAACGATGATTCATCGACAACGATCGTCGCCTCGAATTTACGAGCATCTATTCAATCGTCACCACGAATATTTTTCCTGTTCGCGTGTATCAACGGCTTGCGACTCTTCCAACCGGACAAAGAGAAGAGAAATCAGAGAATGGCGGACGGTGGTGGAGAAGAAGGCAGTCAATAAAGCAAAGGGGACGCTAATTAGAGAGCCATTAAAACGATAAACGATGACACAGAGTTGACGCAGAGCTCTCGGACGACACGCCGTTAGTTGTGTCTTCTTGGATAACCCCGGATGATAAACCGGGCTGATACTCCCCACCGGACATCAAACGGCAGCGAACAACGACGGTAGTGTCAACGCACGTGTCTCCCATCAGACTGTGGATCGAGATCCAACTTCTTTCGCGGTTTTTGCCAGGCAGAACCGGGAAAACGGGCCTCCCCTCCAGATGCTTCTGAACCTATCTGACCCTTGGCCTTGGCTGGGAACTGGCGAACGTTAGAACAGTCTAAAGCGTTTTGGCTCGCCGACATTGTTCGATGACTGCAAAAGTTGCACGAGTTTACAAGCGAATTTATTTTCCGTAAAAATTGCACGGGTTTTCTGTTAAAAAAAGATAGTAAGATCCCTGCAAATTGGCCATGAAATTTTGCAATTTTTTCAATTTATGTTAGCACGATTGCAATGGTCACGTTTCTTTGACACTAGAACGACCCGGCAATAAATGTGACTTTTGTATATCGCTTTGTAACAGTGACAAGACTGTGCCCATTCAGACTTCATACAACTTTTATAGTAATATGTGCTTCAATGAAGAGGTCCATTAAAAAATTTCCGATGGAAACATTTTTACAATTTCAGTAATTGTAAAAGAAAAAATTCGGAACCAGTCATTTTGACTGCCCAGGTCGTTCTAGTGTTAATTAACTATCACTGCGGATCTTTACGCAAAATTTTCCTAGTGCATTGTTCTTGCAATATTATTTAATCATCAATAATTCCCGATGCATCTTTACCATTTCAATGATCGTAAATTAAAAATATTAAAATTCTAGCGAACCTAGTGATAGTCAGTTTCGAAAGTCGAAAATAATGTACCAATTTTTTAAAATCCTTCCTATGCTTTTTCAATTGTGCGTTTCAGCACTTCATTTTTGTCTTAAATGCATAAAACACACAATAAATTTTTAAACTTTATCGTCGTGTATTTATTTAACGCGTTTTTCGAACACGAAACATGTCCGTTCTCAATCGGTTACTATTCTGAGAAATGAAAGAGACAGATAAGACAAAAATTTGAAAGTCGAAAAAGTATTGAAAAAAAAAAAATAAAAACATTCGTATTTAAATTAGAACAACAATTATCAAGTCATAACGTGTATTCTCAACCGCTCGTGTCAACGTCAGTAAACATAGAGTGTCACGCTGAGAGACAAAAATAGCATATCATTCACGCGAACTCGCTTTATCGACTTCTTAACCTTTCGCGAACGAAAGTCATCGAATAGATGACATAAGGTGTTTGCTCATAACATGCAGAAATGACAAGTTAGCTGGACAAAGGAATGCAGGTCTGATTGATACTTGAACCAACGTGTTTTCATCGTTAATACCTAATTTCCTCTGGTGGAGAAAAGTACTACAAGTTCTACAATATTTATATATTCTTTACTGTGGTAATTTCTGTATTACATTTACGTTTCAGGCACAAAGTTTCGAACAAACAAAAAGTAAGCTTACTAACAATTTATTGCATTAAAAATAATATCTTTAACAGAAATTGTTCGTTTTGTCGGGAAATGTTTAAACCACATTAACAAGACAAAGAATTTTACACAGAAAAATATCAAAGGAGCAGTGTTCACAAAAACGTGCTCTACAAAAATATATATAATTCGTATAATTTCGATTATTCTTACATTAAAAAAATAACTCTTGTGCTTCAAATACCCATAAGTACATGTGCAAAATTCTACCACAAAAAGTTCAACAGTTCCTACAGAAAAAATGTTGAAACATTCCTGAGAAAACGACCTCGAAAATCATAGTATCCTCAAAGGTTAAATCTACAGTGAATTCTCGATATATGTCAACAACACGGGTCTTGCGAGCGTCGTGTGTCGTCCAGGAGACATACTCGTGTTATGTTTACTCTCCTAGGCGTCCG